>PPLI02000072.1:0-36791 GCA_003707745.2 Williopsis misumaiensis
CCGCATGACAAAGGGATTGTTTAGGCAGCGACAATGGCATAGCATTCCCAATCTAGCGGTCCTGCAGCGCAACTTCCATGCAAATCGACGCGGTCTTCATGTCAGTGCCCAGGGGAAAAGACGGATCGAGACAAGACAGTCTAGCTATGTAACGATTATTTGGCTTGAGCGCTTTATCTGTAATCATTCCGCAATATCTGCCGCTGCATATCTTGCAAAAACCAGCAGAAGAGCCTAAAATGATGGTTCGTGCCAGTAGGCTCTTTGCATCTCACTGTCTGCCCACTGCCTGCGATGCTCCCACCAGTGATATTTGCGCAGCTGCCTGGAATCACCCTTCTTATGACGATGATCTCCTATGCATCGGCGCGCATTCCTTTTGCAGCTTCCAGATCTGGCCGCAATGTGTGCCCAGATCTACGCGGCGGTCTGAAAGTTACCTATAGTTACCGGTCATGAGTACTGTTCTGTGTATTAATGCACGATATCATCCAGCTCGATATCGTTGGGTACTTGAACAGCATGCTTCCAAAACTTCTGCAGGTGTCTTGTTCCTGAATCACACGCAACGATCACAATGGTCTTATCTTTGATGCCCGATGATTGGCATAGCTTGAGCACGGCACAGGCGTTGATCGCCGTTGAGGATCCCACAAAGAGCCCATCGTGTACACTGAGCCACTTGGCCATATTTATTGCCTCTTCATCAGTGACTTTGATCGCGTCGTCGATATAATCTTCTCCCTGGGCGAAATTATGCGTGATTCTATTCAATCCAATGCCCTCCACTAACGTATCAACTTGGTGACGACGCCGCGTACCTTCTTTCTCCTGCGAGGCATACATAACACCATGCTTCACTCTGTTATAGAACCCACTTCCCTGAGGGTCCGCCAGGATTACTTTCACACTTGAAATCTTCTCCTTGAGGTATCTTGCAACTCCTGCAATGGTTCCCCCAGTGCCACAACCAGCGATGAAGTAGTCAATTTTACCTTGCAACTGTTCATATATCTCTGGTCCTGTTGTGCTATAGTGGATACGCCAATTGGCATCGTTCTCAAACTGATCAGCAAATATCCCACGATGTTCACCTTTGGCGTTGAGTGATATGGAGGCATTTTTTGCACTATTGACGTATTGGTCTGGATCCACTATGGATGCAGGCTTCACTTTCTTGAGTCTAGCACCTAATGTAGCGAACAAGACGAGTTTGTCAGGGGAGGTATCATCTGGTAGATGGATCTCTGCTTTATACCCTAAAGAGTTGGTCACCGTGGCGATGCTAATTCCTGTAGAACCAGATGTTCCTTCGAAAACGGTATCACCCGGTTGGAGATCATGCTGATGGGCCTTGATGATGGCGAGCGCAACTCTGTCTTTCGCAGAGCCACCCGGGTTCATGAACTCGAGCTTGGCATAGATCTTGTTGCCCGTATGTTTGGATAGCGACTTGATCAACATCATCGGGGTGTTGCCGATGAGCCCTTCGATGCCCTCAGCTGGCGGCGGGAGCTTCGTAAGCGTACGCAATTGCAGCTGCTTCAGCGACCAGATGATCACGGTGATGGAGGCACCGCATGCAGCGATCTCGCGCCACGTAATCGCCATGTCAGATGTTTCTGTGTCCGTGTGAGTGGCGATGGGCAAGAAGACTGTGACCCGGAACAAAATCGATTGAGCTTTTGGCCTGATCTGCTGATCCTCTTGTCCTCACTTACAAAATATGCTACTCTGTTTAATGCTGTAGTACACCATCCGCGTGAGCAGGACACCACCCGCCCAGCTCACCCAACCCACCCGTAACGAACCGGCGCGCCCATGGAACCCTTCAGCGGCTGCCCGTTCCGCAGCTGCGAAGGCAAAAAATCAAAACAGCAAATGAGCCGAGGCCAAACCCCCATAGCCTGCAAACCCTTTAAACACAGGAACAATGGACTCCAAGGGCGCTGCTGCTGCTGCTATGGGCAGGGAAGAGCCACGCAAATACGCGGTTAAGTTCAAGCGCAATCGCTCGTCAAAGGCGTGCGAGGTGTGCCATTCGCGTAAGGTGCGTTGCGACGCCACGCTCCACATCCCGTGCACGAACTGCCTGACTTTTGGATGCGAGTGCAAGTTTCCCGAGCCACGCGAGCGTAAGAACGCCCGTAAACGTGCTGACCAACCGGTTGTCAAGATAGAGGGTGATAAAGTGCCCGCTAGCTTGCCCAACCCACCGGTCACGAAGCGTCGCAACGAACCGTTGGCTGCAATATCGGCACGCAGTGCTCGAATCGACACACAGAGACTATCGTCGCAAAGTCTTCCAGCGTTCTCATACCATGGTTCGTCTTCATCAGCGGTGCTGATCACGGATAAGCTGGGCAGGGACGTTCAACTCAGAATCAATGACTTTGTACCGCCACATCTACGTCGCTCAATTGCTGAAACCCGTGCAGGGCTTGACACCGTGCAGATGGAGATCCTAAGGCTGAGAGGTGCATTCCATCTCCCAGAAAAATCTCTATGCGATGATCTTGTGAAGGACTTCTTTGAAATTGTCCACCCAATGGAACCGATCATTGATAAGACCTTGTTCTTAAAAGAGTATGAGGATGGAAGTGTAAGCTTGTTGCTATTACAGGCGGTGTTGTTGGGTGCCTCCAGAGTATCACTGAACCCATTGATCTTGGATGGTGAAGGTTCAAACTATCTCACAAGTTCCACTTTTTACCAACGTGCAAAGGCTCTTTATGACGCCGGCTTTGAGAATGATGAGGTTGCCATAGTCCAATCCCTTTTACTCTTTTCGCGGTTCTGGGATGGAATCGAAGATATCACGGGCAATGCCTTCTATTGGACCCATGTCGCTGTCAGTGTGGCACAAGGTTATGGATTCCATCGGAATACAGGCAATTTAGCTCACCGTTCTACAGAATTCCCCATTGAAAAGCTCAACATTACGAAAGTTCTCTGGTGGGCTTTATACATGAAAGATGTGAGTGTCGCGGTGGCATTTGGTCGACCACGTATCATCCAACTCGAGGATTGTGACGTGCCTATGCTACGGATAGAGGATTTCGGAGCCGGCGTGAGCAAGGAAGATGCCCAAGTTTATATCCAAATGATCCGCCTTTCTGAAATCATGAGCATTGTGCTCCAGGAACAGTACAGCGTGCGTGCCGTGCAAAGGAAAAGACATACGGACCAACTTGTAATGGTGATTACCCACTGTGATATGATTATGAGTTCATGGATGAATGGTCTCCCGCATTCCCTGCAATACTCTCCTTCTAAGCAGTTCAGTCTCACGGTTAACGTCTTGAACCTATACTACTACTACGCGCTATGTCTCATCCACCGATCAAGCATGGTGCATACCGCTACACTCAACGGGAAACAGTACCCTTCAGAGGGCATTGTCTTTAGAGCATCACGTATCATTGCTGACATTGGCTCAAAACTTTTGAAATCTGGTGATATTCGTCATTGTCATCCCTTGACCATTCCAATCTTCTTTATCGCTTCAATGACGTTTATCTGTCATATGGATTCGCGCAACGTGGGTATCGCCAAGAGTGCCAGACTCGGTTACTCCATCTGCACCGATGCCTTGAAGATCTTGGGTAGAAACTACCTTGTTGCAGTATTGATCTACCATAGTTTGGAAAACTGTGCCAATGATGAAAAAAAACGTGCCAAGCTTGTGGCGTCTCTTTCAAGAAAGAACGATGGACAGCAATCGAATGCCGCTCCTACTCCTGGTCAAACTCCTATTCCTTCACAACAAGAGGGACCACCAACGCCGATATTCCAATCACAACCGCAGCAGCCGGATCTGTTCCCTAAACCGATGGTGGAGTCAATACCGGCTCTAGGATTCACCCCACAGGACACCGATCAATCAGCATCACAACAGGATCAGCAAGCTTCAATGGGGTTTCCTGATCTATACCTTTTTACAAGTACTGCTCCGACGCATCCAACGAATGAATTTGATCCTTCCGAGTTGTTCCCAACGTCTAATGTCCATCGTGCCAAATCTGAAACCTCTTACTCGGAAAGCAATACAGATAGTTTCCAATCGTTGGACTTCCCTCTCACGTTGGCAGAGTTTGACTTGCAAGGCTTTACTAATGGATTGAACATGCAAAACAGTTTGAACACTTTAATTGGTGACGAGGTCTCACCACAGCCATCAAACATCTACAGCTTTGTTAATTGATTCCCCATCTGACATTTTTTTGAGCCCCTTGCGCTTCGCCTTGTTTTGCTATACATGATGAAGTTCGGTACCACTAACTAAATGTCTTCCTCTTGAAGAGCTTTAACTTACTCCGCTCTTTCTCCTTCTTCAATGTCCGCATAGTCTCCTCACGTCTCATCCGTTGTGTATGTCCCACTAGGTTCTCAACAACACTTTCAAACGTTTTGTGATCATCCTCCAATCGATGCTTTTCATCCTCCCATACGCTCAGATGTCTTTCAACTTGTGACAATTGTAACTCCATCTGCTGGATTTTTTGCTCTAATTGCGGCTGCTCCATCGAAAATAGCTCATCCTCGGATACCAAGCTTATGCCATCTAATAAAGAGTCCGTTCCATCTATCATTTCCTTCCTTACATCATTGCTGATCCTCAAGTCATCCAACTTAATAACCACATACTTGTCCATGTCAAACTCATTCTTCCGTACTTTCTTCTCCATCGTGTCGTCTGGTAGACCCAAAGTGATCAACAGCTGCCGTCTCAGTGATCCATGTTGCCAATTGTACGGTTTCAAATGAGGAGGAGCAATGAGCCTGTCCAATAGGTGTTGCGATCTACTGTTAAGAATCAAGGTATCATCCGGAATAGCAAACGGTGCCGGTTGTTCCGGGAACAGTGAAAGTGTGAGTTCGGTAAGCCGTGTCCCTAGGGCATCCCTATCTTGGAATAGTGTCTGTGGGAGAGAAGACGGCACCGTGGGCACTTGTCCTGCTGGCACCTCTTCTTCTAGCTCTCTTGGCTCTTCGAAATCGGCAAATGACGCGTCCGAAAAAGCACCAAAGTCATCATCTCCTATGTCCTCAACGCCAGAGTGTAGCGCTGGACCATCAGTGGGAGATTGGGGTTCCATGTCGCCCTGGAAGTTGGATGTTTTGCTCTCTTCGGCGATTCTGTTTGTGTCAAAAGGATTCCGCGAAGTCGTCAACTGGTGTACGGGCCCGGGCCATGGCATCACCAACAGGATTAATTGTGATGGGTTGGCGGGGTCTAAAATGGCACCGTGTAGGCCAAGCCCCCTATCAACTGTACCCAATGTCTCCATTTAAGAGATGCTATGGTAGTTAATATAAAACGGAGTTTAGTTGTGGCTCTGAATGAATTAGCAACATGTTAAAGGTTTCGAATCTTTGTGGAGATGCCCTTTCTGAAGTAAATTTCGTGTTTATGCTGATTTCTTCGATCCAGCTGCCAGTGACATGATAAGTACACTGGTACGGATACACTGTTACTATAAAGCTGCTTAGATCCATCCAAACCACTGGAAATCTCCCCGATAGATACCATTATAAAATAACACCTGAACACCACATCTCTATACCCACGGGAACTCTGTTATGGATACAGATACTACTGAAAGAGGAACAGTGCCGAACGTTTGTTACCTACCCTGTCAGCCTCTCTGAGATATCTACGTAATGGTGTCATGTGTCAAGCTACTACAGCAGATCTAAACATAACAGCTAATTTACATAAGCACTGAACTTCACTCGCTGAAGTCATCATCATCGTCATCATCATCACCAGCAATGAAGCTTCCCAGATCATCCTCCGAATCAGAACCCTTGTCTGCCTCCTCATCTAAATCGTCAATTTTATAAAACGTGGGCTTTGCGCCTCTAGATGCTCTTGGTCTTGGTGGTGGGGCATCAAGGTCATCAAGTTCCATGACGACGTCATCGTCATCATCACTGAGAATGCTGGCCTTGCTTCTTGGTTTTACCGGTTGCTTTTTCGTGTACGTCTTTTTCTTAGGCACAGACACAATATCATCATCGTCATCGCCATCGCTGATGATGTTCTTCGCTGGAGCCTTCTTGACAGATGCCCTCTTCGCTGGAACCTTCTTCACCGGAGCCTTCTTCTCAGCAGTTCTCTTATTGATGACTTTCTTACCAGTCTTCGGTATCAACGGAACATCGTCACCGTCATCAAGGTCAATAATATCAAAGACACTCACATCGTTCTCACCATTGGCATCCTCAACATCGAACACAGATTTCTTCTCTGGTGTTCCAAATATCGTACTACCTTTGCCAAAGAAAGTCTTGAACTTTGGCTCGCCGTCCTCTGGCTCAGTCTTGGGTTCCACTGTTGACTTCTTGAACGAATCAAGGGTCTGTTGTGCAGAGGGTTTCGGCGCGCTACCCTCAACTTCTTCTTCCTTTGTCGTTGGTGTAGCCTCCTTCTTCACGCGAACTTTGGGTGCCACATAATCTGGAATGGCGATCAATTCACCCTTGACACCGTCAAATTTGTCGTCAACCTTCTTGGACTTTTTAGCTGCCTTCTTCTTAGGAGCACCCCACTCATCGTCATTATTACCTCTCTTTCGGCTATTCTTCTTCTTACCACTCACCATTTGGGTTCTCTTCTCCTCGTCTTGCGCCAAGAACTGTCTCCAGTTAGACATGAAGTCATCTAGATCGTTATTCCAAATGTCTTTCGAGCTCAATTTCAGCAACTGAGTAAGCTCATCTTCTTTGTTTGCCTTCTGTTGAAGAATCTTTTGATACCTCTCGTAAGTCAAAGACCAGATCTGCATACCAAGCAAATAGTCAAAACTTGAGATCACACTATCCTGTCTGTGGATATTAGCATCCTCGTCAACTGCTTCATCGCCCTCCTCCTCCTCTTCCTCTAGCATGCTCTCATCATGGGTGATATCAGATGGGTCCGTCTTGGTGTATACTGGGTTGCCATCTTTGTCGAATTTTGGGAAATTCAGCTTCTCCAACTCGCTGATCAAGGTGGCTCTCTTCTTCTTGCTGACAACCAGTTCATCATCAATGACGAGCTTGAGGAAACGCGCCTGAGAACTCAACTTTGCGAGCTCGTTCTGCAGTTGCTTGGCCAAGTGGTCTTTTCTCTTCTGGTAGTACTCCAATCTCACCCAATAGAAGTCCTGCATGATCTCATCGATAGTTTCGTACTTCTTGATTCTGTATTGCGGATCAAACAGCACCATGTTCGTCAAATTAACGTTCATGGAGAGCCTGAACTTCTCATAGAGACCGACTTTTTCAGCCTTTGCCATCTCTTCATCGCTCAGCTTGACTATGAATCTGATGGTCAATCCATGCTTCTCTTCAAAGTCTTGGATCCATGGTTTTTGTTTATCAGAACCTGCAAGTGCTTGTAGGAGGAACTCCTTCATGTTGGCAATCCAAAGCTTTGGTGGCAATTCGGTGATAGCCAAAGTGTTGGCATCCAGCTTCTCAATCTTACCAAACATCTTATACTTTCCAGGTCCCACCTTCTGCACCTGGCCTTCCCAACCTTTGAACCATGGCTGCATCTCAATCAAATCCTGGCCACCCATCAATCTGCGGATGTTTTTGACAATGTCCTCTGGATTGAACTGTGGAACAGACGTGGAGTAACCAGTACCAATACCCTCAGCACCGTTCACCAGCACCATCGGAATGGTCGGAACATACGAGACTGGCTCAACTTTCTGTCCATCATCTTCATTGTAGCCCAACAATGCACTGTCATCCTTGTGCAAGATCTTTGAGGTGATTGGACTCAAAGCTGTAAAAATGTAACGAGCTGCAGAAGCATCCTTACCACCTAACAATCTGGTACCGAACGCACCATTAGGAAGCAGAAGATTGATGTTGTTGGAGCCAACAAAGTCCTGCGCTAAACCGATGATAGTTTGAATCAAAGACTGCTCACCATGATGGTAGGCAGTTTTCTCGGAGATATAACCAGCTAATTGCGCAACCTTGATCTCATTCTTCAAGTTTCTCTTCAAAGAACCGAACATGATTTTTCTCTGACCAGGTTTGAGACCATCCAAGACACTAGGAACTGATCTCTTCAAGTCATAGATTGAGTGAAGACGCAAGTCGTTGTTGATGAACTGAGTGATCCCAACGGTCTTGTCCTCATAACGATCGCCGTTCTCCTCCTCCTTGTAATCGCCAATCCATTCCTTTCTCGCATCAGCCTTGGTTTTAGAAAAGGCCAAGTCGATGGATGCCTTGTCCTCATCCTGCAGAGACTCAAAAGTTTTCAAATGTCTATCCAAGTCACTGAAGTATTCACGGCCCTCTTCCTGGGTTGAGGTACCCAAACCCTTGTAGTACTTATGGGACCATGTGAACTTAGAACCTTCGTCCCTAACCCATTCTTCATACTGAACTAGGGAGTAGAAGGAGATAGTGTCCTTCCTTGGCTTTGTGATGGTGACCTTGACGATAGGAGTGATGAACTCTAGTAAGAAGCCCGGAATCTTCAACAATTCAGGCCATTGACTCTCAACAAAGTTGATCAACAGACCCTTGATATGCGACCCATCCGTATCTTGATCAGTCATGAGCATGATACGTCCATACCTTAAAGTCTTCGTATCCTCGTACTTCTTCTTATGTTGCAACCCCACAATCTGCTTGATTGCGTTGATTTCAGCGTTGTTGGTAATCTGTGAGGCGGTGGCATCTCTCACATTCAATGGCTTACCACGCAATGGGAAGCATCCGTAGTAATCTCGACCGATCACAGCAAGACCAGCAACGGCAAGACCCAGGGCAGAGTCACCCTCAGTAAGGATCAGCGTACACTTGTAGCCTTCCTTGGTACCCGCCATGTTTGCATCATGAAGTTTTGGTTGGTTTGTAAGCCTGGACTTTCTGGCACCGTCGGTCTTCTTGAGTGCCTTGTCAGCATTGGCCTGAGCCACATCCAAGATTTTCTCAATGAACTCTGTTTTCATGACCTGATTGATGAAGTCATCTGGTACTTTACAGTCCGAGCCAAACTGGGGTTTTCTTGTACTCATCTGCTCCTTGGTCTGGGAGGTGAATGCTGGATTCTCAATCAGACAGTTGACGAACAAGAACATGTTGTTTCTGATCTGGAACGGTTTCACACTGGAGGTCTTGTGTTTCTTCTTTAGGACATCTTGCACTCTGTCCACAATCTGGTCGGCGATATAGTTGACATGTGTACCACCCGAAGTTGTGGCGATGGAGTTAACAAAGGATATCTGGTTGAATGAGGAGTCAGACACGCTAAAGGCGATTTCCCAGCGGCCCTTGGACTTAGGATCATCCACCCTCTTGTAGATGATTGTTGGCTTCTTTTGTGCATCCTCTTCAGTGATTTCACCCTCAGCTAGCTTCGTTGCATCAAGTGCTTTCACGTACATGGAGACGTACTCCTTGAAGCCCTTGATCTTGAGCCTCTCACCGTTGAGGTAAACCGCCACATCTTTGACGGTTCCGGCAATGTCATAGACACGACGACGTAGCACACCGAGGATATCCTTGTCAAGTTCTTGCATGTGAAACTTCTCCAAATCTGGCCTGAATGTGATCTTGGTGTATTCTGTCTCTTTCTTAAGGTCCTTGATCTTTGGTGTTCCTGTGACAGACATGTTTTTCTTCCAGGTTTGTGTGTACACCTTGGAAGTGTTCTTATCAGCAGTCTCAACTGTGAACTCAGTGGAGAAGATGTTACACAACTTGGCACCGTACCCGTTTCTTCCACCAACCACTTTCTTCTCATCATCATCATAGTTGGAAGACGTCAAGAGGTTACCGAAGATCAGCTCTGGAATCCAGATTCCTTCCTTATCGTGCTTTTCGATAGGGATACCACGGCCATCGTTCTTGACAGAGATGGTGTTTTGCTCAGGGTCGATCACCACCTCGATCTTCTTCATGGTGGGGTCACGAATCTTGTTATCGGCAGCATTGACTAATATCTCATCAAAGATCTTGAACAGACCAGGCACAATCTTCACCTGGGTATCCACCATGCTCTCCGACTCCGCCGAGTAGATCCACATCTTCTGTTCCTGGGGCTCAGTCGACCCAATGTACGTGTCGGGCCTCTTGAGGATATGCTCCAGCTGGGAGAGCTTCTGGTACTGATCGGACGCATTCTTCTTGGGCTTAGCAACATTCATATCGGCATCCTGTAGCGGAGGTGCCATTCTCTGCCTGGGTTCGGGATCGCAGGAGGAGGCGTAGGGAGGCTCAAAGTGGCGAATTTCTGATTTGTTTACCTGATGCGGCGTGTAGACGGTTTTCGCCGTTGCCACGGCAACGAGCAGAGGGCAGAGAGCAGACCCACAGAACGTGTTCGCGAAGCTGCCGTCCAGGGTTCCCCACGAGTGTGGCCCGCTACCAGCCAACAATTTATTTCCGAACTTGACGCTAAATACAATGAGTTCCCCCCCCCCCCCCAACTCCATCACAACAGAGAAAAATTACCCCCAGCTCATCGACCTACTCCATCAAATGTCCAAGGTTAATCCAATCGACAAGGACGGAGAGGACATCTTGCCCTATCATGAACCCACGTGGTTCAACATTGCGGCGTACGACCTGCTCACCTGGTTTTTCCAGGTGTCCTTCAGCGGCTTCTTTCGTGAGATCAGGTCGAGAGGCGCCTTCCGTATCCCCAAAACTGGCCCCGTGATCTTTGTTGCTGCGCCGCATGCTAACCAGTTCGTCGATGCCGGTCTTCTGTTTGGACAGGTGAAGAAGGAGGCGAATAGACAGATCTCGTTCTTGATTGCAGACAAATCCATGAAGGTGAACGGTATCAAGCAGATGGCAAAGCTGATGCTTGCTATTCCTGTAAAGCGTGCACAGGACAACTTGAAAACAGCACACGGCGAGATCATGCTGGATCCCGAGAACCCACTCAGAATCACTGGGTTTGGTACCAAGTTCTCTGCGGAGGCCAGCGTTAAGGGACTTATTGGCTTGCCAAATTCCAAGGGCAGTACAGAGATTGCAGAAATCATCAGTGACACGGAATTGATCCTTAAGCGTGAATTCAAGAAGGCCGGAGCACAGGTGCTAAAGAACAAGACGCCATACAAGCTTGCCGACAAGATCAATCAACGAGAAGTGTATGAAAAAGTGTTCGCCCATTTGGCACATGATGGGTGCATTGGTATCTTCCCTGAAGGTGGGTCGCACGACAGAACTGATCTTCTCCCACTGAAGGCAGGTGTCGCAATAATGGCCTTGGGCGCCATGCAACACAGTCCAGGAACGGATGTCAAGATCGTCCCCTGTGGGATGAACTACTTCCATCCACATAAGTTCAGATCACGTTGTGTGATTGAGTTCGGCCATCCTATTAGTATTCCCAAGGAACTCGTGGACCGTTACAACGACCCATCCACTTCTAAACAGGCCGTTGGTGCGCTCTTGGCAACTATTGAGAACGGTCTGAGAGCTGTCACAGTGACATGCCCAGACTACGAGACGTTGATGTTCGTGCAGGCCGCAAGACGTCTATACATCAACGAGAAGACTGTCCCTATACCATTGGTGGTGGAGATGAACAGAAGGCTGGTTGTCGGGTACCAGCACTATAAGAATGAGCCCGAAGTGATTGCGCTGCGGGAGAAAATTGGCAAATATAACGACAAGCTCAAGGCAATGCACCTCCCAGACCATGCTGTGAATCATGCACGTGTTCACTTCTTCAATAATCTTGGCGTTCTTTTGCAGAGATCAGCCAAGCTGGTATGCCTCTTCCTTTTGGCACTACCTGGTGCGGTGCTCTTCACACCCGTATTTGTCATTGGCAAGTGGTACTCAATGAAAGTGAGACGTGAGGCACTGGCATCCTCCATGGTGAAAGTGAGGGCAAATGACGTTGTCGCTACTTGGAAGATTTTGATTGCGATGGGTGTGGCACCAGTGCTCTACATCTTTTACTCATGTGTCGGGTTGTACATCTTCAGAGATTCTGGTTACAACAAGATTTTTCTATTCTTTGTGTTCTATATGGCTGGTGTTTCTGTGACTTGGTCTGCAGTGGCATTCGGTGATACCGGTATGGACCTGCTCAAATCGATATATCCAATCTATCTCACACTGGTGAGACCTCAGGTTCTCGAAGAGCTCAGGTCCACGCGACAAGAATTGAAGAGGAAGATTGTGGACATTGTCAACAGATTGGGCCCACAATTATTCCCAGACTTTGACCATCTGAAAGAAAATGGAATTGACGAGGCTCTTGAGGATCGCAAGACGGAGGAGTTGAGAAGAAGAAGACGCGAGAGACGCAAGGCATTGAACAAGGCAGCGGAGGAAGAATCGCGCAAGAAGGAAGAGTCGGACTCCTCAGATGTGGGTTCCATCTCCAACTTGTCGCTGTTTGGCAGTTCAGACGCTGAGAGCGATATATCCGAGACATCACTAGATACTCCTTCGGATCAATATGCTTCCGGTGTTTCGTCGAAAGTGCTCGACGCCATGCGCGATAGAAGAACAAGGCTCGATGAATAATATATGCCGAGCCACTGAATTACACACATGGTGGAAATTAAGCCACGAGTTCGCCTGGTCTAGCAGAATCCTTTGCATCGGTCCTCATCCTCTCCTCGTTGTTGAATTCAGCAAGCTCCGCCTCCTCATCAGCAGTGAGCTTTTTAAAATCAGGTGGGATTTCATTCATCTGCACGCTGGGAGCACCATTCAGAGACCTTAACTGCTCTAGCACTTTAATCTTCACGTTGTCCAAATATTTCCTCGAGTTCTTGTTATCGTACTTGTCACCAAGGTTTGGATGTAGGGAGTAGTCTGGGTTGAAGAATGTCCGAAATGGGATCTCTTCTGGTAATTTGGACTCAAGGGTCACATCTGTCATGATACTCGTTTCATAGCACCACAGTCTAGATACATTACGTGGTGTGTAACCACCACCTCCAAGCACAAGTAGTGGGATACCAAACGATTTGATGAACTTGACACACTCTCCATGCGCTCTGATGTTCAAGTTGAATGAACCAAGTCTATCACCTCCCAGTGAGTCAGCACCGCATTGCTGCACTATCACCGAGGGATTGAATGTCGTTATGACTGGATCCATCACGGTTTTGAAGAGTTTGATATAGTTTTCATCGTCGATACCATCGTTTAATGGAACATTCACAGCATAATCCTTACCCTTCCCCAGCCCTGTCTCCTCTAGGCTTCCAGTCCCGGGGAAGAACAGGCCATTGTACTTGTGGAAACTGACTGTCATGACCCTGTCCGTTGTGTTGAATGCCTCCTGGACACCATCACCGTGATGCAGGTCAATGTCGACATATAGCACTCTAGGATAATACCTCAGAAGGTTGAGGATGGAGAGCACAATGTCATTGACGTAGCAAAACCCGGATGGTTCAAACTTCTTTGCATGGTGGAGTCCGCCAGACCAATTGATCGCAATGTCACTGGCCCCGGCGATGAGCTTCTCCGTCGCGTCTAGCGATGCACCTGTATAGAGTGCGCTGTAATCATAAACACCATCAAACACCGGACAGTCATCACCGATGTTGAATTGCTTGAGCTGCTGTGCAAATTTGCCCAGACTGTCAGGCGTCACACGTTGAAGGAAGTCGATGTAGTCTTCAGAGTGGAACTCCTGCATCTCTTCGCGAGTTGCAGCTCTGGGCGTGTACACATCCATCTTCTCATAGAGCTTGTACGCACCTACGAGGTGGTCTGTGAGCATGAGCCTAAAGGGCTTCATCGGGTGCCGTACGCCGTAATGATATTCTGTAACACGAGGGTTGAAATGGTATGAGACATGTGGCTGGTAGGAAGAGCCAAAGTTTTGCGTGTACGTCGGCTGAAGCCTCTGCGACTTTGCATCTAGAGCAAACGTGTCCGAGGTCATGGCGAGGCCTCCGTATCGTAGGCCCGGTCCTCAAAGCAAATGATCAGTAAAGTCTTGTTGTTGATGGATTCAAGTGCAAATCTAAAAAATCGCGACCCGCCTTTCTTCCCAGTGGCAAAGTTCCACGAACAAACAAAAGTTGACGTGGACCACCACCACAGAGCCACCGCCACCACCCAACCAACGAAATGTCCGGTGCAGCAGGCTTCGATCGCCACATCACGATTTTTTCGCCGGAGGGCCGTCTCTACCAGGTTGAGTATGCGTTCAAGGCGATCAACACGGCCAACGTGAACGCCATGGGAGTCACAGGCAAGGATTCCGTGGTGATAATCTCGCAGAAGAAAGTACCAGACAAATTGCTTGACCCAGCCACCGTGTCATACATCTTCCCCGTCACGCCGAAGATCGGACTTGTTGCCACGGGCTCAATTGCCGATGCGAGAAACCAAGCACTGAGGGCCCGTGCGGAGGCTGCCGAGTTCAAGTACGTCAATGGCTACGAGATGCCCGTGGACGCCCTCGCCAAGCGTATGGCAAACCTCGCACAGATCTACACGCAGAGAGCTTACATGAGACCATTGGGCGTGGCATTGACGTTCTGCTCTGTGGATGACGAGTTTGGTCCAATGCTGTACAAGTGCGACCCGGCGGGTTACTACACGGGATCGAAGGCCAATGCGACGGGACCGAAGCAGCAAGAGCTCACCACGGCTCTTGAGAAGAAGTACAAGAAGAAGACTGTTGAAGGTGACTGGAAAAAAGTGGTGGAGTTTGCCATCATCACGCTGAGTAACACGCTCAACACCGACTTTAGAAAGAACGACATTGAGGTCGGGGTGGCTGTTGACGGTAAGTTCTTCACGCTGACGACCGATGAGATTGATGAGAGACTCGTGTCGATTGCTGAGCAAGATTGATGCATTAGTTCATACAGAGAATTGATTAGTCTTTTGGTAGTTTCATAGATCATTTTCGTTAATCATCATCCTTTCTTCTTCACATAGTGACCAGGATGGAGCCGCTTTGTGTGCTGCTGCTTATGAGTGGAGGCCCGAGGTCCTCGGAACACCCTGTCGCAGTGCCCGCAGTACATCTCCACACCTGTATCGTTGGAAGTGGTCCCTGCATTATGTGGGGTCCGCTTGTGCTCTGATGGCTGCCCTCTCACGATCAAACGATTACCCATCTCTAACTCACGCTGCTGTACGCTGCGGAAATACTGTTTCTGAAGCTCAGCTAGGGCCTCGCTGTCACCATGGGTAGACTTGAGAGACTGCAGTTCATCTCTTCGATTGGAGAGCAGTTCCTTCATCGACGTCTGCTTCTTTGACGATGTGTAATGGTATGGATTCACACGGTAGGAAATATCAGATACGCTGGGTGGCACATATGTGTTCACCGCCTTTTCCACCACTGGTTCGCGTGGTCTTGGCGGCTCTGGGGCAAACATCTGCAGCTCTGGTGGGAGAGAATCCAGATAGGGGGGCAACACGTAGTCCTCGGGCAGGAAAAAGTCCTTGTCAGGATCCAGTATCCACTCCTCAGGGTCAACGTCTTCCTCCAGTTCCTCTTCGGATGCTTCTTCCTCTTCATCGGTGCCAGGCTCGTATTCAGTGTCGTCGTCATCATCCGCCGAGATCAAATTGAAATACGGACCTGGAAGAGGGTCCGAAGGTCCGAGTCTCATACCAGGTTGCCCTCCAGATCTCTGGCGTGTGCTGATTCTCCTTGAATTTGAGGACCTTCGTCTCTTTGTGGCCCCCACTCGAGGCTCATCGCTTGGACGCTGCAGCGCATCAGCCTCCACGAGCCCGCCTCGCAAGTTGTCCGAGGGAGACTTGGCCGTGTCAGCCTTGCCCACACCTAGAGCATCGTACTGTGCAAGTGTTGACAGCGTGGAATAGTAGTTGGACATGGCAGCCGTTGCTGGACCGGTCCAAAGTTGCACTGCGACAGCCTCATGGGCCACATCGCGACCAACACAATCGCGGATACCGGAAAGGGAAACCTTAAGCGAAGTCCGCGAAAGTGCCAAACTCCCCACAAGACCACTGGAAGGGAAGTCCTCAGCGAACGGTCCCAGTGTTGGCCGATGCGCGGGGATCGGCCCCCAAAAACGTTATCACCAACTGCAGTGCGGTGGGCTGCTCTTAAACGTCATATTCCACCGGATCCCGAGGCCCCGGCAAGCCCGCTGAGATGACGGCGAAGAAAAAGAGACAGTACAGCAGGAACGGGTGCAAGGAGTGCAAGCGTCGTAAGCTGAAGTGCGACGAGGGCCAGCCGGAGTGCTGGCAGTGCTCTCATCTCGGCAAGCCCTGTGTTTACGTCAAAAGGATCAAATTCAGTGCATCGAGGAACGTCACCGTCGAGCAGGCGAGCCTTCCAACACCACAGTATGGCGTGCTAAACTTTGGAGGGGACATCTCTGAGCCACTGGAAAACGACATCCCGATGGAGTTTGATTCATCGGCAGCACCAGACAGCTCACCCTATTTCTCACAGATATCTCCAGGAGAGGCTCGCACGAGGATGATCAACGAGGCATCAACGTTGGCGAACACCATCATTGAGACGCTTGACCCACATCTTGATGCATTTGTTATGGATTTCGCAGTGCCTGACGATTTAAAGAAGAAGAACGTCCTGGACTCATTCAACTTGGCAGAACCGCATAAGCAGCATTTGGAGATTTTCTACGACAAGATATCTGCGTGGATCATGCCCTTGGAGCAAAACCTTTGCAACCAGATCCTCCTCTACAATGCAAAGAGTGCACCGTACCTGCTCGCTGCGATGCTCAGTCTCACCACCAAAGATGAAGAAAAGATGAAGTACATCTCCACATGTCTTAAAAACCTCAGCGATGTCTTCCAGGATCAGTCCAAGGTTCTAGATAACATCGAGTCGCTCATACTCACTGTCCTTCTGTTGGCTGCCGACTCGAGCTCCAACAACTGGAGAACTCATCTAAGAGGTGCAAAGGATCTCTTTACGAAATACATCAAGTTTTACACCACTCCATCTCTGCTTCTCGCCAAAAGTTGGTTTGCGGCTATCGAAATCCTTGCTGGACTCCAAAGGGTTGGTACGGGTAAAGCTCATGAGCTTGATAATCTCCTTGATGTGGGTCTTTATGGTGACAACAGTGATTTTGGCGTAGGGGTTGGACTCCTGCTTCCTAATGGATACAACCTGTTCCTTGGATATAGTACAGAGGCTATCATCATGTACAGAGAGTTCATCAAATTGACCAATGCGAACAGTAAAGACATCCTGTTCCAGATAAGTCTGATCCACAGTGCGAAGGAGTTCCAGGTGGCCAGTGATAAGATTTTAATTGAAGCCCACAATCCGGCTCATCCGAACTATCAAGGTGGAGAGAATCGTATGACTCTTCCCTGGAGTTGCTATGCCTTCAAGGGGGACTCCGTATACTCTTGGTTTGATCTCATACATCACCTACACGTCGATGCCCTGCTCCTCAATGTGTACAATGGGTTATTGGAAATGCCACCTCAACATCGCCTATGCCAGGATCTACTAAAGAGTATGCTCTCAATGTGTTTCTTCTTCGAGGGGACAAAGATATTGGAGCCTTCAGATAACAGGCTCTTAATGGTCCAGGGCCCCGTGCTCATGTGTGGTTTGAATTGTATAGAAGACGA
Organism: Williopsis misumaiensis; assembly: GCA_003707745.2. Lineage (NCBI taxonomy): Eukaryota > Fungi > Ascomycota > Saccharomycetes > Phaffomycetales > Wickerhamomycetaceae > Williopsis > Williopsis misumaiensis. Next base: position 17,560 of record PPLI02000072.1, read on the forward strand.
CGACAAGGCGCATGTGGAGGCATATTTTCAATGCCTAATTGATGGCGGTGTTCGCAGTGCCACTGCATCACTGAAGAAAATCCATAATGCTTGGACCGGTGCCAACGACGGCGAAGTGGAGTACGTTCCATTTGCATGATACGAATTAATGAATCAACATTTCTTGAACTTTTATGCTAGTAGCTGTCTGATATTAGCCCATATCTTCTCCGTAAGTGAGCTGGCATCGTCACCAAATGGTTCCTTTAACTCTTCCAAGAGCTTCTCTTTGCTCTTCTCATCCTTAATGATCGAGACGACATACTCTGAGAGCTCATCCTCCTTCACACCGAGGGCATCCTCAATGTATTCATCAATCTTTGGTTTCAGCTGCTCGAGTATCTTATCCAATTCTTCATCGTCAAGATCCAACACGTTGGAGTTCTTGGCAATGTTCATCTTCAATGGGATATTCATACTGGCGAGGAAATTCTCACTCTGCTTAGCAGCCAGGGCTTCCGTTTCCTCTTCCTCCTTGTCTCTCTTGTCAGCATCTAACTCGAGCTCCCTGTTTCTTCCTGAAGGCTTGAACTTCCCTGTCTCGTATTCTGATCTCAAAGTCTTATCAAGTGTGCTTTCGTAGCTCTTCAACTCCTCAAGGTCCTCCAGTATTGCCCTGTTCTTCCGTTGTAAAAACTCAACTTCACGAGATTTCTCACCAAATCGTTTGATCATGTCAGCGTTCTCCTTCTTGATCCGTTGTTCTTCGTATTGCTCATCCGTCAAGTCATCATCTTCCTCTTCATCAGATTCGTCGTCTTCAACCATGTGGTTGGAATCACTTTGAAATTTCTCCATAAGCTTCCTCAGCTGTGCCTTTGATCTCTTCTTTTCTTCAAGAACCTCCCTCTCTCTCTTTTTCTTCTCATTCTCTAGCGCCTTCAATCTGAACTCTTTGATGTCTTTGATCAACTGCGGCAGCAATTCAGAGGGAAGATCCTTCAGCTCATTCTCATCAATAACATAGTCCAAGTCAGTGTTGGTTTTCTCAACTTTGTGGCTTTCAATGGTTTTTCCCAGAGACTTTTGCAATGCCTCAAGGTCAATCTCATCAGTCTCTGCAACGGTATCAGTGATCAACTGCTTAGTATTCTTCTCCACAACGACACCCAGTGGTGTATCACGAATCTTCACACCTTCAAGAGATAGCAAACGCCTCATTTTCACTGCATTATCCTTGAGTTCCTTCTCTGTGAATCGTACAAATACAACAAGACCATCACCTTCTTCAACGCAACTCCACTCATAGTTCTCTGATTGCAGCAACTCATTCAGCAACTGTTCCACTACTGCTCTATTTTTGTCTTTGATTCCCGTAATGCACCCTTCATTTAGTTGATCTGTCAAGACAACTGGCTTGAACTGTTTGAGGTCTCTGAACCTTGTAACTTCGTACTCTTGCACTTCTTCCTGCTCTTCACTGGCCTCTGCGGACATCGCCTGCAGATATACGGGCCTGTGATGATCCACGAGTGCCAGTTTCGACTTGTAAAGTGGTATGGAGCCCACTATACTCGGTGATGGGGTTGAGTTGTTGATGTCCTCGAACCTTCTAATGTGCTTAAAAAGCGCACCCAAGGGCCTCTCATGCACAGTTGGCACCGTTGTTATGGCCTCTGAAATGTCGCCGTTAGTGTGGCTCATGGCAGTCCGCTCGTGTAACTCACCGTTCATCGTTTAACAATGTTTGATGTGTTGGCATAGCTCCAAGTTTTCAGAAAAATAGTCAAAAACTACAAGAGATCTCATACATCACCACTTTTTTTTTATGAAATCTACCTACTCGCGGGGCTCCAACTCTGGACGCTTCTGAACTCTCTTCTTCACACCAGCTGCAGCCTGAGTCTCGAATTTCGTAGCATCCTTCAGGTCGCGCCCGGCGTTATCAAGGTCTTTCACCTTGTAGATACGTACCATCCAGTTCTCTGAAGTAAACACCTCCTCAACAACGTTAAGATCTGGCTCTTCATCGATAACCTGGTTCCGCACTCTGTCCACAGCAGGTCTGCCATTCAATTTGTGCACATCAACGAATCTGTGATAGGACATCTTGTAAAGCAGGGATTCCTTCATTGCCTTGGATGCCTCCTTATTCACTTTGTATTCACCCTTGTCTGTGAAGTAGTTTCTTTCTTTCACCTCCTCGGGCCAAATTCCCTCAGCAATACGAATCATCCAGAGGAACTTGTTGATATCGTCACCAGAGTAGCCCAAGAACCCACCAAAGATGATTAACACGTAGTCAACATCGTGCTGTCTGAGCACCTTGTATGAGACGTCCTCATTTGAACACATGGCCTTTCCAACTGTGGCAATGTGTGTGTTGTTCCAGGTGTTGTTATCCACCAAGGTGGTACGGTCCGCCATACCACCAATTTGGTATCCATAGTCCCACCATGCCATCACCTTAGCGTCCTCAGCAGTGTTCATGCGCAGCCAATAGTATGCCTCACGGTAGTCGTCGATCAACACCGGCGAGCCATCAGCACCTTTGGAAGACAGCACGACCGATGGAGACGAGTAAGCGGTGGAGGTAACCCATGTACAGTGAAACACGAACAAGTAGAGATAGAACACAAAAGTTCCCACCACGGTAAGCTTTGAGGCGATATCATAGATGGATTTCTTAGTCGACACAGGCTTGCTTGATTCTTGGAGGTATTCGGAGAAATCCAAGTAAACGTCAAAGAGCTTTGAGAGGGCGACAGCAGCAGCCACGCAGATAATAGGTGTCAATGTAAGCATTAAACGCACCATTACACCGGCAAAGTAAGAACACAGCACAGCGTATGCGATGACGAAGACGTGCTCATCGTGCAAGTCCTGGAAGAGCAAGTAAATTCCGGCAGGGAACAGCCAGATGAGGAACTGTGTGTCAAAGAAGAACGATGGCCATGCGGTTGGCTGATGCTCTGACACCGAGGCAATGATTGGGATATGGATCTTTGCGTAGTTTGTGTCCCATAAGGAGTAGAAACGGCCAGTCCATGGGGCAATGAGGCCAGCGTATGTCAATCCAACGAGGCCAGCGATACCAAGTGCAATGATCAATACGACGGAGATGATCAATACGGACTTGAACTGTTCAGATGGGACCTTGGAGCGGATATAAGCGCCGAAGCAGACTATTTGCACGAGGCCAAAGACCCCCAAAGCGGCCATGTGGTCATTTGAACGGATAGGCAGGAACCCAACGAATGGGATTTGCATCGATGCCAGGGTTCCAATGGCATACCACGTGGAGTATGCAGTGTAGAGCTTGTGAGTGTATCTTCCCATGAGGATCAAGATGAAGATGTGGAGTGGAACCAAGTTGGTTATAAAGACGTAACCACCCCATGCGGAAACCATGTAGAAGTAGAAAACGGCGGCCCACGCTGCCCAGAACACGGATCCTTGCTTCGAAGCCTTAATCCAGAAGTAGAAAGTGGCCATGAGCAATGTAATTGCTATGGCCTCGTTGTCATAAGAACCGGCAACGGATCTGGAGATGTAACCAGGTGCGATGCCCATGAACGCAGCAGCGAGTAGTCCCGCAGACTTGTCCTTGATCTCAGCGGTGAACAGATACGTGAAGTATGCAGTGACACCAGAGAAGGCAGGTGCAAGCATGACGCAGATGTTTCTGATGTCAATTGGCAACCCAATCTTTCTCAGGCCATGCCAAATCGAACCCGCGGTGACCATGAGTCCCGGGTAGAGTGTACCGCCCGTGACTCTTCCCAGCGGGTACCACGTCTTGTCATCGAACCAATTCAAGAACTCGTAGAAGGAGTGTGACACCAGGTACTTGGTGGCTCTGAAGTTGAACCATGGATCAAACTCGTGGATGATCGACTCAAACCTGATCACGGAGAAGAGTCGCGACGACACCGCAGCAGCGGCGATGGAGAGCAGAATCGTGGCCCTGAGAAACAGCTTCACGTTTGCCAGTGTGGCTTCTGAGACCTCCAGTGCCATTGCTGTTGATTGGGGACGGGAGAGACTGTTCGAGGCAGACGACGATGGAGTTGGCGGTGGTGTCGCTTGCCAGTTTCGGGGACACGTCGCGCTGGGGGGCCAGCACATCCGAGGGCGAGGTCACGTGGAGATTGGCGCACACCCCGGAACGGGCGAGCTCGCGCGGACTCACGAAATTTCCCGCTTACTCGACTCCGCACAAGACGACGACGAAGAGCTTTGCACTCTTTTACCCCGAGAGTTTGCTGGAGAAATGGAGGAAACAGACGCACACACACTGAGTTCCGGGGTGGACCACCAGGAGGAGACAAAGTCCGGAGACGTGCTGGTGGAGGACAGCGGGATGAGATTCCAGAAACGTATTGTCCCCAAACAGAGAACCCAGAGCGTGCAGAGCGTGCTCTCGAGCGTCTCACTCAAGAGCTTTGTTCAGCAGAAGCCCTTTGTGCCACCCCCTCACTCTCAATCGCAGTTCATCCATACAAAAACACATATACAGGCACCTGCAGCAGCGGCGTCGTCCAAGAGGCGGGTATCGTTCGAGATTGGCCAACGGCTACCGTTTAAGAAGGATGCAGTATCGGGGGCGGGACAGGGGGAATCAGAATCGACTTCTGTTGCACTGACCGCGGACTCCCATGCTGTCGATGTGGAGAGCGATGGCGATGTTGATGTCGCAGAGGAGAACAAACTACTTACAGAGAATGCATTGAAGAATTTGGGTTCTTTCTCCAAATTCCAACCGGCAGTGGTGGATTTGACAATGCGTACCACTCCACCAATGGAGTCAGCTACTAAGCAACCACAAGTGGACACGGCTGCGTTGCTCTCCAAAAACAGCTCGCAAGTGCAACTGAACGTTCAACCTCAAGCTCAACGCATTGTATCCCAAGCAAGACTACTCAGGGAAGGACCGCCGAACTTGTCACCACAAAGGACACCCGAACTACAACATGTGCAAAACGCTGAGCAGCTTCTCTCACAAACTACATCGACACAGGATTTGCACTCATTCCAGCCCTCGCCAACGAGCATGCAGGACAACACCAACTTGAAAACGATAAACGACCCAAAGAGGCCCATGTACATACCCGCAGTGCTCCGCCAGTCGAACACGAACCTCAAGCCAGAGGATATGAAGCACATCAATGAGCAAAACTCACGCAGGTCGAAGAACGTGCTCACCGATGCTGCACAGTCGTTAAGGTCCCAGACCTCACACTGGCGCCTGGCATTTGAAAGTCCAGCAAACTTACCAACGAGGGCCCACTGGAGACGTGACGTTTCAAGGAACTCATGTGCCTATTGCGACAAGCAATTCTCTTTCTTCGAAAGACGGCACCATTGCCGGAGATGTGGAGATATATTCTGTGCGCAACACACTTCGCACCTGCTGAAACTTGGTGCAGATGCGCAGTTCACCATTGGTGGGTCCGGCATGCTCTGTAAAGTGTGTGACAACTGCATCAAGGACTATGAGGTGTTTGTGAGAAGTAAGTTTGGAGACACAACGCTAGCAAAGAAGTCGAGCGTGGTGAAGCTTGACGGGAGACAGGGCCCCGTGGAGAACGGCGCTGTGGCGGGAAGCGTCCCGGCAGACTGGACGTGGAGCTCCTTTTAATGACATAGAACTCATAACGCGCTGTTGTAGCCGTCAGCTTTTCAAAGCCCGCAGCCCCACCATTCGCGCGGCCTTTGCGCGCGCAAACCCCTCGAGCTGAGCAGAAGTGCTCGCTTGTGCCACTGTGGCTGCAATTCAACGTCGGGGTGGCTGGAACATGCGAAAGCCCGCTTCAGATTGCGAATGGTCTCAGTTGGCATAAAGCGCATGCAGTGTCCCACATCTCGGCTACAATGCGCTTCGCCATGAGCAGAAGCATGGACATCCTCTGCACGGACTTCAAGACGCAATGGTTCATCACCATCATGGGCACAGGCATGTGCTCAAACATCCTTCTTAACTTTGCCTATCCTGCATTCTGGCTACGCGTATGTGGACATGTCATGTTCGGTGCCTGCTCCGTGTGCTTGCTCCTATCTCTACTCTCCTTCTTGGGCACACTCATAAGGTCACCGGACCGCAGGTATGCATACTTCCACAAGGCAGAGAGTACACCTTACCTTGCATGTTTGGTGATGGGTTTCACCTCTTGGGTTGCTGACTTGAGTCTAGTAATTGGTGACAGATCACCCATTCTACTCTATGTTCTATGGTGGATTGTCAACATCTTGTCCTTAGCTTCAGCTTGGGTGATACCGTTCGGCTTCATGGGAAATGGTTCTGTGAAGCTTAAGGATCTCTCGGCAACTTTCCTACTCCCACTGGTGACGCTGACAGTGGCCTCATCGTGTGGTGCAGCGATTGCACCGGTACTCCCTGAGAAGCTTCAACTATCCACAACCATCATTTGCTTCCTTTTATGGGCCAATGCCGTCACACTCAGCTTTATCTTTGTCACGATATACGTCCACAGACTCATGTTTCACCATTTCCCGCCAAAGACGTCGATCTTCACCTCGTTCATTCCAATAGGATTCTTGGGACAAGGGGCCTTTGCCATCTTGCTATGTGGACACAGCTTCAAAGACATGTGGAATGGCGAAGTGGAAGGAGTTATCATCTCTTGGATCTGTCTACTCAGTGCTCTTTTCCTTTTATCAATGGGCATATTTGCCACGCTGTTTGCCCTTGCCTCTGTCTTGTCATATGGCAGACAGAAGTTCCACTATGGATGGTGGGCCATGACTTTCCCCCTGGGGACCATGAGCCAGGGAATGAGACAAGCAGGTTTAATGACGAGGTGGCAGACATTGACCGTTGTCGGTGCCATCTATGGGACACTAAGTGTCTGTATAACCATCCTTTGTCTAGGTGGTTCAGCGTATCAAGTCTTCCGGTGGAGTGTTTCTGTACCCACGGACGACAAGCTTGAAGAGGTGATGAGTAATCCTTCTCACTTGGGGCAATAGCTGATTAGCTACAACGAATCGTACTGCATCAGTGGCATTGCATTCCTCATCTATTTGCATCTATTTTGTCACATTCAGAGAGTAGTGTAGTACCCCCATTGAGCCCACATCCACGTAATTGTGGCAGTAGACACAATCAACGGACCCGCAAACCCCTTCCCGAGCTTTGCCGTACCGTATACGAGCCATTCAAGACCGAAATGGCCAAAGGCAATGCAGTAACTGGCAAACGTCAACTCATAGATCTGAGGGACGTTGAGATAATAGGCACCATACAGTCTAATTATCGAGGCCACCAGCGTCCAGGTGCCGAATGTGCGAGCAGACAGTGGAGTCACCTGTTCAGGCTTCGCCTCATAGACACGTTGGGTGAGTGCGAGCCCAGACGTGTACGTTTGCACGGAATTGAACACGGAGACAACCGAGATGAAGAGCAGCCATTTAGGCAGGATCCCGGGAAGCTGTGGAAGCCATTGGAGTCCGATATCTGTGACGCCCATTTGTGTTTGTTGACGGCGAGTGAAGTAAGAGGTGAAGTTATCCGGGCCCCCTTGAAACTTTGAAGTTGATCAGATTATAAAACACGCGGCGAAGTCCCAAAGAATCGAAATGGTGAGTTCAGTATGCCTTATGGCGTTGTATCCGCTAACAACCCAGTCCTACGATGCTGCATTAGACCTGCTGAGACGGCTCAATCCGCAAAACATCGGCGACAACCTGAAGAAGATCATCGCGTTGAACCCAGACCTTGCGGAGGATCTCTTGACTTCCGTGGATCAACCATTGAGCATCGTCAAGGACCCAGAGGCTGGAAAGCCGTTCCTTGCATGCGACTACAACAGAGACCTTGATTCTTATCGCAGTCCTTGGTCCAACAAGTATTTCCCGGAGCTGGAAGACGACGACTCGCCGTTCCCATCCAGCAAGCTGAGAGAGCTGGAAGTTAAGCTCAACGATGCCGTGGATATCTACAGAGATCTATACTACGAAGGCGGCATCTCATCCGTGTATCTGTGGGATCAGGAGGACGGCGACGGCTTTGCCGGTGTCGTGTTGTTCAAGAAGAGCACAGTGGATAACAAAGGGCTTTGGGATAGCATTCATGTGCTCGAGGTTGAGCCACAGGGATCCAAGGCCCTTTATAAGGCCACTTCGACTATCATCTTGGACTTGTCAAAAGTGGAAAAGAGCCAATCTGTGGAGTTGAGTGGTAACCTCATCAGACAGAACGAGAAAGTTGCTGTTGTGGAGAACGAGGTGTCACATTTGGTCAACATTGGCTCGCTGGTGGAAGATATCGAGGGAAGGTTGAGAAACCTGCTGCAGCAAGTGTACTTCGACAAGACGAGGGACATCATTGGTGGGTTAAGAACCGTCGGCTCCTTGTCGGAGCAGAAGCAGGAGAAGCAGGCTCAAAGCGAGGTGATCAAGGACATGGAGGGTCTTTAGTTTGGCGTAGAACCTCTACGCTACTCACATAAACATCTTCTTTCAGTAATTCTACACGTCCGTAGCGCATTGTGGTGCCCCACAAAGATGGGAAGGAGGGGTCTCAAGAACCATGAACATTGTCTTCTTCAAGCTACTACTGCGGCCTGTCCACAAAAAATGACCAGTGAGACGCCCCTGGACGGCATCATCCGAGGACCATACGCGGGCTTTGCACTTGTCCTCCTGTGGTTTATTGGCCTGTACCACTTGAAGCTCGTTTACGAGAACGGCTGGCCCGGCCAAATCACGCCACTAATTCTGGACGGGCTGCCATGCGTGCTCTCTACAAGCGCCTTAATGTACCTTGGAATGTTTCCTTCATTCTTCCTCCAGTTCGCAGTTAAGAGGCAATGGCTTCAATGGCCCATTGCTCGTGTGGTTTCCTCACTATATGAGGTTGCTTTTATCGTCATGTCGAACGTTGCAGTGAAAGATCAATCATGGTTAGTGAAACTCGTGATCGTGCTTCATTCCTTTGCACAACTCATGAAGTTACACTCATACTCATTCACCAATGGTAATTTGGAAGACAAGAAGCATATCACCTTGCATGGCTTCTTCATGTTCACGATGTACCCCACGCTAGTTTATGAACCTGCATTCCCGAGAAATGACAATATCCGGTACAAGTATCTTCTTACCAAACTCACAGCCTCGATCCTTCTCTTTGCATGCGCTGTGATCAATGTTGATCTCACCATAACACCAGCATTCATTGAGATTTTGCATAGATCTGATCCATCTGTGATCGCGTACACGATCAGATTATTCCCGCATGTGGTGATGACTTGTGTGGTGGTGTTTCTTCTAATATGGGATGCCCTGCTCTCCGCCATTGCAGAAGCCACCATGTTTGCAGACAGAGACTTCTATGGACCCTTTTGGAACTCCGATTCATTCTTACACTTCTGCAAGACTTGGAACAAACCTGTCCACAAGTTCCTTAAAAAGCATATCATGGTATCAGGCATGTCGCTTGGTCTATCCACACGTGAGGCCATGACATGGCTCTTTGTTATCAGCGGTCTTGCCCATGAAGTGGTGTTTGCAGTGCTGTTGAACAAATGGCGATGGCACTTCACGGTAGTGTTTGGCAGCTTTTGGTTCTCATCGCTGTATCAGGACAGGGATTGGATCAATAGGAACCGGCTTGCATGTAACTCCTTCTTTGCACTCTTGATTGTTCTTGCACCCACCTTGATCGCTGTGCTATACCTCATCTATTGACTACACCATACAACTCTAGACGAATATGAATGCAATTATATACAGCAGCTTCAGGCCACAGGCTTCTTGGTGAGGCCGTGCTTCTCAAAGCCGGCTTTGATGGAGTTGTTCTCGTTGAACTTCCAGAAGACACCTCCAAAGGCAAAGAGGATACCAGTGACACCGAAGAAAGTACCGAACCACTTGGTGGCTGAGGTGTTGCTTTGCCCGCTCATTCTGGCGGCAGACTGGGAGAAGGCTTTGACTGGAGTGGCGATCATTGTGAAATGGATGTGATTGGGTATCTTGTTCTATTGCACCTGGCGAACATGAAACTTTTTAAGGCAGCTTTCTATTGGGCGTCGTTGACTTCCTGATCTGGCAGTACAGGATTTACGTTGCAATTTTTCTAACTTGTAGAGCTTCCCGACCCAGCACTTCCATATCAGGAAGTCAAGTGGCGACCAAAAAACTGTTTGCAGCGCCGCTGATTTACTCCCCTCGATCCTAACACAGTAGAAAGAGATGTCCGCACTGAGAGCCTTGAAACTTGCATTTCCTCGGATTGCACTCACCGCACGCCTGGCTGTGCCTACGGTGCGCCCAATTGCCACATGCGTCAGAACCCCACTAGTTGCATCGAGGATCGTCATCAGACGTCCTCAATCATCAGAGGCTGCATCACGCGCAGCAGCTTCGAAAGCAGAGACTCCAAAAGTGTACACCTACGAAGCGATAAAGCAACTTTCCGAGCATCCAGTTGAGTCCAAGGTCATAGTGGATGTGAGAGAGCCTGCTGAGCTTGAGGAAGGATATATCCCAGGAGCGGTGAATATTCCATTCAAGTCAGCCCCAGGTGCGTTGGATCTGTCTCCAGAGGAGTTCGAGGAGGAGTTCAAGTTCAAGAAACCTTCAAAGGATAAAGAGTTGGTATTCTATTGTCTCGCTGGTGTAAGATCCACTGCTGCAGCGGACCTGGCGCAGATTTTTGGCTACAAGAAGCTAGGCAACTATGTGGGTTCATGGGAGGACTGGGTGAGCCATGAGCAGGCAGATAAGAGCCACGAGAAGTGATTGTGCACGTATATATATATATGATAGTGAACTGACGTGATTTTGGGCCGGTGAAATTGTAGCATTTTATACCTATTTGGGCTCAATTGCGCAAATTGGCTCAAAGTGGCGCAAATTGGCGCTAAACCTCCGCCACTCCCCCCAAACCCCAAATGTGCGCAATTTCAATGACAGGAAAAAACGTCACCGCTATTTTTAAACCCCCTGCGAAACGGTTCAACGGCGAACAAATCTTGGACACTTCGTTTGCGGGAGAAATCCGAGGCTTACAGACACACGCGTCCTGCAACATCACCGCGCCATTGTTCGCAGACAGTCACCACAAGGCCCCCGCACATAAAAGACCAATCATGGGTAGAAGAAAGATCTCGATTCAGCCCATCACCGATGAGCGCAACAGGAAGGTGACCTTTGTCAAGCGCAAGGCCGGGCTGTTCAAAAAGGCGCACGAGCTTGCTGTGCTGTGCCAGGTGGACCTCGCGGTGATCATCCTGGGGAAGAACCATACCAAATTTTACGAGTACACCAGTGCTGATGTGGGTGAATTGCTTGAAAAGTTCAAGAGTGATGATGTTGCCCATGATGTGAAGACCCCAGGCGACTATGGGGATTACCAGCTGATCTCTAGGGTGGGGGTTATTAACCCAGGTCACGAGCGCTCTAACTCGACAATGAGCGCAGATGTGGAGGTGGATGAAAGCGAGAGCGAGGATGAGGAAGAGGAACGCACCGTGAAGAAGCGACAGACGCGTGGGGTGAAGAAGGAAACTCAAACACCACAGATTTCGCAGCCGCAGTTGCAACAACCACAGCGGAACCAACAGCCACGGCCACAGTCTCTGTCCCATCCGCAGGTTCAGTCTCAGCATGCACAGTCTCATCCACCCGCCCACCATCAGCATCCGGATGCCCACCGGGGACTTCCACAACCTCCGATTTATGAGTCGTACCAACAGTTCACAGAGTCCCAACAACGGATGCTCCCACCAGCCTGGCCTGAGACGGTGCCACCCACGGCTCAGTTCCAATACCAGTTCCCCCTGGGGGCCCCCTTTGGCCAGCAACCAGTGGAACGACAGTCACAAGCTCCAAGCTCACCCTACACGCGGGCAAGAAGCTTGAACAACAACATCAGCAAACGGCCCGTGTTACGAGTGGAGATCCCTAGAGAAAGAGAGCGGGACACGAGGGACCGTGAGCACGCGGAGGCGAACTCCACGGTGGGTGGCGAGCCTGAGCCTCGAGACAACAGGGAGAAGACACCCACGGAATCCGGCGGTGACCCCCGAGGATTGGGGATACTATCTGCATCTTCGACCCCAGGATCAGCATCAATGCCAGCTGGCATGTTTGCCCTACCGCCACCACAACCGGGTCCTCCTAAAATGGGTGAACAGACACCGTTGACCGGTGGGCTGCCCTCACGATACGTTCCCGATCTATTCCCATCTCCTTCAAATTTCTATTCTAATGACTGGAACATCCCCTTTGGATCTGGAAACACTCCCTTCCCAACGTCTGCAAACCATCAATTACCTCCCCGTGTGAGGAAACTCGCACAGGATGCCTCAGACTCGCCGTTACAATCCCAGACGAGGAAGAAGAAGGAGGAGTGACAAAGGAGGCATGGCGAGTGTGCTGAAGATGCATTGCGACTCGTGCCTTCTGATGCCTCACCTGGTATTACGCCCTCGCACGTGTCCCCTTGGCCTCGTCAACAGGACCCTGCCATTTGTTGTTTATTTTGATATGCAGAACAATGTCCAAAAGGCTCTGATCTTGTGTTACTGTTTTGTGCTTTGCTATATTCGCTCACGTTCGCTAGCCATTCGATAGATTAAAAACATCACTGAATCCGTAGATGAATCAACTAGAGGTCGTTCTTATTGGAGTCCGAGACTGCTAACAAATACCCATTCCCTCTATTGAACATATGATGGACAATTGAACATATGATGGACAATTGAACATATGATGGACAATTCACTAAACTCGACTGTACTGTTCCCATGCAGTTGCACAATGGCTCAAAAAGCGCTCTTTATCACTTTCACCTCTGCGTTCGAGCTCAAATCTGAACACATTGTTCCCCAATCTCAATTCAGTTGGCACAACGTGCTCCTTCTTTATCCCCGTACCAACTTCTGCATCATCTTCAATCGCCGCACTCTCTGGATCATCATCATCACCATCCTCTTCTTCCTCTATCGGCTTCACCACCGCCTGTGGTCTGACATCAAAGAATCGCCGCTGTGCGCTTAATGGTTGGGCCTCTAATGGTGCAAGCCTCGTTCCTTCGCCTTGAAACACATCTGTAACGTGGCTCGCGGCCTGGGACTCTTGCAATTGACGGAATTTGGCCCATTGTTGTTGCTGATGCGCCACTTGTTGCTGAAATTTGGCCATATGTAATTGAGTCAAGGAGTTCATTTGATTCGCAGGATATCGTGACGCCGCAGCTGTGTGTGGTGCTCTGGAATATGGCGTAACTGGTGTCATTCTCACCCTTGGGACGGCACTCCGTAACGGTTGACGTCTAAATTGAGGTGTAAAGAATTGCGGCACGTTGTATATCGGCGCAGACTTGATCGTTGGTCTGTGCTGCGCCCCGACGGGGGAAAGGCTCAACGGCGTGGGCACGCGGCTACGCTTCAGTCGTTTGTTTGAGTTCGCCGAAGGGATTGCGAGGTCCTCCATCGTACTTGTGAGCCCTGAGGTCGATGGTGCCGTTTCCCCCCCTGTGCTTCCCCCGTCAACGGGGCCTTCACTAGCACGTTGGGCGATGATGTGGCGTTGTTGTTGTTCGATGCTCTTGCTTTGAAGCACGGTGGTCTTCATCTTCGCACTCAACGGTGGTAAACCAGGGCTGGCGCACTGCATTGCCAAATGGCCCATTTCCGTCTCTTCCGTCTCTTCTCCTGGCACCAAGTTCGAGTGGCTGAGCTCCAGTGGTCTTGGTCTCTTCTTCTCCTTCTCGTCCGTCATCTGGGCGTCTGGCATGGGCGGTGGTGGGCTGGGTGAGACGCTTCCAATTTCTCCGAAGTTGTGGAGGCCCAGAAATGTTTCACATTCACCTTTTGGGGGTTCAAGGCGGATAACGAATTCTCAAAGGGGTAATTTTCGTGACGAGTCTTTGCACTAAACAACGGGCGCAGCTACGTCGGAACGGAGGCTGTTTAGGAGCATTTGTAGCCGGATCGGTGGGTTATCCGTTTGTGTATTCAGGTGATGTGCAAGGAGGACTCAGGGCGTGCCAACCACGCCGTTTTCTGGCGCCTTCAGCGACTTCAGAGGCGCTGGGGAGAGCACGAGGCGTGCGTCGAGTAATTCCACGTCTGGGTTAAGTGTTAGCCCGAAACCCGGCTTGTCGAGGACGCTCACGTCTAAGAACCCCTTGTAAGGGATTGGCTCGTCGGTGAACAGTCCGCCAAAGACTGGAAGCACAGCAGTGGAGTCTGGTGAGTTGGCCAAGTACTCCTGGAATGGGGTGTTCTGTTGCGAAACAACAAAGTGGTACGAGTACGGACCACTGGCATGTGGTACCACAGGAATGTCGTAGGCGGCTGCCTGGGCAGAGACTTTTAACAGCTCGGTCATGCCACCGACCCACATCACGTCTGGCTGCAAAATGTCCAAGTTACGTCCTTCGATAAGCTTACGGAAGCCGTACTTGGTGTACTCGTGCTCACCGGTGGTGAACTTCACATCAGGGTGAGCCCTCTTGATGAGCGCAAACCCATCGAAGTCATCCGGGTGGAGAACTTCTTCCCACCAGTTGATGTTCAAGTGCTTGGTGGCAGTGACCAGGTCAATGACGTAGGGAACATTCAATGACATGTAGCAGTCCACCATCAATGGGAAATCAGGCCCCACAGTCTCTCTATGCCTTGTCAAAAACTCCACGTTCTTTCTCAATCCAGCGTGTCCCTCATCTGGACCAAATGGTAAGGCAACTTTGCCACCCCAGAAACCCATGGCCTTGGCAGCATCAGGTCTGGAACCGGTACAGTAGAAGTCCAATCTCTCACGAGTGGCTCCACCAATCATCTTATACACCGGTTCGCCTCTGATCTTACCCAACAGGTCCCAAAGGGCAAGGTCAACAACACTAATGACAGCAATCGTTACACCTTTACGGCCGTAGAACATCGAGGCTCTAAAGAGCTTGTCCCAGATGAGGTTCAAGTCTCTTGGATCGGCACCTCGGAGGAATCTTTCGAAATGGTTGTGCACAATCCAGCATGCAATTGGTCCACCAAACCCTGTAGCAAACCCTCTGGTACCATCTGTAGTCTCTATCTCGACGCAGAACGAACCAAGAACATTGATCCCCCAGGAAGTGCGTGACCTGCGGTACTCTGGGAATTTGGACATTGGGTTCGCAATGTCAGAGTCAACGAGCCAGTGGCCCTGTTTGACATCGTGGTAGTCACCACCGATTCCCGGGCCTGGGAGAAGGAAAGTGCGCACTTTCTTGATAGTTGGAAAGCTGCTTGTAGTCATTGCTTGTTCTGGTAGCCTTGGGATAGTAAGAAGAGAAGTGGGAGGCCCGGTCTCCATATACTGCGCTGTCCGGGGTAATGGTTTTCCGGACGGAACTCCGTCCGGGAGGACGGCTGGAATCTGATGGAGGATCAACAAACGGCGGACCAGGAGGTGACTTGATATAATCTTCTAACAATTGTTGTGTGAATACCCTGAGCAACATGGTTCTCATGACTCGTTTACTCTCTTGGAATTCATTAGGCCATCATCATAATGATCTACTCGACGGCTGACCGATGCTGCACCTGATACTGCCTGACAGGGCTCTCGCTGGCTGGCTGGTGGCGTAGATGTGGGTCTTTTATCCACACCTCATTGTCCTGGTAAATCTAGTACTTGCCGGGTAAGCTTCATCATTGGCCGTAAAATGTGGAGCAGGAGATGAATAGTTTACTGCTGATAATCTCACGCAATCCCAAACAGGTGTGAGGATGGATAGCTCGGCCAGATTCGACAAGAACGCTGAGTGAAACGTCACCGGCAGATGTTGGATACTTTCTTGTCCATGCAGTAGTTTCTCGTGCTGACTTTGAACCAGTTCATATAATGAAGTGTCCAGCCAGCTGGACTCACGGCATAGCCCTCGACGTAAATAATAGCCATCTCAGTAATTTGAGAGACCCTGCATCCAAAGGTGCAGAATCTAGTTCGGGTCGTTGACTATAACAAACAAAACACCACCAGGACCTCCGTTCAGTACACTCCATTCACTACAAGTTTTCACCAGGCCCCTACAATGACGTCCCTTTAATATAGATACTCATATTCGCCGTATAACACTAGACCTTATGGACCTAAAGGGTAAGTGAACAATGGCACTTGAGGAAGTTCTTCCCCACGAACTTCAAAAACCTCAACCTTACGGAAGATCCTGGAAAGAGCCGGAGCCGTTGATATCCATTGCCAAAAAGTTGAAGAAATCATCATGTGTGAGCTGGAACTCCTCCAAGGGCTGTGCGACGAAGCTTTGAAACCCAGCAACTTCGGCCTTTGGTGTGGTGGTGTACCGGGAGCTCTTGCCAGCCAACTGATTGAACCAGTACAACAACGAATGAGATCCGATGCGCATATCTGATATCACCTTTGCTGGTGCTCGATGTTCGCCAGTGATGTTCTCCTCATCTTCCTCTTCTTCCTCTGTGCTGCGGATGTTCAACACGTATGATAGGTCAGACACGTTAAGGAAATGTAGGATCTTATAATAGACTTTGGAACTCTCCCAGTACTTGCCTATTCTATGCAAAACGTCTGCAAAGAACAGAAGCACTTTTTGATGATTTTCCAATGAGATTCTATCAAGTTTACGCTTTGTCGATTGATACACTGCGTCGACGAATAGGATACGTGAGTTCACCCAGATGTAGAATCCAAAGTGTGGGCCCAACTTTTCAAAGATCTGGTCATCATGGAACAAGTCAGGAAGGGCAAGCACAAAAGTATGCACTCGAGTCGCAGCGTCCATACATTGTACCTTGGAGTCCTCATTAGCTTTGAACAGCTCTGACTCTCCACTAGGGAACCCAAATGCGGAGTGCAGTTTGATCAAAGTTGTGTGGTAATATACAAATAGGAGGGCATCATAGGTTTGTGGAAGCTGTCCTTGAGAAAGCGTACCCCTTTCTAGAAGCTCTCGATGACCGATAGGCAAAGAGGTCATCCATCCATAGAGCTGAGTTTCCAATGTCTTGAATTTCATACGCCATGAGAGTATCTCACTGTTGCTGTAGATGTCAAAGTCCTCAATCAGGAACGTGTGAATATCACCAACGAGCTTGTTGAGCTCCACATAAAAGGCAAATGAGTCATAGCATCCGATCTGTGGCTCTTCTGTGGGCCAGAAACCAACCTGTTTCAGCGTTCTTAATTGTATGAATACCGGTTCTGATGAAGCCTTCCACGTGTCGAGTCTTAGTGGTAAGAGAGTAGTGATTTTTGATGACTTGAGCTTCATCTCATGTGAGGATGAAATGGCAAAGTGTTTGTCCAAAGTGTAGATACACCAAAAACAGTATCTTCTAGACTCTTCATCGACCCAATTGTTCGGCTTACGCAACAAGTTCAAGGACTTGTTGGAGATGGATTTGGACTTTTTACGCGCAATATGGTCAGTGCCATTGGATGCGGCGGAATCAGGAGAGTCATCAGAGACCAATGTGAGTTTTGCTCGCTCTTGGCCCAGCTTGAGGTAGGTGGCATAGTCAGCAGCAATGGAGACATAGTTCCAAGACTCTGGCACTTTGACGCTCCCGGATAATGAATCGTACGCCAAGAGGATCATCGACTGGAGGGATTCAATGTTGATCTTCCTCAACGAAATGGTGATGACTTTCTCCTCGCAATTCTTGTAATAGACTGATTTCTGCTGTATGGGCATGTCATCGAGGAACTTGAGCGATATGAGGACGATGGAGTATAGCAACAGGGGTGGCTCTGGGTCCTGAAGGGTATCTTTCAAGTGAATTCTCACGGATGGGTGAATCAGTGGGAAAATCGGTATGATGTGCTCAAAGAAGAGGTTGATCAGGACGAGGCATGTGTTCGCTGGGGGGAGGCCGTTATTGACGCGTTCTGGCTGATGAATCTGAGTCATCCCGTGCTTGAGAGAGCTTACTTCGCGTTCCAGCACCTCGAGACGGTGACTCATTGTCTTTCCATAGCCAGGCTTGAGCCCTGGTCTTTTCATCACTGACCGAAGACAGTCATTGACACCGCTCTTCACACAGAAGCCGCACCGGGGCTCTGCACCGTCACACCTGACCTTCTTGAGCTTACACAGGTTGCAGCTCTTGGAGAGACGCGCATCATCGTCTGTGTATTGGCGCTTGGACATGGCGCCTTTCTTCTGTGGGAATCTGGGGGAATGACAGGGGTTCAGGGACAATTCGATCACCCGAGTTTTGCAGAATCCGGGGCGATTTGCACAGAGCGGAGGTTCTATGGCGGGGTAAACGGAACTCCGCTCCCGGCGCAATGATTCCCCGGGAGAAGATGTTCCGGCAGTGGGGGGACCATCCACCTTCTCTTTAAGACGGAAAGGTTTGGCCTTCGTTTCTTCTTTTCCCCGGGCAGCTGGTATCAACAAGAATGACATCCCCTCCATCTCCAGGCGTTCATACGCCGGTTCCAACCTTCTTCAAGAAGGACCTGCACACGATCGACTACAAGACGCAGGTGGCCCATGCAAACTTTCTCAAGCAGAATGGAATCACCGGACAAAGCCGACGCGTAAAGCGACGGACGCGAAACAAAAGATCTACTTTTGGGGAAAAACAGTCTAACGAGAGGGTATGGTGTTGATCATACTTCCACCAACTGGCAACTTAGATGGATTGCCAAACGATAGCCGTGGATGAGTAGTTCACGGCTCCCAGGTCACCTAGGACTCGGGCCATCCTAGAACCTGGTGGTGGAGCAGGAGCAGGCGTCTAGCTGAACCGACCCAATCTCCCATAAACTTGCCGCACTTTACACACTTTCCGAGAGTGACGCAGCTTGACTTATTGCGCGTCACCCTGATCATGCTGCCAGTAATTGTAACATTGCCCCATAGACAATAAAAATGTTATACCTTGTAACATCGCCGTTTCCGATGATAGCACCTGCAATGGGGATAGTGACTAGCATCAATATCGAGGCGATGAACAACATGGTGGAGAAACGTCTCCCAAAGTCTTCTGTTCTGGAGATTTTGCCGCAACACACCGGCCCAATAGTTAGTGTCGATCCTGAGAAGAACCGATACAACACCGCATAGGTATAGAGGACATTAAGGTTACCACCAAATGGCAACCATATTGCAAGAGTCGTAATGACAGATCCCATGAGTGTGATGATGCAAGTGTTGAAGGGGCCTAGCCACCTATCACTGATGTATGATGGAACAAAGCGGCCCACTATCCCCATACAATTGATGATGGTGACAAGAAGATAAGCGGTATTCTCGGAAA
>PPLI02000073.1:0-35389 GCA_003707745.2 Williopsis misumaiensis
CCCCCTGTCGTCTGCGGCCCAGTCGCGCTTTTCAAACGGCCCAGCAGGGGGGGGGGAAAAACACGCCGACGTGTCTCTCTCGTTATCCCACCTCCAACCCCCCGAAGTTCCCACCGTCAGACTCACAGCAAAAAAAGATGGCCAGGTCGGATGCTCGTCTGCTGAGATTCGCTGCAGTGGCCGTGGTGCTGCTGTTCACGATCTTTGTCCTTTCCAAGGGGTCCACGACGACCTATGTCGGATCCAACAATGGCGGTTCGGTCACCTCTCCAAAGAGCAACAATGGCGCACCAAAATCGGTCAAATTGAACACTGTGGGCGAGGGTGTCATCACTTATACCCCCAACGAACAGGGAATGAAGAAACAGGCGACAAAGGGTACCGTGAAGGCCTGCTTCGTGTCGCTTGCTCGTAACAGGGATCTGTGGTCCTTGATTGGGTCTGTCAGACAGATTGAAGACCGGTTCAACAAGAAGTTTGGTTATGACTGGGTGTTTTTGAACGATGAGAAGTTCACCGAGGAGTTCAAGAGAACCACCACGGCATTGGTCAGTGGCGAGACCAAGTACGGGTTGATTCCGAAGGAACACTGGTCCTTCCCTGAATGGATCGATTTGGAAAAAGCTGCCCAGACGCGTGAGGAGATGAAGAAGAACAACATCATCTATGGTGATTCCGTCTCATATAGACACATGTGTCGGTATGAATCTGGGTTCTTCTACAGACACGAATTGCTGGCTGATTATGAATACTACTGGAGAGTGGAACCAGATGTCAAGGTTTATTGCGACGTGGACTATGACGTTTTCCAATTCATGAAGGACAACAACAAGAAGTATGGATTTACCATCTCCTTGCACGAGTACAAGGCCACGATTGAGACTCTGTGGACGACGACAAAGGATTTCATGAAGGACTTCCCACAACACGTTCATAAGAATAACATGATGGACTTCATCTCTGATGATGGCGGTGCCTCCTACAACCTGTGTCATTTCTGGTCCAATTTCGAAGTTGGTTCTTTGGATTTCTGGCGTGGGGAGGCATATTCAGACTATTTCAAGTTTTTGGATCAAGCTGGTGGATTCTTTTATGAACGTTGGGGTGACGCTCCAGTCCACACAATTGCCGCAGCGTTGTTCCTTGACCGTTCAGAGATCCACTACTTCCCGGACATTGGCTACTGGCACGTTCCCTTCCACAACTGTCCTATTGATGACGATGCTCGCATGCAACACAAGTGTATGTGCAACCCAAGCGAAGACTTCACTTTTAAAGGTTACTCATGTGGAAACCAATTCTTCAAGGTGAACCAGATGGAGAAGCCGGAGAACTGGGAGAAGTTTTCATCGTAAGTATACAGCTTTTTTTTTTTTGGGAAGGTGTGCAGTAGTAGTAGTAGACATGGATTCACAGATTTCTATTGAGATGATCTTCCCAGTCATCTGGTCTGGCAAGCATGGTGTAGATGAAGTACTTGTGCATGCAATACTTCTGAGGATTCCATGTAACACTGACATCCTTGTTGCAAGTGCATTTTTTCTCCAGACGTGATTGTTTATCCGTTGGACACACTTGTGCTTGATAAGAGTAGCCAATATCGCTGAGCCATAGCAATTGGTCCAGTGATAATAATAGAGCCGCGGCATATGTACGAAACACGCCGTCCGTCCAGCTCTCGAGATAGAATCCTCCATGCGAGTCCAATGCCTGGAAGAAATCCATGTATTCTGACGAACGCAGCCACTTCAAGCTCATCACTTCGAAACTGGGCCAAAATTCACATGGCCCCAACTCTGGTCTCTTGGGTCTATCCCCTTTCAATGCCTCGGTGTCCATGTCGATAAAGTTCCTCAGTCGAGATTGCGGCAATCCAGGGTGGGACTGGGAATATTCCAGTGATAATTCAAACAGCGATGGAGATCTTCTTTCGTCAACGTGTTGTGCCATGATGAACGCATACATCTTGCCCTGGTCCGCCATAGTTTTGAACACATCATAATCAACGTCACAAGTCAATCGGCTCCCCGGGGTGACACGCCATACCCAGTCATAATCCTTCAATGACGGATGATGTTGGAACCGCCCGCTCATGAACCGATGGGCATGCCGTTGTTGAATGTCGTCCTTCCCCGTAAATGACAGTTTTAATGACTCCATGGTGGCCCTCCATCCTTGGGCATCTTCAGCATCAACGGTAGATGGGAACCTCCAATCTGGACGATCCACCTGCTCGAAAGAGGCTGAGCCCGAGGAGATGGCCGTGGCCATCTCCTTGAATTGGGTGGTTAGCGGGTCGTCACTGACAAAGACCCAGCTGTAGTGGAACCGACCGTTGAATCTCTCTTCAAAGCTGTGCAAGGTCTCGGCCATGTCAAACTCCTGCGACCGGTCCATCAACACGAAGAAACACGCCTTCACACTACGCCCAGAGCCTTTCCTCTGCAGGCCCTGCACCCTGTCGGAATGCGTGAGCCTCAGCGCGGCGTCTGTGCAGCGGAGGGACCTCCATAGGACGACCCCCAGGATGAGGCACACGACGATTGCAATTCTCCTGCGTGCCGGGTTCAGCTTGGGCTTCATCGTCATCGTGCGGGCTTTTTTGCCTCGCTCTGTTGTTCTGTTGGAGTTCAGCGGATTGTGGGGTTGACGTGGATTTTGGGTGTTTAGACGGGGAGGCCTCCAGCGGGGCGGGGCGGGGGTGCAACCGGTGGGTGATCTTTTGTGCCCAGCGCTCTACGCCCGATGCTCTGCTCTATCAAATCGTTTCAATATACACGCTCACATCCCAAACCTCTTCTTCTTCTGCAACTTCTCCCGCTCCACAATCTCTCGTATCAGCAGCGCGAGAGTCTCCTCAACGTTCTCGCCCGTCTCGCTATCCAGCAGGATGAAGGGGGCCTTCCACCGTTCCGCCAGCCTCTTGCCATCCTCCATGAGCGTGGGAGAACGCCCCTGGTGTTGAGAATGCGTACAAACCACCAGGATGGGCGGCGGTGCCTCTGGTGAGTCCGCTGCAGTGTCAATCTCATCCAGATGCGACGATATCTTTCTCAGTTCTGCTATTCTGTTATTCTCCTGCTCCGATGACTTGGCCTTCCACAGCTGCTTCACCCCGTAGATGATGGAGTAGACATCCCCCTCGTTGCCCTTCTTCCATTTGCTTTGGTAGCTTCTGTACTCTCTCCATGCTTCCCAAATCGCTCCACGCATCGTCTCCAAGATCCCGAACGAATTGTCGTTGGAATTGCTCTTCACCGTGCCGATGAACATCTGATCAACGTCATTGCTCTCGTCATATGACGAGCTCGTTGTCAAGATCTCATCGTATGAAGGTGGATTCAAAGTCGGGACTGCAGAATACATAAAGATGTATCCATTCACCTTCCCATCAAGTTCACTTGCACCACTGGCAACCAGCAAGGGATTTGTAGACACCGGTCTTCGAGGCTCATCTGCCAAGTTGTGCAAATCTTCCTTACCAAGGTTTGTGTATAGCGAAACCTCCAAAAAGGGAACCACCAGATCTACCCTGAAAGGCGGTGTATCAATGAGTTCGATCTGGATGGGTGATATCTCGGGCGGCGTATACTCCCTTGAGTCAATATCATGGTACTGGCAAGAGTAATATGAGCTCTTCACACCTTTGTTATTCGACGATGAATTCCTCCGCTTCCTCCCATCACCAGCGGACTTGTTATAACTCTGGAAAATCGACGGAGAGAATAGGAAATCCTTTCTCGAGGATATCGCCTTCTTTGCCTCAATCCCACCATATTCATCCAACAGTGTCTTTGCAACCTCTGTGCTCGGTCTGAATTCAAACAGCAGCTTTGTCGAACTGTGCGTTGGATAGTACGTTTCTCTAAAGAAGTTTGAGTGCAACCGATTTGCAAAAGTCGACTTCCCCACGCCGGGGCCACCGAGCAACACAAGCTTGATCTGTCTCTCGTCCTCCTTCATGGCTGCCCTTTGTAGTAGTGTGCCGGTGTATAGGAAACAAAACTAGCAAGCAAACTTCCCGCGCCTCAGGGCGTCCCGGCCCATATTATCGACGCTTGGGCAAAATCGCCCGTTATGGGCATTCCCGACCGGTGAAAATTTTTGTGTCAAAGCCCGACGGAACAGGCCGTTTGCCGACGGCCCCGGCCGACGGCACAGGCCGGATGATGAGTCGAACGAACTCTTTACAATAGCATCCTACAACGTCATAACTCTCTATACAACCATGCCCATTGATTAAACAAATCTCCTCAAGCATCAATGAGATTGGCCTCCTCTCTGTCAGCCTCAGCATTGTCCTGCTTCAAATCCTCGTTTCTTGAGCGATCGTAGAACTCGTTAAGGATTTTTGGAGAGATTCTGTTCAGCATCTCCTTTGGATAGATTCTCAGCAATGACCATGCCTGGTCCAAGGACTCAAACACAGAACGGTTCTCATATGCACCTTGAGAGATAAATGTCTTTTCAAACTTCTCCAAGAACTCTAGCGATAACTTATCCTCAGTCGAAAGGGCCTCCTCACCAACAACAGCCTTCATGGCCGCTGCATCACGACCAATGGCATACTTGGCATACAACTGGTTAGAAACATCACTGTGATCCTTACGTGTCATACCTTCACCAATGGCAGATTTCATCAATCTTGACAAGGATGGCAACACGTTAATAGGTGGGTAAACACCTCTGTTATGCAGTTGTCTATCAACAGAAATCTGTCCCTCCGTAATGTACCCTGTCAGATCCGGGATAGGATGGGTGATATCATCGTTTGGCATGGTCAAAATAGGAATCTGTGTGATGGATCCATTACGTCCTTCAACACGACCGGCACGTTCATAAATGGTGGACAAATCGGTATACATGTAACCTGGATAACCACGTCTACCTGGAACTTCCTCTCTTGCGGCGGAAACTTCTCTCAATGCATCCGCATACGAGGACATATCAGTCAAGATCGTCAGCACATGACGCTCGGTTTGATAAGCCAAGTATTCAGCAGTGGTCAATGCCAATCTTGGAGTGATAATACGTTCAATGGTTGGGTCATTGGCCAAGTTTAGGAACAAAGAGGTACGTTCCAACGATCCATTCTCTTCAAAGTCCTGCTTGAAGAAACGGGCAGTCTCCAAATTCACACCCATAGCTGCAAACACAATGGAGAAGTTCTCCTCATGCCCATCATGGACATCCTTCGTTGGTCTCACGAGTCCAGCCTGTCTACAGATCTGCGCTGCAATCTCGTTATGTGGCAAACCTGAAGCAGAGAAAATAGGAATCTTTTGTCCACGGGCAATGGAGTTCATGGTGTCAATCGCTGAAATACCCGTGGAGATCATCTCCTCGGGATAAATACGTGCATATGGATTGATTGGAGAACCATTGATGTCCAAATAATCCTCGGCAAAGACTCTTGGACCATTATCAATCGCTCTACCAGAACCATCAAAGATACGGCCCAATGCATCCTCAGACACTGGAATCTTCAAGTTCTGTCCAGTGAATTCCACACGGGTCTTTTTAACGTCAATGCCGGATGTACCTTCAAACACCTGGACAACGGCTCTATCACCACGCACTTCCAATACTTGACCAGCACGGACAGTTCCATCTGGAAGAGTCAGGTTAACAATCTCATTATAACGTGGGAACTTGACGTTCTCCAGAATGACGAGGGGGCCATTAACACCTCCAACGGTGTTGTAGTTGAGTCTTGGCTTGATCTTGAAGCCCTCAGTGGCAGCCTTCTTGTTCAGCTCGAACAGCTCCTTGTCTGAAATGCCCATCGCGTTTGCTGTTCCTTCGTTGAATTCGAGGGAGGGAAGCGTCGTTGTTTCTTTGAGGGGCTCGGTGGCTGCCTTCGATAGTGCGGTCGGGTAACACCACACAAAAACGATTATGTAAGCCAAATCTTCTCAAATATGGCTGGCTGTACTACGAGGCCAATGGCGGCGGACACACGTGTATACTAACGACGTCCAATATCATTATGGCTATGAGTCAATGTATTGGGTATACTTCATCGGTAATTTACGTCATTCATTGACCCTCACTTCAACCCGTTTTGCATTGAAGTCCGGCCCTCTCCGGTATCGATGGACAAGTTCCAAGGATAGCGTATACGTCACAGTGACACAGCGTGGAAGCTGTGACAGCTGTTGGCCTTGATGACGTTGCAAAATTTCACTCTTCACTCTAAATATTCTCTCTTCACGACGTGCCATTCATCGTCTTTATGGCGTATCCGAGCCAATATGCTCTCATAAAGTGTAGCGTTTAGGGACTCCAAGTCCACTTCACCTTCCAATGGCTTACCCTTCGTCGATTCAAACATCTGTCCATTATTTGCAAGCTTATAGACCAGTGTATCCAGTCGTAGTAGATCCGCATATGTCTTGATCTCGTTATGAAGTTCCAAACTCTCCAAAACTTTGAAGACATCCACAGTGAGCATGCACACTGCGTTACAGAATTGCCGCAGTTCCAAATTATCCACTTGCCATATCTGCTTCTGCAATTTTAGAGTCAAACCATGGATTTCATAGGCACCAGTTTCTTTGATCATTTCAATATGGAATGGCAAAACCATCAAGAGGATCTTGGCCACCTGTGATATAAACTTGCAAATGAGTCCCAAACTAGCATTTACCAATTCATAGTTAAAATCCACAAGATTGATCGCTGATACCATTGGTGTCAGCGAGATCATATAAACGTTCAGTTGTGATCCACTGATCTTTCTTCGTTTGATCATGTATAGGTTGATAAGCTCTTGGAATAGCAATGATTTCGAGTTCTGAATCTGTTTCTTTAGATTGTTGTTATCCTGCTGTTTGAACATCTTCGCCTCCGTTAATTTGGTTATTGTATCCATTTGGGACGACGATGTCTTCTTCAATTGCTGTCTATCAGCAACCATTCCACGCAATTCTTCAACGCTGGCTCTCAACTGGGCATTCCTCTCTCTCACAACATTGACCTCCTTATCAATCCTCGCATCTCTCGTTTTCAATATTCTGGTATCGATGCTTAACAACTGTGAGCTCAACGCCACCACCCCTTTCCTCTTCAAACCACCCTCGACATCACCATTGGTATACGCTTTAACAAACTTATAGTTTGCTCCATTGATACAGTGCTTTAAACATTCATCAACTTCATCACGAAGCGTAACAATTGCCTCTAACGTATCCAAATAGGATAATTTCGGTTTGAGCAATGTGAATGAGATGCAAGAGGGGCATTGTAATTCGGCACGTGTCGTGTTACAGATGCCGCATCTCATCTCATCTCGTTGTGCTTATGCTTTGCAGTAGTCAGTATAAGCTGTGCTATTCCCAGTGACGGAGATGATGATTACAACGACCAGCTAATTATGCGCAGCAGCAGCAGCCAGCAGCTTATTATATTAATATATAGACGTCGTAGCAGCTGGCGCCGCGGAATTTATGATCACGTGATCCAAGGTGATTTTCGCAAAAATGTGCTTCCACTCGGAGTCGAACCGAGGATCGCTACATTACTAGTGTAGCGCCTTACCAACTTGGCCATAGAAGCATCTTCAGATTTTTCTGAGTTTTTTCTTAGCCAGGTCTGGAATACGGTATGGTAGCACAAATTGTTACCGTGTTTGAGAGGGAATCAGGCTGATATTAGTAGATATAGCACTCAATTCATAGTACATGACATTTTTTATATCACTAGGTCTGTGACAAAGAGTATATCTTGAGAATATGAAAAATTAGATTTATTTTCCATCAGAGAAGATGAGTGTCCTTTTTATCACAACTTTTGATCAGAGCAAAAGAGACAAAACCACTCCTAAGGTGCTCATATGCCTCTGATAAACTGAGTAAAAAGCATTGAGGAGAGGATGTCTGTGTGACTATATCATATGATGCAGCATGATAAGCGCTTGCCGGTAAAATACCTTACGGAAAAAGAAAAAAGCTACAAAGTGCTCGAGAGCATTTCTATAGAATCCAAGGACCACGTAGTAATTAACGTACAAACATAACGAACAATCGAACAATCAGCTGATCAATGGTGTTGTGCTTGTCAGCATGTGCTGAGGTATGTAGCTCTGTGTACCTTTCAATGCCTTGCTTGATTTCATCAGGTGATACTTCTTCAAAAGCCTCTTCCTCTGCCAACTTAATGGGATCCATGGGAAGTACCCTTTCCTTTCCTGTACTCTAAGACCCTGTAGCACGACAATCATAACGATCCAGTAGACGTTGTAGCTGATGACAGATCCATAAGTGGCTGAGTTTGTCCATCCAACCATTGCAGTAAAGAGCATCCAAAACCCGTCCATCTCACCGTTGCAACAATTCACGTGCCACACTGAGTTCACAATATCGTATGAGCCAGGACCTGAGCCAACTTCTGACAAGTCCTGCCCATGGCAAAGGTTGATGTAATGCTGGA
This sequence comes from Williopsis misumaiensis, assembly GCA_003707745.2. Lineage (NCBI taxonomy): Eukaryota > Fungi > Ascomycota > Saccharomycetes > Phaffomycetales > Wickerhamomycetaceae > Williopsis > Williopsis misumaiensis. Next base: position 8,431 of record PPLI02000073.1, read on the forward strand.
GTTCAAACTGCCAGACACTTTTGGAAAAGAGACCCGAGGCGATGAGATAGAGCATGCAAGTGGTGGAGATAAGGAAGATCTTCAGAGACAAGGAGTTTGAAGATCTGTAGAGGTAATAACCTGCAATGCTCGCAACGATGACGGCACACAGTGAAGAGAGAGGCAGAGTTGTCAATGGCTGAGAGATTCCCACGCCTCCGATGAACACAAATGCTTCAAGTGACTCTCTTAGACATGTGATGAAAGGAAGAAAGAATAGAGCGTATTTCTCCATTATGTGCCTCCACCGAGTAGTTTGAGAGACATCATTCTGATGGGATTGCAAGAGGATTGTGGCGAGCTTGACACGGAATTTCTCCTTCAGCTTGGATAATCTTAGGAAGAAAAGACCCATGGCACTGATCACCACACTTGCAAGAAGACTGAGTGTTCCTTCATAGTAATGCTCACTTAAGGACCATAGATCCGTACCAATAATGTAGAAGATGGTGATGAAGACGCCTCCAATAAGTAAGGAAACGAACAACCCCAATAATGATCCCGTCCAAATCTGTAGCCTGTATTGCTTGTATAGCTTATCACCCGTTTCGGAGAGCTCACCAATAGGTACCTCATCTTGGACACCAAGATCCTGTAATGCGTCAATCTCCTCACCTGTTGATGGTTCCGAGTCCATTGAGTGATGGAGCACCAGAGATTGCTTCACAAAAGCGAGGAGAATGGAGACGATAATGATGATCTCAAGTGACTCCCTGAGAATGATAAAGAAGATCTCAAAGGAGAAGAGCGATTCCCACTCCATCTTCAGCTTGTTTCCTTCTGGTCTGTTTGAATGGCGGACGCTGTGTGAGATTTGGGTGTTTACGAATTTGTGTGTGGAGGCGAAATCCCGGTAGGACCACTAATCTATTCAATCTATCCGGGTTCATTGTCATCGTATTCAGGTTGCTCTCATCCTTCAAGGTTACGGAAACCAGGGAACACGCTCTCATATCCACTGGAGACACCCATATTCTCGTCAATCAGGTGCTTGTGCAAGGCCATCTGGTCAAGGAAGAACGCTGCAGCCCCAATATCAAGGTCGCCAGTGCGCATGAGTTCTCCAATACTTTCAATGACTCCAGCATCCGTTTCATCCTTACTTTCAACAGTAAGAGCTTTGTCAGACTCAACATCAACCACCTCATCGTACCAAATCTTCTCATCTCTTTCTATCAGGGTACCGTTTACCGCTTTAGCCCTGGAGTCCACTCTGATTTTGGAGAAGGGCGATTTTACATCAGCTGCAAATAATTGATCAGTGCTTCCGTACCCATGGTTCCCCTGAGGACTCAAGGCGAACTGCGAGGTTCCATTCTGTCTTGATTCGACGACGGCGACCTCTTTCCCATCGATAACTGTGCGAGAACCATAGACATGTGAGATCAAATAACTCAGTGTGATGTTTGGTGAATTGGTCTGGTCGGTCTCTCCAAATAGAGCAAACGGATACGCTCTAGTGTTTTGGACAGTTCTCTCCTTGTCGCCTAATTTCACTTTGGTCTGATGTGACGAAGAAATGGCAGATGTGAATTTCTGTGCGTCGCCGTACCGACGATAAACTTGGGCATTATCATATCTGGCCTGTGTTTCCGTTTCAATTGCCACTTGAAGCTTGGATCCATCTTTCAAAGTATAAGTCCATTCACTAGTCAATTCGGCACCTGCTTTGGCATTCAAAATAACGTTCAAGTTACCAGGGCCAAAGCTCGTGGAATAGTCGTTGATATCTGTAAAGTTTGTTGCATTTCCCGCCTCACCAGTGGCCCATTCCACCTGATCAGATTCCCAATGGAGCAAAGACGCACCAACGATCCAATTCTGTCCTACGTGACCTCCAACGGTGCCATTAGTAACTGTGATGTCCAATGCTGCACTTGTTTGCCATAATTCCGGGATTGCAGCAGTGAGGTCAAATTCCAACGACTTAACATCAAATGCATTCGCCCCAATGATAGGTTTCCACAAAGATGGAGAATACCCTCCTGAATAGATGACAGGCTCAGGTGCAGCGACACTGACAAGTCTGTTGTTGACCAAAACATTCACCAGGCGAACGGGGCCATGGCACCAAAGGTCATTTCCATGATCACTAAAGAAGTTGCACTTAGAGTCAATCACGTTGGTGTACCAAAATTCCTCCTCAGAGTTACCAGAAATGAATACTTCAAGCTTTAAGCTTGTAGTGTTTCTATTCACTTTTGGAATGGAGAATTCCAAAACGTCAGCTGGGTAGTATAGCCTAGGTGTTCTATTTGGCTGTGGTTTGATCAGTTGGGTCACTTTCAAAGCCGGGGTCTTAATTGCTGTAATATGGCTAAGAAGGTCCTCGGAGGAGGTGTCATCTTCCTCCAAGTAGTACTTTAAAGTCAACTTAGTTTCGAACACACCATTGAGTCTTTCCCCAATGAGATTATCCAATTCAAACGTCACACGACCTCTCTGTAGGAATAGGCACAAGTATTTAGAGACATCTTTCTCAACAGAGGTGAACACATTATCTCTTGCTGGTTCCGCAGTGGAAGTTCTCCACACAGGGATATCATCAATGTAAATGTTAGCGAGCCTGTCGTATTGAGTGCCATTGATTGTTGTATTCAGTTCCAGGACCACTCTATTGAAACCTGTGGCCGGTGGCTCGAATGAGGAATGCGCTGGGACACCCCATGAGTTTCCAAAGGAATGCTGGATAACAGTCTCCTGATGCACCAAGTTTGTGTGCGACATCGGCAGTCTGAGTTCAAATGTCTCATGGAAGTCTTCGGTCCATACTTTGTCAGGACCTCCCGGCCCCCTGGTTGTGAACCAATACACCATCATCATGAGGCACACTGGGGCTAGCAAGGGGATGTTGTATCTCATGTGAGAAGAGGACTTCCGAGGCCTCTGTTGCTCCAAATCTTCCAATTCCTCCACTAGGAGCCTGTTCTTCTCGTGCATGATACCTTGCATCAGTCGATTGCTGGGAACTTCTTGATCTTCTTGTTGTTCTTGTACTTGCTCCTCTTCTTTGTTGATGTGTTGCCCCGGGTTCCTGAGCTCTGACCCCCAAAGCAGAAATGGCTACGAATTCGGCCAACGGCTGCTGCTGCCAACGAGACGGATCAAAACAGCCTGGCCCGTGGAATGACTTCAGGTTGTTGATATGAGGTTTGTTCTACGCTTTGGTTTCAAGCTTCCATAAATTCAGCAGACTCCTCCATCACTCACCCATGGGCATCACAGGCGCAGTGTCTCCCCACTGCATCGTCATCGTTCGTACGCGCCTCTTCGTGCTCTTCACGGTCTCCTTCGCCAGCTTGCGCTCCTCTATGAGCTGTGCATTGCATGTGTTCAATCTCGCAAGGTTCTCATCGTGATGGGTCTACTTCTCATTGAGCCTGTCCTCGAAATCCATCATGAACTGCTCAAAGGATCTATTCTCAGACATGCACACACGTCGGATCCCTTTAATAGCTGATGCCCTTCTTAACTTTCAAGCACGATTTCTCGGGAGCACTGGAGCACCTGGTTGGCTCATTTCTCTCGAGGGCATGGTGGTCTCATCGTGGCTAAACAAACAACACTAATAGCAAACAAACTTGATCTTGCAGTATGAAGGCTCGTCATGAGGGGAGCCATCGGCTCTACCCACATATGAAGCAGACACTTTCTAACCATAGTAAATGTCCGAGTGTCATTGGTCCAAACAGCTAGTGGAACCGAAATGTGGGACCTTCACGGTGAACATTGGGAAGTTGAATCTCTCAAGATGACGCTGCCCCAGCACCATATTATCTTCAGCAATGGGTGTATTTGGCGATGTTCTCCCACGTTCTGGATCATACGCTGTGGGATAGTTAGCATTTTGATTGAGCCATTCGTCCAAGCCAAAGTTGAACGTTGCAAAGTGATAGTCTGTCATATTGTAATGGATGGGTTTAGAAAATGGAGATCTGAGACTTCGGTGGAATCACCCAGATGTTTAGTTGGTGGAAAAGATCTCATTTCATGTTGAGCTATTTCTCTCACGCAATCTCTTTATGCCAGATCTGATTCTTACCACTTTGGTCAGAATCTGCTGTGAAAGTGAGACTGAAATCGCTATGACAGCCTTTCCAGCTTTCAAACTACCGCAGGTCAATTCATCATTCAATAGATTCCAGGATATCACTTTCCACACGTGGAGATCGAACGGTTTGCTAAGCCATCACTGGCTCGGTGCTTTGCTTCTTCTTCTCATCCCACTCATGTCTCCACTGTGGGCCTTTCCAAATTAACAATCCAACGATGCCCACACCAATGAGATCTATCAGTGCCAATCCAGTGAAGCACCATCCAAAGCCCATTTTTCTCACCAAAACGTCAATGAGCACAGATGATACTGCAGCAGATGCGTTTCTAAAGAAGTTTCCGATAGCAACATTTGTAGCTGGTTGACCTGAGGAACATTCAGTCAAATATGTCGTGGTGACGATGAACACCCACGTCATACCGAATCCTCCAAGGAAGGCAAACACAAACACAGCAACAACATGAACGTGCTTATCCACACACCATCCATACCCCATGATCCCAGTCATGCTGATGATCAACCCAACAAGCTGCAAAGTAAACCTATGTTCTGGAACATACTTATCTGGGTGCTTGGTGATCATCCTTTGACGTAAGTGGTCCGAAAGTCTGCCACCAATGAGTGAGCCAGCAATTAGGGATGCACCGGGGCAAATATATGAGATTGACTGTGCCCAATGTGGGAAGCCATACTGTTCATCAAGGATTCGTGAGAACGTAACAGACATCCCATAAAATCCAGCAAAGAGCAAACCAGCATTGAATGAACACAATAGAACGGGCCTATACTTCAATATTCTCCAATAGCCTCTCAAGCTCGGCTTTGGTGGTTTAGGGAAATTGACCATGTCTTCTTCACTAATGAGTCTCTTCTGAATGACATGTGGCTTCACAAACCAACCACTCAATTGTAAAACCTCACCATTACCAACTAGGCATCTTAAAGTCTCAGGCAGACAGAACAAAATAACGACATAGACAGCACTTCCGAGAATTGCCAAAAGGCCAAAGACCCATCTCCAGTGTTCTCCTGTGGCAACAATCGACAAGATGGGACCAATGATAGGTCCCAATTGTGGGCCCATCATGAAGTACGAAATGGCCTTTGCTCTATCCTTCGGGGGTACCATGTCTGCAATTGTTCCAGCACCAACACTCATCACTGAGGATGCACCAATGGCTTGGAAGATTCTGAGAACGTAGAGTGCTCCAATATTTGCAGGGACTGAAGCTAATAGGACATTTGACAAGATGAATATCAACAATGAGGTGATGTACAATGTCTTCCTTCCTCCAAAGTCTGCCCACGACGCCCAGAACAATGGTGCAAGTGCCATTATAGCCATGAATACAGATACTGTGGCATTGATCGTTGTCTCTGAGCACTGGAACACCGTTTGTAATTGCGGAAGGATTGGAATGTAAATGTTCCCACTCAGTGGACCAAGAAACCCAGCAATGCTCACGATGAGGACTGCCGCAGCTTTTCTCCTATTTGAAAATGCGGAATATGGTGGTTTGGGAGCCACCTTGCTAACGGTTGCTGTTACAGCCTTCTCTTGATTAGTTGTACTTGGTGTTACTGGCATGATTGATTCGCGTCTCTTCTCTTCTTCATCATCTCGTGAACCAATTGAGTGCTTCGTCAAGTCCCTTATACGTCTACGTACTAGGAAATTTTTTTTGCTCATTTCAGAGAGAGAGGGGGAGAGACAGAAAGCGAGAGGATTTCTGTATGGGATACAAGTCATGCAAGCCCTTGTTTCAGTCTATTCTCTCAATAACTGAATGGTTGCATCACTCGCCGAGAGGATTATGCACCTGTCTGCAAGGGCTGAAATTGCCCTTCTCATTGAAGAAAAAGTTTGCAACAAGTCTTCATCCCCAACACATTTACACATACCAAATGGAGCCCAGTACACTTCTTGTTGCATGCCTTGTGCTTGTTGTTACATTCTTCATCACATCTGTGGTATTCCCACCATGGAGCTTCCCCAGAGATATACCTACAATCCCATTCTATGTCTCTTTCTTGGGGACGTACACATCAATGGATCAACGTGAGATATATGAAGCATACTTGAGAGAACCACTGGAAAAGTATGGTTGTGTAAAGATCTTCTTTGCCAATAGATGGAATATATTGGTGGTTAGACCCGATCTACTCAATCAAGTGTTACGAGATGAAAAGACATTTGCCAAGTCAGGAAACCATAAGAAGATTCCCAATGCAGTCTTGAGCGAATATACCGGTGATAATGTCATCAGTGCCCATGGTGAACAATGGAGACTATACCGGGATGTGGTCCAAAAGTCGATTCAGTTTCCCATAAAGTCACATGTATACTGCAACACGAAAAAGCTTATGAGTTTGATCATGGAAAACAGCTTAGGAGGCCAGTCAATCGCTGTTAGCGATTACTTGCAAAGGCTGGCCTTGGCAAACGTTGGTCAATGTATGCTGGGGATGGATTTACATACATTGGATGGGGACTGTGAGCTTCATACGCGGTTGAAGGCAGTTAAAGCTCAGATCTTTAAACCTCTTTACATGAACTTCCCATTCTTGGATTCATTCCCAATTCGGTCGAGGCTGGAGGCTAGGAAGACTGTACGCCAGTTTAGAACTTTCTACAAAGATCTTGTCATTGCTGCACAAATGCCTGGCAACTGCAACACCGACAGTGCAGCCTATAAGCTTTACTCATCCTATAAGAATGGGATCCTGACTGAGAAGCAAATGATTGATAATTTGGTGATTATCCTTGTTGCAGGCCATGAGAATCCACAAATATTCTTCACCTCTCTTCTCTACTGTATGGCAAAGCATCAAGATATTCAACAAAGACTACGAGAGGAGCTTCAAGATTGTTCTGCTGATGAGTTGGAGACCAAGCCGTACCTAACCGCAATGATCTTTGAAACCTTGAGGTATCTTCCCCCCCTGGGTCAGATCATTAACAAATGTGCCACCAAGGATTGTCTTCTTGGGAGTTCCATTGCTATACCAAAAGGTGCATATGTCGGCTATAACAACTATGCCACTACGCATTCCGCCAGTGCCTGGATTGAGCCTGCCTCTTTCAAACCTGAACGTTGGGGTGATGATCTCGCTGAGATCCTGAGCGAATATAAGCATGCGAAGAGCAGAGCAACATTACCTTCATTCCACGGGGGCAAACGAGCATGTCTTGGTGAGAAGTTTGCCTTGTTTGAAGGGAGAATTTTTGTTTATGGGATCATAAGGCATTTCAAAGTTAGGTTGGATCCAGATTGGGAGGATAAGTTGACTCCAGCGGGTCCTGTGTCTCCTTTGGGGTTGAGATGTGTATTTGAGGTCTTGCCCGTTGTACTATAGTGCTGTTATAATGCTATTAAAATACGTATGAATCATAAGTTTCGTTCTCTCTCCCGAGCTTAATCAACTCTATTGGTGGATGCAAATGGCTGCTTTCCTGGGTGTAGACCATAGATACTGTTCAGAAGAGAGCTATTAAATCCAACGCCTTGTGTAGGGTACCCTGATTGAAGATTTGATGTACGTTTGCCCGAAAATCCCATCAATGATACGTTTGTTGGAGTCGATGGAGAGGCTGTCGAGAACGTTGAAGAAGGTGATTTTGCCAATGGAGACTTGATCTGCGTTTGATATGTTGAGAGCTCTTGCTCTAGATGCTTGGCTTCGCTGAAAGCCTGCATTAGGTACGGTAACTCCTCTGATATCGTACCACCGCTTCTTGGGAATGTGAAAGTTGACGAAGTCGTGGAACTGAGTGAATCTCTTCTAGGGCGTTTGTAGTCATTAACCTCCAAGTATGAGCTTTGCAGAAGGTATTGTTCCTGTTCTTGTTCCCATTCGTTCAGCTCTTCATTAATGAAGAAGTTCATACGAACAGATTCGTACATCTTCTCGACATCATTGAGGATAGACAAGCATTCTTCAATCTGTTCATTGTCCCTATCAGCAACAGCACGATCGAGTTGATCGATTAACACGGAGACAAAATCCTTGTAGGAATGCAATGTGGATTGGAAGTCAGTGTTGTCCATCACCAGTGGGTTCTCCTCTTTGTCCACCATTTCCATGATTTGCACCAACTCATAACTGATTGTGAGAAGCTTGGCTTTTGTATGTGATATGGAGAGTTCTTGTAACAATGAGGTCTTCAAATTGAGCACCTTAAAGTATACTTTGAGCAGGAGAGCACCAGGATCAGAGATATATTCTGTCACCGAAAGCCTTTGAATGAAACTGATGAAATGAGCAACTTTGCCATGGATCTGGTCCAATTCCATGTCCAGTTCTTGACAACGCTTTAGAACTTTCTGTGCAATCTTGATGTCAAACTTTCTAGCATCAGTTTGAAGCTGGAAGTTGAGATTCACGCTATGCTTCAACGTGGAAAACTCCCATGCGTTAAGTTTATACTGAATCGACAAGAGCTGTTTGTAGACTTTGAGCACCTGGGAACATTGATTGGTGATCTTGGTGTAGAAGCTTGGAAACGAACGTGTGAGCGATTGCAGCGTTTGTGAGTTCAGTTCGGAATGGTCGAGCACGGAGAAGACGGGATCGATGTAGGTCATGAGTATGGTTGAGGCCCCTTGTTTTGGCGAAGAAAGGATGTAGACCTGGTATGTGTAGGAAGATGGCGGGAGGATGAAGAAGAAGAAGTTGTAGAAGGGAGGACAGCGAATGGCCGTGGGGGCCGTGAGTTGAGCGAAGTCGATTTGGTTGTTTTGCGGATCGAATGTTTTCAATTTTTCCTCCGATCAGATCGTTGCGCAAAGTCACATCACCCAGCTGTTCCAGACCCCAGCTGTTAGATCCTGGGTAGGACATACGCCAGGTAGTTTGTAATGGAGACCACTGTTTGCTAGAGTAGAGAATGCATCATATATTAATTATCATCGCAGTTTCTCCGCCTCGATCTGAAGCTTCAGCCTGTTATGCCACTGTTCAAGGGTTTCTTCGGGTTGCTGACACGCCACAATGATCAGGCTCATGTTGTCAAACCCTGCACCAGTCTGGTGGTCAGCTAGTGAAAGGCTGCGTTCTAGCACCCTGGAGACAACGCTGCTAAGATCCATACCAAGACACAGCTGATGCCGTATGAACCGTATGAGCTCTCTGGAGGTGAACACGTCCCATATCCCATCGCAAGCCAAAACGATAAACTCGTCAATCATCTGGATCTCGTGAGGTATACATTCCGGCTCCACAGAGACCGGTGTCTCTTCACTGTGCAATTTGTCATTCCCTATGGTTCGTAGCTTGAAGCTAAAGTCTCCAAATGCCCTGGATAGTGCCAATACCCCGCCAACACGGTCATAAGACACCGAACCCCCCGCATCATTGATTCGTATCAATTCACCAATATGGGTTGGTTTGTGATCGTATGAAAGGTCCTTCGGTGCGCCTCCACATGAAACGATGAGCCGTGAATCTCCAGTATTTATAGAATACAGTTGCTCATTCTCCACGATGATGCCCAGAATCGCAGTAGATCCGCTCTGGGATCTCGTGCCTTTCAAATGCGAGTAGAGATTATGGTCTGCCTTGAGAAATGCGCTCTTAATCTTATGTATCATTAGCCCTTGTGTGGTTTTGTATCCGGTGATCTCATCCTGTTTTATTTGGTCGAGTAAGATTGGTACCAAATGAGTGCTAAGGTAACCTGAAGTCTCTGCACCTCCATGACCATCAAACACGGCAAATATCTTGACATCAATGGTCTTTACCAGTGTATCGACATCTCTGAATTGAAGCTGTGGCTCAAAATGTATTGCATGGGCATCCTCTTGAGACAGTCTGTAGCCCTGCATTGACCCCAGTGCATATGAGAAATGGTGCAACGAACGGTGTTCGATGACCTTATCCGTCAGGGGCTGTGAGAGGAGCTGACCCATTGAACGTCTGGTTCCCTTACCTTCTTTGTTCCGAGTTTGCAAGTTGAGAGAGACCAAATCGCACGAGAGAGAGGGGGGGGGACTCAGCCTAAAATGGGTGCGTAATATATTATGTAATCTGCCAACGGATGGCGATGATCATCGAGCAGGGAGGACAATGTTGCTGAAGCAGAGTCATCGATGAGGTGCAATGGTTAACAGACACTAGAGTGCACTGAATCCATAGACCCTGAAGAGATCCAGAGATCTCCACATAATAAGAGGTCATACTCTTGGTCTCTATGATCTTGGCCCTGGCACTGGCATAATGACATCACAGCCACAAATAGCCTCAATTGAGGAGTGAAGATGTCGACTAGAAGACGCGTGTGTATAAGGATAGTTGTTTATTGTTTGGGAGCTTGCAGTGCGTACATCATTGACCGTCACAGCTACCGTGTCCTCTCGTCTCACTGCGTCCCTCATTAAACCCAGGCCCAGGCCGGCTCGGCGGCCCCCCCCTTCTTCCCCTGCAAGTCAGAATTTTGTGGCCCAGCAGAAAAAGCCAAAATCGTATAATACGACCACCGACAAAAAAAAAGGCGGAGGCGATTCCTTCAACGACAAAATCAAACTGAAGAGCCGGTGATTTTGGCATAAAGAGGGGACTGTTGAACACTCATTTCAACGTCTACTGGGACTCTTCACAATTCTGTCTGCCACCATAGGAAATCGTCCTTTTTTCCACTTGCCGCTGAAGCGCTTCGACCGCAGATCCACGCTGTCATCCCCCTTGACACCAAACTTGATCGATGTCACGTTACAACGCGCAACAGCCGTCGTTCACGACCACCACGGGTGGGAAGAACCCAAAGCAGATCCACATCGCCCACAGACGCTCTCCAAGTGAACTGACGAACCTCATGATGGAGCAGATTGCTCTACAACGCCAACTGGACATTGTACAGCAACAGCAGCATCAGCTCATGGCTCAACAAGGTGGCGCCCCACAGCAATTGAACCCGAGCCCGTTGCATAGACGCACGGGGTCCAATGCCACGGGCAACACACATAGGAGGGCACAATCCTCAGTGACGGGTGCAATGGGATCCTTTGCGATGCCCAATGTTGCTCCACCACCAAAATCCTTATCGCCACAACAGCAGCAACAACCAATTTCACAGGCACAGGGCCATGTGAGAAGACATTCGCTGGGATTGAACGAGGCCAAGAGGGCTGCCGCTCAAGTACAGGCCCAAAGAGCAGGAAAGGAAGTTGTCGTTGCCGAGGATGAAGAAACAATGCCGCCTCCTTCAGGTTTCAAATTCCCCTCCACAGTGGTGGAACCGCCTGCAGTACCAGGAGCATCGAAATCACAGGGCCATAGTCGTTCCCGTTCTTCGGCACAATCACCTCAGAGAGCGAGTGGCGGATATCAATTCCCCCCACAGGCAGATTCAAACAATTTACTACAGGTGGCCAACCATCCGCAGGGGCATGAACGTCGTCAATCCGGCCATAATCGTACAAACTCTCGCTCACAGGATCCGAACATTCAACAGAGCATGAATCAGAATTGGCGTAATAGGCAAGGCCGGCAACAATCACAACAATTTGACAATGAGCTATTGATGCCCCCACCTCAACAGCAGTTCATTCCGGGGCATAGAACCAGAGGCTCTCATGGAGGTTCAATATCATCAATGTCTGGATTCCAGACCCAAGGTGGTAGAAAGTCTTTGTTTGCCCCTTATTTACCGCAAAACTCGATTCCAGAGCTCGTTGCCGAAGGTCGACTCGTTGTTGGTACGCTCAGAGTGAACAAGAAGAATAGATCGGATGCATACGTTGCCACCGATGGGTTGCTCGATGCCGATATCTTTATCTGTGGATCCAAGGATCGCAATAGAGCATTGGAAGGAGACTTGGTTGCCGTTGAACTTCTGAGCGTTGATGAAGTGTGGAGCAGCAAGAGAGAGAAAGAGGAGAAGAAGCGTCGTAAAGACAACAATACCTCAGATGGCACAGATGATGTCCATAATGATGCTTCAACACATTCGTCCAGTGCGGGCTCGGAACATACGGAGAAGAGCGATGGGTTGCAAAGAAAGGGATCTTTGAAACAGCGACCAACGTTAAAGAAGAATGATGACGTTGAAGTTGAAGGTCAATCATTGTTGCTCGTCGAAGAGGAGGAGATCAGCGATGAGTACAAACCATTATATGCTGGACACGTTGTCGCTGTGATTGACCGTATCCCGGGACAGTTGTTTGCGGGAACATTGGGCTTGTTGAGACCTTCACAGCAAGTTAAGGAGCAATCCCAGCCAGTGCAAAGACCCAAAATCGTATGGTTCAAACCTACTGATAAGAAAGTTCCATTGATTGCCATCCCTACTGAACAGACTCCTCGTGATTTCGTTGAGAATGTGGATAAGTATACAAACAAGCTATTTGTTGCATCGATCAAGAGATGGCCAATAACTTCGTTGCATCCATTTGGTACGCTCATCTCGGAATTGGGTCCTTTGAACGATCCGAAGATTGAAGTTGATGCCATCTTGAGAGATAACAACTTTTTGTGTGAGGAATACTTGGATGATTCTGGTGTTGAACGTGACGATTTCGAACTTAACGTTGTCGACCTCGAAGCTGAATTCCAAACTAGACGTGACTTCAGCAATGAATATGTTCTTGCCGTTAGTGAAACCGGTGCCACAAGTGATCACGCTGTGCATGTAAAGAGGATCTCTGACGGCAAGATTGAGCTGGGTGTACACATTGCCGATGTCACTGAATACGTTAAAGAAGGTTCCTCATTGGATAAGAATGCACGCAAGCGGTCTACATCGGTGTTCTTGGCGCAAAAGACTGTTGATTTGTTACCGAAATCTGTGAATGAATTTTTAAGCTTCAACAAGGGCGAGAAGAAGTTGAGTGTGAGCGTTATATTTGAGATTGATACTGCACATTTCGAGATTGATAATGTTTGGGTCGGAGAGAGTTGTATCGAGCCAAAGAATAGGTTAACATATGATCAAATCGACTCAATTCTTAAGGATGGTAACGATGCTGAGGAGATTTCGTCTGCCTCGAAGGATTATGTCAAAACATTCGCCTTGATTTCTAAGGAGTTCAAGAGAGAGAGATTGGGAAATAGCACGTTGGATAATGATGTTGTTTTGTCGTTATTGGATACAGTTGATGATGAAAAGGTTAGATTGTCCTTGAATCTGTTCGAATCAAGTCCTTGCTCCTCTATACTGACGGAGATTTTCTTGAAGGTGAACTCAGCAGTGGCACAGAGGGTTTATGCAATCTTGGGAGATTCTGCCTTCTTGAGACGTCATACGATACCAACTTTACAGAAACTGGAGACCTTTAAGCGCAAAGTTACCTCCTTGGGGATTGATCTTGACACCACATCTCCTGCTTCCCTTATTAATTCCATTGTTAACATTGAGGATAAGGTTTCACGTGAATCTGTGGAGATTCTTCTCTTCAAGGCGTTGTCTAGGGCCAAATACTTTGTCGCGGGGAAGGTTGATCCGGAGAACTACGTGCATTATTACTTCAACTTGCCACTATTTACTCATTTCACATCACCATTGAGACGGTATGCGGACTTGATTGTACACAGACAGCTGAAACAGACGTTGAGACCTGAGGGTGCAGTTGTTGTGACTCAGGATGATTTGGAATCGTTGAAGATGACTGCCGAATATTGCAATTTCAAGAAGGATTGTGCCAAAGCCGCGCAGGATCAAAGTGTGCATTTGTTACTCTCACAGACGATCAATGACATGTCGCGTACCACCGGACAACTCGTTGTGATGGGAAGCGTGCTACAAGTTTATGAATCTGCATTTGATGTGTTCATTCCGGAATTTGGTATTGAGAAGAGGGTACACGGTGACCAATTACCATTGAAGAAGGCTGAGTTTGACAAGAAGAATAGCGTTTTGGAGTTGTATTGGGAGCGTGGCGTGGATACTGCCACTTACATCCCAGAGGACGAGCGTGAGCCATTGTCATACCGTAACTCTATCAAGAACAAGTTCAAAACGGGAGTGAATGAGATTGCAAGGGAGAATAGCACTACAAGCGATATGATTGCCGAATTTGAACAGTTGAAACTCACACCACCGGAGGTTAAGCATCGCGGCGATACTTTGGAAGAGCTGATCAAGGGGTTGGCAGTAAGAGTTGATGGTGAAGATCGGATACAAGAGGTTCGGGAGTTGGCTGAGATTCCGGTCTTTTTGCGTGCTGAGATCGGGATGGCCCTTCCTTGCTTGACGGTACATGCAGTTAACCCATTCACTAACGCTTAAAAGAATTCATTCTCTTAAAAGCTGTACAGTAGTTTTGGCTGATTCTCTCGGCGCTGTTCGGCCAGACGCAGGATCGCCGTGTGTAACCTTCTCTTTTCCGATATGTAAGCGTCGGGGCTGAGTTTTTGACAGAGAGCAGCGCAGGGTCCTTTGCTCAATCCCGGCAGGGCCGGAGTGTCAGCCCCGGGGAGGAGTGGAACGGGTGCGTGGGGAGTGGGACGTGTAGTCCAGGAGGTTTACAAGTGGTGAAGCCGGTTTATTCCATGAAGCTAAACACCGCCAGTGGGCTCTTTGTCTATGCTTCTCCTGCCTAAAAGGGACGTCCTTCTGCAGCCCCCGCCAATGAACTGGCCTTCCGCCCGTGGGAAGCAGAACGTGGGCTGACCGCTTGGCAGGGAATTTTCTCTCCAGTTTAAAATGACACCAGAGCCGCTTAGCAACCAAATCGGGGGAAGGAGAAGGAGACGAAGAAAAAGAAGAAGGGAACCGGAAGGAATGTCTCTCGCTTATTCGCGTAAGGTTTCGTTCGATTCTCTTGCACCTCACACACCAACAGAGCCCGATGAGCCCCTGTTCATTCCATTGCAATACGTTGGAAGGCGAAAGAGTGCTTCTCTGAACTTGGACTTTGGCTTCGAGGCAAAGCGAAAAGTGGATGTTAACGACTTAATCAGTTCTTTTGGTCAGATATCAGCGTATGGTGGTGGAGCTCCGTCTGCACCAATAACGCCCATAGTGATTAAGAGAGCACCAAAACTTCCCCCTCCACCAGAAAGGTCATCGCTTAAACGTTTCGCTGCTTCTACTGATGGCGTGAAGACAACAACAACAACGATGAACTCTCTATCGGGGAATGCCATTCGCAAGAAATCCCTGGTGGAGATGACAGATGAAGAGATCATGGCTCTGGATTCGCAATTCAGACAGGGAATTGCATTGGATAAACTCAAGTTTGATGGGGACGGATATCTGCCCTCAATAGCCAGTTTGTCCTCTTTAGAGACTCGCCGTATGAGCAAAGCGATCAACGTGGACAAGGTTTCAGGTCAATCAGTCATGTCGGGGAACAAGAGGCTCCTTACGCCATCCATTGCCAACTACAACTCCTATGCTACGACATACACACATAATGAAATGGGCAGATACATTGATAAAAAGATGAAACTCTTCAACATGGATGATGACAGCAAGAAAATGGGGCCGCCTACAAGTATAAGAGAGCTAGCTGTTTATGTCAGTGGGAGAAGACACACCTGGGCTGCACTTGATTGGACCTTGAAGGAATATCTTCAAGATGGAGACCATTTGGTTGTATTGTCTCAAATCCCAGACAAAGTGGCGGTTGACCCTCGCAACTATTATGAAGCTGATGAAAACATGACAGATGATATATTACCAGCTTATGAATACGTTGACGTGGACAAATATTATGGTGCCGAGGGTATCAAGGAAGAGGCACACAGACTTAATGCATACATCTTTAAAGCCTTGCAGCTATTGGAAAAACAAGACTTGAAAGTATCGATCACTGTGGAGTTGATCAAAGAAAGGGACGTGGGGAAACTATTGAGCAATGGAATGGCTCTATATATGCCCAATGTTTTCTTGGCCTCCACGTTGGTTACCAAATACATCGTTATGGGGAAGAACAGCAGATTGCCCTTCTTTGTTAGCGCAAAATTGAATGTCCCAACCATTGTCATCCCTGATCAATTGATGAATGATGAACCATTCAAGCTCGCACCCAATGTCCCTCGTACGATTCCTGACAGTCCTTTACAAGATATCAACAAATTTGTCGATTCGTTGGACCCTAAGGAAGGTTATGACTTTATCTACGAACCGATTCCTGACTTGAACGTGCGGTCAAGGTACTTGTTCAACCCTTATCGCAATGATGGGTATAGCACAGGGACAGCTTCAAGTACTGTAACGACAGATGGGGAGGCCAGTACACCAACGGATTATTTCGGCCTGACGCAACCCAAGATCAAGTTTAGTGGTACGCTTCACGTTCCAAGAGCGCATAATGGTGGTTCTTCAAGTCTCTCTGGAGGGAGCTCTCGTCGCAACTCCCATGGATCAGGCGTTTATAAAGTCAAATCGCTTTTGGATGGTGAACCGACCCCTGTTGAGAGATCCAAATCGTACTCTACACCAATAACGAACAGTTTGAGTAATGGGTCATCTACCCCGATCGCTCGTAAGGGAAGTAGAGGCAGTATTGTTAAAAAGGTGAAGTCAGAGCCGGCCAAGGTGGAGAAGAAAGGCCTGTTTGGTCTGTTTAGACGGAAGAAGTGATGAATTACGATTGTTGATGTCAAGTTATTGTCGTAGCATAGGATTAGGTAGCATAGCACCAGTCATGCAACCCAGATCTCCAGGACCGGTGTCCGGATGTCTTGCGTGACGTTATTTTGAACCCCGCATTTTGCTCCAGGACCTTTTTGCGATAAGCAAAAAAAAGGCGGAGAGTAGAACATTCGATGGGGGTTTTAAAAGGAAACCGAATTCCTTCCAATTGAGGGCTTTTCTTTGAAGACCCAAAACAACACGGTCAAACTTCAATGATCTCTCCAGTCAAATCAGGTGTTCTCGGATTCATCACAGGAACGTCAGTCCCCATCATCGTTGCAGGGTTATATCTTATTCCAAACCACCACCACGCGGAGAGAGAACAGATCAGCTGGCTCAAGAAAGCTGTGGAGTTGATGAATTGGCAAGTGAGAAAGCTCCAGAGCGGACAGATTACATCTCTTTCGGAAGGATCATACCGGGATGGGCTCTACTGGGCGGGCTTCTGACAGCAACTTACAAGTACTACTGTCGTCAATATCTCTTCAACATTCTCGAAGTGCACAAGCACTCCTCATTAACAAGAGCTGGTCTCTCTGTCATTACCACCACTGGCTGGTGGAGCACTGAATACTACGGTTTAACTGTGGCTGCTCGTAGTACTACTAGCTCAATGTCCCCCTCATCTGAGAAATCCTATCAGATTCGATTACGCACGACGGCGCATCTTCTGTAACACCGCTTTCCTTATCCCGGGTCATCACATCATCAGAACGTCATCGCAAACTTTAAAAGAGGCGGACCCCAAACTGTGGAGGGGGCCCCTAAATAGAGGGGAAACAAAATCTCCTCACTTCTGCATGCCATGCTTCTGCTTCACCCCTGCAATAAGCTTCCGCAGCTCCAGAATACTGCGTGGCACGCCCTCAGCTTTGTCATTCTTTTGATCATCATCCTTGTCATTATTGGTCACGTACGTTGGCTTGTTGATGATCAGCGGACTTGAAGAATGATTTGCAAACGTAACATTGGACAGATTCGAAATTGTTGAACTGTTGGCAAATGATGGGGTTTGGAGCAACTCTGAAGATCTTGGTCTCGGGGTGCTGTACACATCAATCTTAAGCTTATCCTTGGGTCCTGATTTGAAAAGATCAAATTGATTTGATGGTAATTGAGGTTGAACCTTGTGTACTGTTGACTTCTTCACCCCATTGGACAATAATCGAGGTATCTGTTTAGCCTGTGGGGATGATTCAATGTGCTGCTTCAAATGTCTTGGAATGATCTTCTCTTTTGACTCATCACGATGAGGTAAAAACATCTGCTTGGGGCCCTCGTTGTGCTTTAAATTGGATTCCTTCCTTGTTGCAACATGGATGGATGGACCAGGCCTTGAGTATTTTTGATTGTACTGACCTTTTGCACTCAAGCCAACGTGAGAGCCAAGCGAGTCAAGCGCTGTTTGTACATGATCACAGTTTAGACTTGGATCCAATTTGATAATCTGCATACTTCCAATGCAACCGGAGGAGGGAATAGATAACTCTTGAAGAATATCCTCCTTGGAAAATTTGATGATTCCTTCAAACTCCCAATAGATCACAATTATTTCAAACTTATAGTTGGTGTTCAGGCATATTCCTTGGACGAGCTCACGAAGCATCAATTTCTGTTCACGAATCTTTTCGATACCATCACAGTTGAACACCAGGATACTGACATCTTCAAAGATCTTGGGGTTGATCTCTTTGGTACCAATCACTTCCAATGAGACTTGACCTTTGTGGAATTTATGCGTAAGGTTGTCCCCAATGGCAAATTTGCGACGAAGGAATCTCGATGTCGTTGATTCAAATTCTTCGGCAAACACTAGCATCTCATATTTGTCATACGGCTGAGTGCTCAAGTTCTCCAGTAACCTGTCGAAGTTCAATGGACTAAGATCAATAGGTTTAACCCTTTCCACAGCCACAGGTTCTTGTCTTCTCTTCTTCTTAATCGCATGTGGAATTCCAAAGTTTCGAGATGCATCCGCCAGTTCCTGACGTTTTCTCTTCTTGGCCTCACCTCTCTTCTTAGACTCTTTGCAGATATTGATGATTTTCTTCACAAGTAATGACTTTAGCTTCATGACCCTAAAACTATCGGCAACGACTTCCAAAGTTTCAAAGTACACCAGTTCGCTGATGAAAGCTTCATAGAGCCCTCGGCTAAACGATGTAAGCATCAACTCTTGACTCTTGTTCTTTTTCAATTTCAAGTCAACGAGAGGCAATAAAAGCCCTTCGACTTGGTCCTTCACGACGGAATTCAAGATCTCATCCGACAACAACGTACCCAGAGCATTAATTGACTTTATTCTCATCTGCTTTTTCTGTTGTTGTCTCAGGGCAAATTGACGATTCAACTCTGCCATCTTTCGCTGCTCTGTAGCTTGCTTTTGTGCTTCTTGCTCCGCAGCAAGGGCCCGTGCATCATCAACAGCTTGTTTCTCCTTGAGATCATGTGCTACCCTTTCTTGCCTTCTCAACTCTTCCTCATCTGAGATCTCTTGAAGCTTGGGCAAAGGGCTGTTGCCGTTAGTTGGGATATTGAATGCAAATGATGACGATGATGACTTTGGAGGCTCAGCATTCGCACCAAAACTGAAGCCAGTTGAGTGAGTAGTGGTGGCCGTGGACCCGAACGATGATTGTGTTGGAGCTTGGAACTCGAAGGCAGAAGTTGAATGCTTCGTGTGTGGTCCACCTAACGTTCTGCCCACAGGGCTGATAGAGCTCGTTTGGTGAGGGGTTGATATACTGGTCAAGTTGGAAATACCAGTGTTGATAAGCTCTTTGTACAATCCCACTTTCGAATCATGCCTCACAGAGAATGCTTGCCTGAATGGTCTTTGATCTGGGATCAGGTGCGAGTTATGAGTGAACGAGGTAATATCAACGTGCTCATAGCCGTTGACCAGTGCAATCTGGATTCCGTAGTATTTGCAAAACTCCTCTAAATCTGCACCATCGTTAAATGCCAATAGATCCACATAGAAACCTGCGTCATATGGTTTTGCCTTTGTATGCAATGATCTTTTGATGGACTTGAATGCGTAGAAGCGGATCTCATTGAGGTGAGTCTCAACCATATATGACATCAACAACGGGATGGTGCCGAGCTTAAAGTTGTGGAAGAAGTTCTTGAACAGATTCAACACATTTTCTGTTGGCTGGAAACCTCTGTCAACGATGTTTGTCTGTATCAAGTTTCTTATGTTCAGCGCCAGTTGTACCCTATCATCTTGTATGATATTAGCAGGTAGAGTCTGTATTTCTCTGTCCAACTCAGGGTCGCGTAGCTGACTCAGCAAGTAATATGCCCTGAATTCTGCTTCATTCGGAGCAATGATGTTCCTCGAGCGATATTCTGCATACATTTCTGATAGTGTCTTTAATGCCTTGTTCATCTGCTCCAACTCCTGCTGCCTAGAAAACTCGAATGCAGTCTTCGCCATGACGTGTAACGTGAGGATATGGATTCTCACAATCTTTTCATGACATTCGACAGCTTCAGGCCCCAAAAAATTCTGATACGTGAAGTCTTGACGGATAGACCTCGTTCTATCCCAGATGAATGATTGTGCATCTGGGAGTTCATGCAATATATTATCAATGAGGTGATCCAAAGTTGATACCAGGATTCGGGGTGGTCTGACATCTGAAGGAAGTGGAGGCGGCTGACCAGCTGCTGGTCTCGAAAATGCTTTGACAGCAAGATCTTTTGATATCTTTCCACAGGGACTCTTCTCATACTTTCGAACGTCATTTTCCACTGATCTTCGTATTCTTTCGTATACTGGGCACATGTCCAGACAGGAGCCCTTGAATAGGATGGCATCATCTAACGTCTTTCTGCTTCCCTCCTTGTCGACAAGTCCCTTCTTTTCCATGTATTCTCTTTCAGCTTCCCTCATGGTATGAAACTCTTCCCATAGAGAAGAAAGGTCATCCGTCTTGTTCTCCATCATTGCCATCTTGGCCTGGTTTAGTTTGTCCCACTCATCCTGAACAATGGGGCCAGACTCAAGAGCGGGTGACTGATAAACCAAGAATCGAGGCAGCTCTCGCACGGGACGCTGTATCCTCTGGAAGCTCCCAGATTGAAATTGGAATTGACCAACGATCGGATCCGTCGCAAGTTCTTCGTTCGACAGCGTCGTGCGAGATTCCCTAAGGTTTTGAGACAGTGGTCTGGACTTCGTTGAGCCATCATTTCCAAAGTTCTTGGTTCGAGAGCTTTGAAACGCGTTCTTCCTTTGATGGCTGGACGTCTTTCTCTTGTCTCTGTTATCCAACTGGTCCTGGTCTCGACCCGGCGGCTGTTGACCGGGGCCTTGAGACTGGAATGCTAGCATGTGTGAGCTGTTTGATTCTCCCCCTGGCCACCGATGTGGGAGGAGCAAGATGCAGTTTGGTACGGAGTGGCAGTTCAGTGGGATCCATCATCACCAACTAAACCTGAACATAAGCAGCGTTCGATCAAGTTAGCGTGGCCAAACCAGTAGTATTTGGACAGAGTGCAAAACAATCCGAAAGGGTAAATGTCCGAGAATGGGTTGTTCCGACCCTGTGTCCCCGGTGCTCCAGTCTCTCTCTATTGTGGTTTTGCGGTGCCGCGCAGCCGCCACTGAAGAGGGCCAGCCTAGACCCGCGGGGCCCTAGAAAGCATTTTTATACCCAACCAAACGTACACAAAACAAAGCCTTCCGCTCCAGGACTACCGAACGAACACCAAGTCAAGTGCTGCCAAAAGTGTGAGAAATCGAGCTGCACATCGGGAGACTTTTCCTCTGATAGAAGTTATTTACTGTCATCTTCGTTTTCAGCCTTGCGCTGGTCTACAGATATTTTACTCTCACGCAGCGCAACATTTCAACTTCACGGGTCAACCCATCGCTTTAGCCAGACCCCCCAAACTCACGACATAGAGAGTCTGTCCCTAAAGTCCCCTCATGGAATCCAACAAGACAGACCTGAGCATTATGGAGCACTTTGACGCGTCCCCAAGCCAGAGAGGAGACGCCTCGGTCCAGACGAGGACGGCAGAGGGTGAAAGAGAGGAAGTTGCTTCTCAGCAATCAAGATCCGACAGCAATTTAGAGGAGCCTACTGCTGGTGCGGAATTTGGAGATGAGCGATACTTGTCTGGAACATCCACAATCACAGCTCCTCCTTCCATCACATCTGGAAACACTGTGTCCTGTGGTACACCTGTTGCTGGCGACTCGCCAATGTCCATAATCACGCCCAACACAGGTGTGGTTAAGGGTCCAGCCGCACTGAAGAAGAAGCCTGAGCTGATAAGACCTTTATTCTCTCGTACAAACACGTCAGAGAAGTCGATGAAGGGGATGGGAAACAAATCCATGATTGTGGAGACTGAGACCGTGGACTCATCGAACGTTCCAAGCGTAACACTTCCTATCGCGCCATCAGCTCTACTGAACATCAACGAGCGCATTGGTAATGGTTCCTCCAACTCCACAAACTTGTCATCCGTGAGAAGTAAGAAGAGTAGTCTCTTTGGGGATCAAACCACCCAAGGTACCGCTACAGGACAGCAGGCGAACAACCCTGTGCATGATAATGATAATGTGAGCATAACAGGATCCATAAGGAACCCCACCAAACATTTGAATCCTGCCGAGAGCCATATGAATATGGCCAAACCAGGTGCAACCAAAGCCGATGTCTTCGCGGCAAAGGTAGCCAATGCAGTCGGAGATGTCTCTGAATCCGATTCTGAGGAAACATTTGTTTATGAGAGTGCCCCTGATGGCCTTTCAACTGTGAATACCCTTCCTGCTAAAGGTGCCACTGCTTCAGGGTCCGTCAACATTCAGCACATGAGAAATCAAAGAAACGTCAGTATGCCGATGGCAACTTTGCATCCATTTTCTCCTCTGGCAACGTGGAATATTCCATTGAATGAAGATTCTTCAGAGGTCAGACGTCCTGTCATGTTTGAAACGGACGATGCCACATACCACCCTGATAGAGCTCAGCATACCTTGACCAAGGCCGCTGTGGAGCAGGTTAGCGAGCCTGGGAGACCTGTCGGTAGAAACCCCGGCCAGTCATCGAGAAATCCAAGCACGACCAGCTTTTCTGGGCTAAGGGTTGGTGCAGCGACCCACAATCCTAGCCAACTGCGTACGACCACTTCGAAACTGTTTGACGTCAAGGGCAGTACGCTGAGAAGGTACTCTGGGGTTCCGGATGATGTGAACATTGAGGACTACATCGACCAATACGACGAGGAACAAGAGATTGAAAGTGCGGGAGGCTATGCGGATACCTATGATTATGACGACTTTGAAGATGATGACGAACTTACCCCATTAAACGTTAGCAAGGCCAACAACAACTTGAGATCTCAAATGGCCAGACATAATTTGAATAAGAAGAACGCATCTAGCTACGGATCTGTGGAGCAGGCTGCCAGCTACTCAGACATTACCAAAGATGAATACCTTTCACCAAAAGCGCTCCGTGGAAAAAGAACGAAGTCAAGACCCAACCAGCAATATCTGCAGCAGGAATACCACTCTCCCCATGACTTCTTCAACGACAAGAAAAATGTTAGGCTTCAGATGATTAAGAACATTATGTATTTCTTCCTCTTTGTCTTTGGCCTTCTCGGTTTTGGTTTCATTGCAGGTTTCTTGTTGGCAACTACCAAGGATCTTCAAGATGTCAAGATTGTTGCCATGGACGATGTTCTCGTTTCATTTGATGAGCTTGTGTTCGATTTGAGCGTACAAGCATTCAATCCAGGCTTTATGGCCATCCAAGTGTACGATGTCGAGCTTGACATATTTGCCAAGTCATCATATTTGAACAAGGCGGCACTCATACCAATCTTCGATGACTCGCAAACAGAATATCAGACCGTCTTGTTGGGAGGCGCCGACAAGTTTGAATCCCCACTTGAATTCACTAGTGGCCTCTTCAACAGAAACCCTTCGGTGGCCAAGAGTGCCGTGAAGTTGCTACAACCAGGCAGAAACAACACTGGCCTTGAAGACGGGAAGAACCACAAGATTGATGACGACTCTGACAAGTGGAAAATCATCATGGAACACCCATTTGAGTTGATAGTCAGAGGAACTTTCAAGTATGAGATTCCCATCTTTGGAACACAACGGTCTGTTCCAATCACCAAAACTGTTGCAATTAACCCAAGTGATGAGGACTCAACCAAGAGAGTAAAGCATTCCGCTTTGAAATGAAACTGCTAATGATAATGACATTAATTTGCGATAGTGGTTGTAGCCCGCTACTACAGGTTGCTCACTCATAGCATCGCCTCTTCATTTCTATATACATGAGTTCCGAGAGCGATCCTTCGTGTAATGTTCATCTTGGGTCGTGAAAAATTGTATTGCTCATTGCTTGGTTCTATCCAACGAGCTTCCAGTGGCAAGCCTCTTGTCATCGACCTTCACAGTCATGGATCTGATGACACGAGGATCCGCCTTCAAGGTTCGAAGAATCTCAGACTGAACAGATGTGCTTGAGTCGAAGAGCATGAGAAATCTGGTCCCTTGGAAATGCTGTTCCTGGTCCTTCGTCATGATCTTCGGTAGAAATTCCTTACCAAGCGACTTTATCTGTCTAATCACACCACGATTCTGAATGATCAGCTTGCCAATGGTCGTTGCAACTCTGATAGGTGTTAGCATGAACTGCGGGTTGTGAAACAGCTGAAAACTACTTACTCTTTGGCTTCAGAGTTATGCAGTGCCGTGTTTGTGACACGGGCGATGGCCACAAGTTCGTATAGCATGTTGTAGATGAGGAGGCGCTGTAAATTATGTGCACTTGTGAATGTTTCTTGTTCGAGTTCTCCGATTTTTCAATGGGCGCCAGAGAATTAAACCCCGGGTAACATTTGATGATCGCCGCGAAAAAAAGATCAATTTTGATCCTTCCATTTTGGTGTCAAAGTTTGATTTCTAAGAGGTTGAGACCTACTTGAACATAGTAGATGATGGTTATTCAACCTCAACATGCTTCAGAAGGCTAGTAAAGTTTCCAGCGCAGCGTTGTCTAGGTACTAGGACTCAAAGCGGGATGAACAGCTTTGATACTCCATGGAGGCGATCTTCTGCTCGTACTCGTGTGGGGAAGTCTAGCCTATCGAAGAAGTTCAAGGGAGATGCTGTTGATATTGGTAATGAGGATGGAGATGAGGATGGCGGACCATTGGCTCCTCCAGTGAGTAAGCCATCAGTGTCAATTAAGTTTGGTAAGGCCTCCATGTCATGGATATCGAGCAAAAGACTGGGTCAAGATGATGGGATTGATCCACTACTGCTGGGTGAGTTGCATTCCTCGGGCTAAAGCCAATAGCCAAAGAGATACGGACTAGAATTCCAGATATCCTTTGTGCTCAAGTTTACTGGAGAAATGTTTTAGCAAGCAGAAGCCCCTTCGCTCTGCTGTTCTCTAGGGTTCGACGGACATCCCGCCAAAGTTAGCCTTTGATTGATCCAAATCGCTGGCATCGCCACGGTGATGGCTTCTTCAGGAAACTCAGACCCAACCCGTAACGACGGAGTCTCTTCAGCCGTGTGTTTACACGCTCGTGCGTAGATTCGATGTAACGGCTGCCAGACAATGCCTCACCTTGAAGAAACTTATTGAGTATTGAGTATTGGGCTTGGAAAAGCTACTGTAATGATGTTTACACGTGTGTGTTTGTGTTTGTGTTTGTGTGATACCCTTGTTTATCACACACATGAGTCTCAACAATCATCAGAGCGTATCAACAAGAGTAATGTCATCAAGCATAACATGGTCCCGTACTCTTAGATTAGTGAAGTTCCTATACCCACAACAGATTGTAATCGCATTCCAACTTGATCCCACTGTGATATATGTCTTCCCAACCAAGATTCATACCAGACCCTGAAGATCGACCATCAAAACGAGAACATCATATCTCGGACACACATATAGTAGGGTATATCAACCATCCAAGCTGACACACTAGCTCCATAACCTTTCCATCATAGGTTTTCCAATGGTAGGTCAGCAACAAACGATATACTTCTGGCCACACTTCACAAGTTCACAATTTGTCTTTCTTCCAGTGTCACAACACGCCACAAGAGAGCAT
Organism: Williopsis misumaiensis; assembly: GCA_003707745.2. Lineage (NCBI taxonomy): Eukaryota > Fungi > Ascomycota > Saccharomycetes > Phaffomycetales > Wickerhamomycetaceae > Williopsis > Williopsis misumaiensis. The sequence continues at coordinate 34,212 of PPLI02000073.1, forward strand.
AGCAGCAAGACATCCACAAGATCACATCGTCTAAGCAGTAGAGCTGAGTTTCTTCATTCTCTCAATCAGGCTTCAAATACCAACAACCAATGATCAATGTGGAAGACACCGTCTGCCAAAACAGAAGGTGGCACTTAGGAAAGTCACATCCACAAGGACCAACACATCGTACTAGGAGCAGTTCCCAGTAAGCATAAAGTATGTGCAGTCTCTCAGCCTGCCTTCACTTAATACAATAAGCTAGCCATAGAATGTTTATCGGCATCCTGTATGTTGTACATTCAATCTAAGGCAGTGGTCTCCTATTGTAGTGCACTGTCGTTATCGTGTGTGAGTCACCATGGTATTGAGGTAGACAGTCCAAGATCTAGTCTCTTACATAGTATCCTTAGACACAGCGTATACCAGGCTCAGTGTGCAGGGGCCACGCTAGTCCTACCAGGACTAGCCCAGTGGATGTGGTTCTGTACAGGTCCGTTGAGATCCAACAGCTTGTTCAACTTTTATTATCCTTACATCCAAGACCGGATGCAAGGTTCCTTATATACCGAACTGCGTTTATGAGGCACCGTTTCAGATTTAAATCTTCAACTGTGGCCTTACCAATCATTGAGTCTAGTCGTGTCCTCCAACATGGCGTACGCCGCCAAACTGATGAACCATCAGATTACCATATAGGAATATGTCTGTTGGAGGATATGATTAGACTCAAGGATTGGTAGGGCCACGAATAGAGTGCATGTCTATGGCATGTAAGAAGACAATCGCATGCGCACGAAATCAAACGTCTGGGCGAGCGGCCTTTGTGTATATAAGGGGACTGGCGCTCCCCTTATCGATGACTTATTTAAATATGGAATTAAGCTATTATGGAGTCTGGACTACCAAAGTGAAGTCACCGCTAAGGTGGACACATTACAACATGAACAGACTTACGGAACGCTTGACATGATGGCCACGGTCACTCTGCTTCGCAACATGGGAATCAAATACTTTCCCGGTTCGGCTGAAAAGGCGTTTCAGCGGTCTCAGACCTTGTTCGAGACTGTCCTCCCACGTCGTTCTTATGCAGAGATTGCAGCCTTCACGTTGATGATTCAAGCAACACCGCCGGCTGCTCTGGAAGGGATGGTGAACTCGTTCCAGTTCGATCCTTCCAAGTCGTTGGATTTGCACAC
>PPLI02000074.1:0-34575 GCA_003707745.2 Williopsis misumaiensis
AGACCATGCCCATGGTGAGGATCCGTCAGTTCCTAAGATCCTCCAGTTCCCTGTGTTGCTGAGCATGGCTGCCTAGACCATGCCCATGGTGAGGATCCGTCAGTTCCTAAGATCCTCCAGTTCCCTGTGTTGCTGAGCATGGCTGCCCAGACCATGCCCATGGTGAGGATCCGTCAGTTCCTAAGATCCTCCAGTTCCCAGGTGTCACCGAGCATGGCTGCCTAGGCCATGCCCATGGTGGGGATCCTTCAGATCCTAAGATCCTCGAGTTCCAAGTGTCACCGAGCATGGCTGCCTAGACCATGCCCATGGTGAGGATCCTGCTCATTGTTAGTATCCTCCAGTTCCTAGGTGTCACCGAGCATGGCTGCCTAGACCATGCCCATGGTGAGGATCCGTCAGTTCCTAAGATCCTCCAGTTCCCAAGTGTCGCTGAGCATGGCTGCCTAGACCATGCCCATTCTGACTCTGGGGACTAGGTCTGCTCCAGGGCTACTGCCAGTGCCGAGACAGTGTGGCTATGTGGACCATCCTGGTGAGATGGGATGGAGGAGAAGTTGATCTTCTTCTCAAAGGTGCAGAGATGCCAACCACAAAAGTGGCAACCACAAAAACACATCCACAGGGATTAACCGGCCGTCACTCGATGCTAGGAAACCACCACTCTACAGTTATTTAATTCATGCAGTTTTCCGGTCTATACTATGGGATAGTGCTCATAAGAGAGACGATCGAGACTTGTGGTGTTTGAGCTGGTTCAGTCAACCAGTAGCCAACCAGTCATCAGCCATCCAATTTCTCTGTTACTCATCTCCAACTTCACCAAAAGAACGAAAAAAAAAACCTGAAGGTAAAACTGTCACACAGCGCAACTCCCAACAAAATATGCCACCGAAGAGTAAAAAGCAGAAGGAGATCGTACAGGATGAACGTCTCCAGGCGATTGTTCTTACAGACTCCTTTGAGACCCGCTTTATGCCGCTCACCTCCGTGAGGCCGCGCTGCTTGTTGCCGCTGGCCAACGTTCCGCTCATTGAGTACACGTTGGAATTCCTTGCTAAAGCCGGTGTCGATGAGGTTTACTTCATGTGCTGTTCCCACGCGGACCAGATCCAAGAATACATTGACAAGTCCAAGTGGAGCTCGCCGTGGTCTCCATTCAAGGTTCACACGATCATGACTCTGGAATCTCGCTCTGTGGGAGATGCCATGAGAGATTTGGATAATCGAGGACTCATCACGGGTGACTTCTTGCTCGTATCAGGCGATGTGGTGACAAACATCCAGTTTGAAAAAGTGATGGAGGTGCACAAGGCCAGAAAGGCCCTCGATAGAGATCACATCGCCACGATGGTGCTCACTGAGGCCAGTGCTCTGCACAGAACCAGATCCCATGCCGAGCCCGCTGCTTTTATCCTAGATAAGAAGACGGACAGATGTTTGCACTACCAGGACATTCCAGCTGCCGATGGTAAGAAATCATCCATCTCTATTGATCCGGAGATCTTGGAAGGAGTTGATGAGTTTGTCGTTAGAAACGATCTCATTGACTGTCATGTCGACATCTGTTCACCTCATGTCCCCCAAATCTTCCAGGAGAACTTTGACTACCAATATCTTAGAAAGGACTTTGTCAAGGGAATTCTCTCATCAGATATCCTCAAAAAGACAATATATGCATACATCACCCATGATTATGCTGCAAGAGTTGAGAGCTGGCAGACGTACGATGCCATCTCACAGGATATTCTTGCCCGTTGGGCATATCCGATCTGTCCTGATTCCAACCTTTTGGAGTCTCAATCGTACTCTCATGAAGGCAAACACGTTTACAAGGAGAAAGGTGTTGTATTGGCGCAATCGTGTAAGATTGGCTCCTGTACAGCTATTGGGTCGAATAGTTCCATTGGGAACGGTACCACCATTGAGAACTCTGTCATTGGCAGAAATTGTAAGATCGGGGACAACATTATCATTAAGAACTCCTACATTTGGGATAACTCGGAGATTGACGATAACAGTGTCCTTGATCATTCGATCGTGGCGAGTGGGTGCAAAGTGGGTAAGAATGTGGTACTTGATAAAGGTGCTGTTCTTGGGTTTGATGTTGTTGTCTCTGATGATCAGGTTGTGCAAAAGGACATTAGAATCTCATCGAAATACATTGAGCCAGACCATGACGCCTTTGATGATGATAGCACCACAAGTCTACATACTCTTGCCGCTGAGTACGTTGGTGAAGATGGCTTGGGTTATCTATATGAGTCCGATGACTCTGGCACTGATCATGAAACCTCAAAGCCAGTTAACTCGCTGATGTATCAAATGGGCGAGCTGTGCCTCTCTGATGACTCAATTGCCACCACGTCTCACAACGCAGTGAAACATAAGAAGAGAAGAACATACTCCACCGCTTCCGTGGCCACGGACTATGAGGAGGATGACTTTGACAAGGAGGCTATTGCCACCGTAACGCGTGCATTGGAGAACAACCACGACTTGGACACTGCTCTTCTGGAGCTCAACACTTTGAGAATGGGTATGAACGTGACATACCATGAGGTGAGAAATGCCACGATGACGGCACTTCTCAGTAGAGTTACACATTTCATTGAGACTGGCACGTTGAACGCCAAACAGGCTACAGATAAGGTATTCAAACAGTGGTCCCCCTTGTTCAAGAGACAGGTGTTCGACGCTGAAGAGGAGATCGACCTGTTGCAGATCTGTCATGAGCTGACCAAGTTGCGAGAGCATGGGAAACAGATCCTGCTGTATGTGATCTCCATCTTTTATGACATTGAGATCACCAGTGAAGAGTCCCTTCTCAAGTGGTTCAAGGGAAGTGAAGTGGATAATGAATACGTCTCCAAGTTCATTGACTGGCTCGAAGAAGCTGAAGAGGACTCCGACGATGAATGAATAATCTCTTGCACCCGCACATTTTGTGTACAAGATCCGGTTGTAGCAGTAGTGTCCGACGGGCGATAAATCCTCTCCGGATCCGATTTCTCTGCCTCACCAGCTCACGGGCAATGGAAACAGAGCTTTTACGACAGCAGAGGGCGCTGGGCCTCTATGAACAGGCCTCAGAGAAGGAGAGCACTGGTCTCATGAGAGATGCGATTGACTTGTACAAGTCCGCAATCAAAGTGAGTTTCTTTTCGCCCCTGAAGGAACCGAAACACTAACAATTCCAGTTACATCCAGACGTGGAGAAACTATACAGAGCGAGGATCCAGCATGAGCATATCGTGGCAAAGGAAGCTGCTGCCGTGGAGAGAGTGCAGAATTTGGGTGTTGAGGAGGTGATTCTCGCTCCTTGTTGGTTGTTGGAGATTCTCTCTGATGACATACTCGTTGAGATTATCACAGTGCTCACATACACGGATCCAAGGGCACATGTTGCAATGTCCTCCACATGTCACCGTCTGTCAGAACTCAGCTTCAGCGCGATGGTTTATAAACATCTGTGTAAACAGATCTATCCCCACCAGATATATTCCCCTACAACGATCGAATTGAACAACATCTCCAAAGACCAGGAGGTGATGGTGAAAGCGTGGGACTACAACTGGAGTGACATGTTACACGATAGACCGTTCATCAAGTTCCATGGTGTGTACATCTCGAAAGTTTGCTACATCTCTGAAGGCATCAGGGCAACCTCCTTCTACGCACCAGTGAAGCTGGTGACCTATTTCCGTTATCTAAGGTTCTATCCTGATGGAACGGCGTTCAAAGTCACGACAACGGATGAGCCTGCGGACGTTGTGCCAACTTTTCATAAGGAAAACCAACACAGCATCAAGATGAGCTTGTTAACCAAATGGCACATAGAGATGGATGGTCAAGTGATCCTCACAAGAAAGTCACCGGATTACAAGTTTGTCGAGGAGCTCAAAGTCGTGCATCTTGGAGATAGAAAGTTCCATAGACTGCTCTGGGTAAATTCCCGGTGCATTGATAAGGATGGAGAGAGCAGTAACTTCAATATGAACAAGGAGAAGCCGTTCAACTTCAGCTCAGTGCTCAGCTATGGTGTGGAGTATGGCCATGAATTATAGAGGTATCTACGGGTATTCATCAGTGCTGTGATGAACCAATGCACTCTGTGCGATCAGTGGGAGAACAAGGGTGAGATCTTCGGGGTCCTCTCTCTTTGTACCACGTTTCACGTTGAATTGACTTACTCGGATCTCTTCGAATGCTGTTCTCAAAGCCGATGCAACATATACCGCTTCTTCTGCTATCCTTTGTCTCTGATTGTCAAAGTGTACCCTAAGAATACACTCTCTGAGGTCCCTCATTGGCACCTGGACATGGAGCAAGAAGTGAATCATCAATTTGACCCTCTCCTCTTTGAGCAAATGGTCCGGTTCAACGTGTCGTATATCTCTAGGCCACCAAGGTGGCCTGGTCTCAGCACTGCCTTTGTATGGATATTTGGTCTGTTTCTTGGGCTCGATGACTCTGATCCAGGCTTTGGCAAGAGCCTTGCATGGAATCTGCTGCAGCTCCTTGAATAATGCACATAGGTGTGTGTTTACAGCCTCTGGATCACATAGTTGAAGCATGACGGTGGGTTCTGGTAAACACCTTCTCAGCTCCATCCCTGCTTCATCAGCGACAATGGGCGACCCAGTAGATGATGTTGGAGTGTTTGGTGTATCCAGAAAGCTGCTCTTGAGCTTTTCAAGCTGTTTATCTGACACCTGGTTCGAGGCATATGCCCTGATGATCCCATCTGGATAGCCCACAACTGTGCAATATTTAATATTCAGCGTGTTAAACTTTTCCAACAATGTGAGGAGCTTATGCTCCAACTCAAGGGATATTTCGTCCATCTGTGAGAACTAGGAGATCGTGAGTTGTGAGAGTGCGAGATCTCATATGGGACGTGTCATTTTCTTATATTGGCAGTATGCCTTTGTTTCATCTACGGAGATCTGTTCGAATGGTGTCTCAGATTTGCAAGAAAGAAGGAAGGGACAAAAACCACCCCATGCAATCGATATTTGGGGACGGAATGGTGTGACTTATTCAATACATTGGCAATCATTGATATCTTAAATAGTAGATCTATTTATGACTTTTCTCGGCCCCGGATTGCAGTGGTCGCTTCTATCACCAATTTTGTTTCAAATGTCATAGCTACGGAACATCGCTTGATCACCAAATATCTGAAAATGGAAGGCTGCTCTAAAGTGCACCACCGATCATGCGGGCGGGTGCTGGTACTGCACGTGTCCATTCTGAGGGCTGGGCTGTGGTCCTGAACTTGGTTGTGGAATGTGCATCGCGAACTGTTGAGGAGAAAACTGAAAGTGCGAGGGCTGTTGTAGTTGCTGCTGCTGCTGTTGATCTTGCTGTAGCGGAGGAAGTTGAGGAGGCTGATCGTACTGCAGGCGTTGGCCATATTGAGGATAAAACTGCTGATGTGGCGGAAACTGCATCGACTGGGGTTGGAAAGTCCCCAACGCTGGCCCATTGAGCATGGCAGGACCGTGAGAGAACTTGGTATTCGCCGATGGATGTAAGACTGGTTGTGCCTGCTGCTGGCAGTGAGGCTCGGAAGAGGGATAGGCACCAGTCGCATTAGTCTTCTCCACTGGCGGTGAACTAGTGTGCTCTTTGGATCTTTCTAACGATCTTCTCTCGCGCTCACGTTCCATCTCTTCTCTTCTCTCTAGCTCCTGCTTCTCCCACTTGATTCTATTTTCGAATTCCCTCCGCTTCTGTAGCTCTCTCTGTCTGATCTTCTCCTCAGCTTCTTTTTCCCTTTGGATTCTCTCATCGTCGAGCTTCTTCGCCATGGAACGCTCAATCTCCTCTTGACACCAGAGACAAATGAACACCTCATCGGCGTTTCTCACTAACTCTTGTCTCACAGCACGATCTTGACACTTGAGATGCTGCCATCTATTACATCTTTCACATTTTAGCAGCTTGACCCCATCATCATAGTTTTTCTCTCTCAACCCGCAATAGCAGTCAAACAACCAATCTCCTTCACCAAGTTCAATGTCTCCTGTTGAAGATGGTTTGTACTCCTCGAGTAGAGCGGCTCTTCTGCTCGCCGTTTGTCTCTTGAGACGTTCCACTGCATCATTCTCGAGTTGTTTGATTTTAAGTTTGTATCTCTTTTGTGCCCTCGCCTTGGCTGTAATCTCTCTTTGACGCTCCAACTCCTCATCTTCTTTCTGCTTCTCGATCTTGTCCAGTTCCTCTTTGTGCTGTAACCTTGATGACCGTTTTCTATGGCTGACAAGATCGTGCAATTGTTGTTCCTTCTTCCTCTTCATCACCTTCTTTCGTGTCTCCAAGTCATCGGATGCCAACTCGTTCATGATTTCCTTCAATATCTTGAACAAAGGTCTAAAGTGATGCTTTCCCTTTATCGACTCCAAGAAATCATTCAGCTGGTACACACCAATAGCGACACATTCCCATTTGACTACCGGCTCAATCTCTGCAAAGTCAACTTCTGGGTTCAACAACTTGGCCCTTTTGTACTTGCGTGGAACGTTGATCTCTGGAAATGAGACCAAATTGCGCTTGTAGATTCTGTTATCGCTCAACAGGAAATAGCTATCGGCACCATCATCAAATATTGGATCAAATCTAAGTTCTTGCTGACGATCATATTTCTCCACCTGTCTTCTGAACGCATCGTTGTACTCCAAAAATGTGATCATCAAGTAGATCACTTCGAACTTGTCTACTGATGATACAGCATCGTAATCCACTGGATCTTCTTCGGTACCCAGCACCGACGTCAAATCTCCAAGGAGATGTCTTACCCTAAAGCTGAAATCCTCCGGTGTTACTTTGGTACCCAGAAGAACAGATGCCATGTTTTGAGCCACCTTGGGCATGATGTTCTCTTCCACGAGTCCCACGAGTTCCTCTTCCACAAGCTATTGTAATGTTAGTATATTGCGATTTGAGCGAGGGGGTTTGGTGAAACAAAAAAAGGCACTCACGTCAATGGTAAAGGCGTCATTAGCGAGCCTGATTGCACCACGGAAGTAGGTGATCCACTGGATGACAAAGGCGTAACGCCAGTCGTTGCGCAGCTCTCTAAGCTGGTTCCTATACGAATCCTGCTCGATTGCAAGATGCGTCGGGGTCTTCAGCAGCTGCTGCTTTATCTCATCGTCGACATACTTCAGCGTATGTGCGGGATGATTCTCTGCGGCAGGTGTGCCTGTTTTCGATCTCGACATGGCCCTGCTTCTTGTCTGATTGGGGCTCCAGAGAGAGAGAAGCGAATTTACACACACGCGTTTCCTCGACACGAGCGGCAATTTCAGTTCTGACTAAGCAGTATCACCAAAATCAGCAGACTATTATGTAACTGCTGACATTGCTGATCATGGGGAATTTCTCCTCAGCCTAGCGAAAGCCGGCAAAGGGCCACCAACACAAAACAAAACAGCAGCACAGACAGCGTCGGACGGTCCTAGCGCTCTTCACTTCACCACAGACAGATCAACCGCATTTGGCACATCATCTGTCCCATCCATTGTGCGCTTCTGATCCACTTCAGCGTGTCTTTTTGCACTTTTTTTCTTGTACATCAGACGCTCGGACCGGTGGCTGATATCCCTGGCCACTTGCTCCTGAACAACAGCTGGTGCACTACCCCCATCCACACGGAAGCTCTTATCTTTCAAGGGACTTGCAGCTTTCTCATTCCCCGAAGCGCATCTGATAACCGCGCGTGCTCAACGATTGATTCCACGCCTAATTTGGCAGCCTATTGACACATCAAGAAAAGAGATGGCCGACGAGAGTCTGACCGAGGACTACCACATCAGCGCGAACTACCAGACGCCCGGTGCGCTGCCGAAGGTGCGCAGTGCTGGTTCTAGCTCCGGCTCTGGCTTACGTCGAGTTCCCTCTGCTGTGCCCGCCACGCCGCGGATGCTGAGGAACAGCAGCGGCAACTTCCAGCAGCAGATCCTTCAACACGAGGGCTACGCCCAGAGGACGACCTCAGACACGGACCCTGAGAGGCTGCAGTGCATGGTTCCTACGCCTACGGCCAGAACGGCCGTGCAGTCGCCGTCACGATTGCCGCCTCTGGACACTTCCCATAGATCTGCATCACATAACAACACCACGCCCACGAGACTCCTACCGCCAGTCGGAGTAGATGGACAAAGGCATGAGGATGGACACACTCCTTCCCGTTCCGCTAGCCAGAGGACGAAGGCTGCTGTTCCTATCCCTACACAGTTCCACCGCCGCTCGATCGGCGACTGGGACTTTATCAAAACCGTGGGCGCTGGCTCCATGGGAAAGGTCAAGCTTGCAAAGCATAGACGTACCAGCGAAGTATGTGCCATCAAGATCGTGCCACGTGCATCAAAACTTTATGAGAGGTCTCATGCTAAAGACCCACCCGCTGTGACGTCGCAAGAGCAGCTCGCTAGAGACAAGGAGCACAACAAGGAGCTCGAGAGAGATAGAAGAACGATCAGAGAGGCATCATTGGGTCGTATACTTTACCATCCGTTCATCTGCCGCCTGTTTGAAGTCAAGACAATGTCTAATCACTACTACATGCTCTTTGAATACGTCTCCGCAGGTCAGATGTTGGACTACATTGTGTCTCATGGATCTTTGAAAGAACGCCATGCTCGGAAATTTGCAAGAGGTGTTGCCTCAGCTTTGGACTATCTACACAAGAACAACGTTGTGCATAGGGACTTGAAGATTGAGAACATTATGATCTCGAAAACCGGAGATATCAAGATCATCGATTTCGGTCTTTCAAACATGTATTCGAACGATGCCTTGTTGAAGACTTACTGTGGGTCACTCTATTTTGCTGCACCTGAGTTGCTCTCCGCCCACCCATATATTGGACCGGAGATTGACGTTTGGTCATTTGGTGTTGTATTGTATGTCCTAGTTTGTGGCAAAGTTCCATTTGATGACCAAAGTGTCTCTGTCTTGCACGAAAAGATCAAAAAGGGTAAGGTGGATTATCCACCATTTCTATCCTCGGAAGTGGTGTCTTTGCTCTCTAGAATGCTTGTTGTGAACCCAAACAAGAGAGCCCACCTTTCCGAGGTGTTGTCGCATCCTTGGATCACAAAGGGTTTCGAAGGACCACCAGCATCTTATCTTCCACACAGAATACCTTTGACCTTGCCATTGGATCCAGAGGTTATCGATGAAATTGTGAGGCTCGAATTTGGCAAACCTCAGGAACAGATTAAAAAAGACTTGACTCGCATTGTTTCGTCAAAGTATTACCAAGACGCTACTTACAATTGGAATGTCAATTCAACACGTCCAGATCTTCAGGAGAAGATGGCAATCAGTCCAACTATGGGCTTCCATCCACTCGTTTCCATCTACTATCTCGTTCACGAGATGTTACAACGCAAAAAGACAAGAGACAATAACATATTCGATGTTCCGTCCAGTGTTCCCCAAGAAGCAATACTGCAGGATAGTTCCACAACTCCTCAGATCATGCAGCAGGAGACATTTGCTGAGGGTGAACAAGCGGAGGCTGTTACTCCTACAGTGCCACAATTGACATTCCCTCAGGCTGCTCATACTCCCACGCATGGCGCTTCACCAATCTCTCAAGCTGATGATCACCGTGGGGTTTCGGATGAAATCTTCCAGCAACAACCAGCGAAGAAAGAGGAAGGTAAGGGATTAAACTCTATTTTGAGAAAGTTCAGTCAGCGGAGAGCTCACTCCATGAAGCGTCCTTTGGGTCATGGCCAGTCCAATTCTCTCAGTAACAACGATGCACAAGGTGTGGAGATCAAAGTTGGAACGGAAAATGGTGATCAGGAAACAACGCACCGTGTTGGCAGTCTCAGAGTTCCAAAGACATCGTATAACACTGGGGAGGAGGGTAACAAGACTTCGAGGTCTCACCTCAGAACCGTTTCTGCGTACGCTGGGCCACAACCAAGAGCTGAGGAGAAGGCTCCGCCGCTCCCAACACAGGCAGGCAAGGAGAAAAGGTATCATCCAACAGCGAGAGCGAAGTCATTGGGCCATGCCCGTCGTGACTTTAGTTATAATGATTCAAACGCCGCTCCGCCGCTACCTTCGGATCTCAACAATGACGCTTTCTTTGACGATATTACAATGGATGAGTACAACGCTGATCAGGCTGTGTCCAACAAAGTCACTTTAGTTCCGACCTCCTCAGCACCACTTAATAATGCATTTGGCAATGATATGACAGAGGCTAAGATAATGGAACAGGCGGCAAGGGCACATCCTGGATCAATGCCTTCTATCGAGCATCCTAGATCGCTCTTCTTGAAGGGTTTATTCTCGGTACAGACTACCTCCACGAAGCCATTACCTGTTATTCGAGCAAACATCATATCTGTGCTTTCAAAGCTTGGAGTACAGTTCACAGAGGTTCGCGGCGGATTCATCTGTGTGCATACACCATCTATTGGCGGAGCCGTGTCAGTTACTAACAGTACTGCACCGACTATCATTGTGAACTCCGTTGGTGATAAAAGAGAGGAAGGCGCAGCTGAACGTACGAGTCTCAAGTCACAGAAGTCATCTGGAGAGGACTCGTTAGATCATGCAAAGATTGGCGAGCATAAGGCTGATAACAGCTCCGTTGGTGATAGTGATCAGCTGTCCACTCCAAGCTCCAACTCGAAAGGCCATCGACGCAAGTTTTCGGTTGGTGGTTCCATATTGGGCTACAGACGCAAGGCCTCCATTGGGGGACCAATCATCCCGGAAACTCCTGTTGCTAGTTCAAATTACCATCAATCCGGCTCACCTTCAACGCATTTGCATGGACATGGTGAGTTTGACTCCACTGCATCGCTTGATTCACTGGGCGGTGGGCACGGTGGCAGTGATATGTTGATTTCAAGTCGAATTGAGCAAACGAAGAATCGTGCTACTTCCGCAACGTTCAACAATAGCTGTTCGCTAAATGAGAATGAGCCAGCTCAACAAAGCCCCCAGCCAGTATCTGTGGTCCAAAGTCGTACACCTTTGAAGTTTGAGATCCATATAGTTAAGGTTCCATTGGTGGGGTTGTCAGGTGTACATTTCAAGAAGGTTACTGGTAACACATGGATGTACAAGGCCCTTGCAGGACAGATCTTGAATGAGTTGAACTTGTGAAGCAATATAAAAAAGTATCATGATTGAGGTTGGTGTGTAGTCTACGAAATCTCTGTATGTAATGCAGTTGTATTAGTATGGTGATCCATTTATGCTAAGTTCCTCCACCTGTAGCATGGATTGTCCCGTTCCAACAGGCTCCTCCGTATTCACTTCGGTATCTGACATCTCAAGTTTGGAGTCAGGTGTCGGGATCTGCTCTGATGAGTTATCAGGTGTTTGCTCTGATGATTGTTCTGATGATTGTTCTGGCGACAGCGCCAATGTATCATCAAGCGTGTCCAAAGATGTCTCTCCTGGAGTCTCGATCCCACTATGAGTTCCTTCATCTTCTTCAACTTCCTCGGGCCCCTCCGCCTCTTGTGCTTTCGCATCCTGCTCAATCGTATCCTTCTTCTTCTCCAATTCAATTTCATCCTCCACTTCCATTTCATCCACCACCAGATACTCCACATCGATCCGGGCAAGCTTAACGTCCTGGGCAAGGAGCCTCTCCTTACACAAGCCTTTCAGCTTTATGGCAATATCCAATAATGACCTTTCCTTTGCAGGGTTTGATCTCATAAAAGCCTCTGGAATGACCAAGTACTTGAATTTAGCAAGCCATTGCAATCCATGAAGCAAGCCGTGATTGAGGAATACAGCACGAACTGCATCATCAATGGCGTCTCTAGTGACTCCTTCAAGGCATCCCAAGACCAAGATAGCATTGTAATGCACCTCATGGGCCTCTTCAGCCTTGACCGGTAATTTAACGGTTTGGTTGAGACAAGCTCTATAAGTGGACACAGCCTCGATCAACGACATCGTTGATGCTGCAGAACTAGGTTTCTTCACGACGTAGACACTTCTATGCGGTTCTGGATCCTGTGACTCAGACAAAAGACCGTAGCAACCCGCTAACTCATGAACAAATGTTCTCTGTCCATGCTTCATCGGTTTGAAGAACATAGAGGAGCGCGTCGCATTGTCCATGAATCCCTTCATAATTCCCTCCACTTGCAAACACCATTTCAATTGTACATCAGCAGTCTTGAGCACTTCTCTGGAGTACGGTAAACTCTCAATCCTCGCATCCTTCTCTTGATTGCTCACTCCAAATGCCTTCTTCAATCTCTCGGCTCTTTCTTTCAAAGCACATGTAGTATCACAGCTTATGGCGGTTCCCTCCAATGTTGCAGCCTTCTCGGAGGCACCACATGGTATTTCCCGAATGATTCTGCCACACTTACACTTCACCTTGACCATTTCATTACAGACAGAGGGTAACTTGCAAGGGTCAGGGAGATGACATGCCTGACGATCAACATGGTGACAGTACTTCTTTGTGATTCCACAAATCGATTTGCAGACACATGGGCCTCTATGACAGGTCATGAGACAGTTATGGCCACATGGTAGCCTCTTAGCACATCTTTGCCCGCAAAATACATCAACTTGGTGACACATTGCGCTCTTGACATTCTTGGCACAATTGCACAGCTTCTCCACTGTGTATGTGCACATTGAGCACTCTTGTGTATCTGGATGACAATTATGGGGCATTGGTGGATGACCACAAGGTTGTGTTCTTATGCAAGGGTGATCACAACGTGGCAATGTAGTTCCACATCGTACCGGAGCCATGACCACGGTCTTGCCACAATTACATACCAAATCATCATTGGATGATTCCAGACATGGACGACAAGGACCGGCATGACAGGTCTGGTGACAGGTATGATCTGTATTACCGCATGACAATCTCTTATTACACGTTTGTAAGCAGATGTGGCTAGCTTCAACGTCGAACGCACCATTCATGGGTTGTGAAGTGTTGTTTCTTATGCCCTTTTTCCTATTGCGTTCACGTGCCAGACCAGCAGCCTCTTCTGCGCAACAAACCTTGTCACATCTATGACGACGACACGATAGGAGGGCAGTACACTGCCTCGAACAGCTGGCCCTGTAGCCTTCTTGAACGAACCGACATGGAACAGAGAATGAATTGAACCCACATTGGCACTTCATCTTGATGGTCTCGAAGCAATTGGAACAGTCATCTTCATGACAATCCCATTTACACTCATGTCCACATTTGAGCTTCTTACCGCAAGTTTTCCCGCACGTAGGCACAGCATCCGTGCAATGGTCACGTTCTTCGCCATTGTTCAGCTCCTTGATCGTTGTCTTGCCACAGGGACACATTGTCAATACATCTGGACTGCGAGGGCAGTGACCAGACTTTCTTGCCCTTGGTTCACACATCTTTGTGACGAAATGGACCCCACAGTCAAATGTCACACCAGAGGTTAGCGAGCAGGCAAATACACCAACCCAGTTATCTGGTTTCTTTTCACCATAGCTCTGTTTTGGCTGTCGTAGAAAACATTTCACCATATCTTTGCTCTTGCCACAATAACAGGTGGATTCCACGAAATGTTCACATCTCCCACAGAGGCCCGGATGGCAAACACGACTGCATTTGTGCATCTCACATGGCATTTGGCCCGCACACATCTCCTCACATTGCCACCCTTCATCGTATGGTGTGATCACACAAGGCCATTGATTCTCATGCCTTCCACATTTACACTTCAACAGTGGTCCTAGGGCATTACATTTGGCATGAGGTCCCGGGTGGCAGGGGAGAGCACATTTGTGGGGACATCCAGGCAGTTGAGCACCACATGTCTGGCCACAACTACCGGGGTGGAGTGGGTTCGGTTGTGGGTGTAACTGCTTTTGACACCAACACTTGTGTTGGAACTTCTGTTTATGATGTGTTCCATGGCACGCTGGACACTTCCATCTGCCCTCTTCATCGGTCGATGATCCCTTGAGCGACCAGCTCGATATACACGCGATGTGATAGACCCTGTGACAGTCGCCGCAGGACCAGAACTTGTCGCCATGGCCAACTTCACACGTGCAGATCAAGCAGATGTATCTCTCATCACGCAGATGCTTCTCGATACGGCTTCCCAGGTCCAGTTCGTCGTCTGAGGAATAGCAGGAGCCGCTGTCAGAGTCATATGGATCGGCAGCACCTGTTGATATTCGTTCCCTCATGGAAGCCCAGCACCGTTGAATGGGGAGATCAAACGCACTAATAAATTCAGCCTCTGCAACTTTTCGGAGATGGAAAGGACGCGGTAGGGGCACAGAAAACAATCATTGCGTAATCATTATGTCATCTGGCATCATTCCGCGAACTCGTTTGATGTTTTGTTTCTCCCTCCTCAACAGCTTCAACCCCCCTGCCGCCCCCTCAAAACCGTTTGAGAGTCTCCTAACTGACTGCCTGAGAGTTGAACAATGAGAGCGACGCTGATTAAGAAGGTTGCAGACCCCTGGGCCAGAAGGTTTGTTGCGTCCTTTTAGCCCTCCCCACCGTCTGGAAGAATGGGGGCCGATTCAAGGGGTCGTTTTACTAACAATCATACCAGGGATGCATGGAGATACCAGGGCCAGTTTTCAAAGGCATCAATCTATAGAAACTTATGGCCTGGATTCAGCTATGGTGTTGGTGCCTTTTTCATTTATTGTATTGGTGAGAAGGTGCTTGGCGTTGGAAAACACTCTCACAATGAGTCCCATGCTGAGCATTAGTCCCGATTAGCCACCTACTGAACTGGTTGCGATGGCATATATTTATCTACTTTATTACACTTATTTATTACAACAGCTGGCATACTCATGAGTGTAAGTTTTCCATGTTCTCGGCAAAGCTATCAGACCATGGAAGCTAGCACACTCAACTGTGGCTCTATAGCCTTGGGGGTAAGAGATATAGGGCTTGGTCTCATTCCCTGCTGTATCTTCCGCCGAGTAGTCTGGTGGACCATGCGTATACAATGCCAAAGCATCGCGTCTGAGGTGCTCAACATTTGGCACCCACCACATCTCCCGCTGTCCTTATCATCCCGAATTTTTTTAGTGCCTGCATAGATGATCCCAACCGGGCCGGCACCTCGAAAAGTGAAAACTCCTCCACGCATCCACAAAGGAGGCATTTCCCATCTAAAATATGGACGAATCGGACTTTTTCACACTTGGTTTTGAGGACCTGGTACCCACAAGGCCAGTGGAGCACCTAGGCGAGGCAGATCTAACGTTTGACGGCCGTCTGGCATCTCCACTAAAGATCTGGGAAGATGGTGGAGCTGTGGGTTGTGGAGGGAAGATCTGGATAGCTGGAGAGTTGTTGTCGAAGTACCTTCTAGATAAACCGATCTGTCAAAAGGGTAAGATCATAGAGATAGGAAGTGGGACTGGACTGGTGGGTCTGGCCCTGGGTCTCTCTTTGCCCAACAGAGATCTGGCTGATATTTGGATCACCGATATCGATGAGCTCGTTCCCCTAATGGAAAAGAACATCGAGTTGAATGGTCTTACAGATACTGTTCATGCTGCAACGTTAAGCTGGGGAGAGCCGTTGCCAGACTATGCCAAAGATGGGGTCGATGTGATATTAGCAGCGGATTGTGTCTATTTGGAAAGGGCATTCCCTCTGTTAGAGAAAACCCTTCTGGACCTCACGAATGAAAACACGTTAGTATTGATGAGCTATAGAAAGAGACGGAAGGCTGACTCAAAGTTCTTCAGAAAGATCAGAAAGAACTTTGATATCATTCAGATCAGAGACTTTAAAGATTACAAATCATACATCAAACAGAGTGTTAATCTGTTCCAGCTGGTGAGAAGAGCACCGAAACTTACCGCATAAGCATCATTCTATATACATTCGCATTATACAAAAAAAACTCTTTCAAATCTGCGATTTGCTCTTGGAGGCTTCGGCAATAGCCGATAATTCCTCGGCCTCCACTTTCCACTTATCAATAACAACTTGTTCCTGCTTAACGCCATGTGACAATGGACCTGGGTTGTACACAGCACCAAACATCTCATTCTCCTCTCTACTCACCTCATCCTCAATATCTTGCTCGATTCTCACCCTGTAGAACTCGAATCTTGCCTGATCATAGGCATCCTCCAACACTTTAGACTCCTTCTGCATCAAGTACAGCGTTCTCTGCACGACAGACTCACCATCCAGAGAAGTACCGAGCTGTCTTATAGAGGACCAGTCCTGTGTCTTTGAGTCTTCACCAGAATTCTCCAGTAGAATCTTTGGTCTCGAAAGCTCCCATGGGTGTTGTTCATAGAAAAGCTGTCTCAGCTCATCCTCCACAAAGCGAAGCTTGTTGGCCTTGTATGGGTTCTTTCCTGGAGTCTTGGACTCTCTGGTCTTGTATAGTGGTGCGTTCTTCGATTGATACCGCTCACGGTTCAGCTTCACCGATTGTTCATTCGTTGATGGTTTTGGCTCATGGAGAAAGTTCTTGTTTGGTGGGTGCTTAGCAAGCACATCAAACCACACGGGCTTCTTTATAAGCACGCCTGATTGCAGGTACTGTGAAGTTCTCTCCAGCACGTTCACAGCCTTGGTCTGAAGCTTCATTGCGTCCTCAAAGCGGTGGTTCGTCTCTGTAGACTTCAAGTTGAAAGCCGCTCAGAAGTGAAAAATTCCCAGCGCGGTAGAGCTTGGTACAGTCAGCAATTATGTAATTATCTGGTGTGGTTGCGTGCCCGTGTCTTCTCACGTTGGCGTTGTTATTGCCCCACACACTTCAAATCTCCGCTTCAACGGGAACAAAGAGAGGCATTCGAGGCCATGTCGTTGGGCCAATGGACATTGGAGCATCTTCTTCGGCCTCCTGTGTACTCCTCTTTTAAGCACCTGATCAGTAAGTACGAAAAAAATGTACCCAAACACATTGCAAGCTTGCCGATCTCGGTGCAGCATGACACCATACGAAGACAACGTTTACAAACACCGAGACTGCGGTGTTCTATACCGGTTTACAACCAGTTTCTTAGAGAGCTTTACCCTATGGATGGGTGTGTGAGACATTCATCGCTATATGGAGCATATGCACGGCTCCCTACACCACCGGCACTACACGTCCATGCACGCCATTTCGAGGACTTTATGGCAAGCTTTGTCTCTGGCCAAGGCTTACAAAGGTCAATGATTGGTGATCTGTTAGAGAGGATAAGCAACGGTGTGAGGAAAGTTGGCTTGGAACTTAGCACGAAGGAGATGAATTCGCTGATGTATTTGAAGAATTATGACGAGTCGAACATTTTGACCATAAAGAGACAATGGTATGAATTCGCCAGTGAAGAGACATCAACTTGCAACATCTTTTTAAAGTATGCAAGCACTCATAGGAACTATGCATTTGTGAAGGATATCCTCAACCATATGACGGATCGAGGTGTCAAGATGGATCGAATGTCATACGATATTGTTCTTGGATTCTTGGGGAAGATGGGGTTGGAGGATGATGCCAGGGACATGCTCAAGGGTGTCCTAACCGATGGTATTGTGCTCGATATATCACTCTTAAACACCGTGCAGGGGATATTGGTGGATACTGATGTGGAAATGGCAGAGAAGATTGCTGCGTTGCTCGTTGCCAAAGCTGATCTATCTCCTCAATGGGGTGCTCATAAGAGACGTCATTACACGCATCAGCTACAATATCTTGACACACTCAGCTTGCAGACTCTTGGCGCCACCCTTTTCATCCCATCCCCCACTTTTGAAACATTTGCACCTCTCTTACATCACTATGCATCTCTAAGGCAATTGGTGCCCGGTAAGGTAATTGGACTACTAACGCAAATGCAGCATTGCAACATTGCCGTCCCACTAACCATGGCAAAGAGCCTGGTGAATTGTCTAAAGAACCACCCGGGCGTTGAACGGGCCCAATTGTGCCAGATCTTATCGTTGATTGAACAGAACACCATACGACTAGATCGTACATTGATGAAATCATTGGTGTCACTCATACAGCATCCAAGCTATGATAGGGACGCCGTGTTGGATCTGGAGAAGGGATGGGCGCGGGCCCGTTCGCCTGAAGTGGATGTTGCAGGGCTGAGCAGGGACATGTTACTCAGGATGGCCGCTGCATAGACCATCAATTTATTTATTTGTTTATAAAATATCTATATATTACGATGCTTAGGCATCTGTTTATCTATTTATCTATTTATTCATGATACGCATCACTACACTTATCATCTTGATGTTCCCTGCGTAGCTCTCCATTGCTCCCTCCCTTCCCCAGGACCCGCTCGCTGTTGTAACAAACACGGACGCATCACCAAAAATCAACACTTGCACCAGCCGTAAAGGCACTTCGGACAACCTCCTGACGCCAATGCCGTCGTGCTCCAATGACGCTTACACAGCCGGTTTTGGAACCAGAAGGCTAAGTGCCCGAGAACGACCAACGACTCTTTGCAAAGACTCCCGGTTCCTCATTACCCATCTGACAAGCTCTCTTCTTCGTGGAGTGCTTACCACAGAGGCCCGGTACACCCAAGGTTGGCAACCGCCCAACATGGAACGACGTTGCAAGTATCAGACGGACATTCGAGGATCGGTTTGGTCATGATCTCAGCGCAGAGTTCGTGAGTGATCACTACGCCGCATTGGCGCGAGAGGCACAGGTTATGCGAGAGCTCGTTGCGAGCGGGAGGGCCGTTTACCACGAACGCAGGGGGTTCTTGGTGATGGTAAATAATACCTAAAACGCCCACGAAGCAGTTGGACATGATGCTCAGTTCTAATATCATGGATGTTAAGCTGTTTCTGGCTAAGCATAGAACCGGGGTGAAGGAGGAGATAGTACACCATCTCTCCAATGATTCATCCATGCCAAAGGATCGTGAAGCTCGAGCGAACCATCGAAAGCTGCGGCAGAATCTATTGGAATTGATCGACGGGACTCATGCTGAGCAACAAGCCATGCCACCATCGCATCATCCATCACAAGAGCGCCATGGAGAGCACGGCAATGCCGTACAGCAAGACAGTGGCCTTGAGAACTACTTCACAGGGCGCACAATCGCAGTGGATGGGCTTATAAGACTTTGGCGGAAGGGACTCACCTCAGTTGAAGATGCTCGTCGATTCTCACGAAGCATCCATACGGAGAACACACTTGAGGATTACAGTCTCCTCCATCAAGTAGACAACGATGCTATCATTGCAGACATCATCAGAAGGACCCCTGCCTGACATTTTAATGAACCAACTTCATGGCACAAGCCATCGAGGTTACGTAGCCCGCCAAACCGCACGCCAAATCGAGAAATCTCTCCACGGAAGCATCAAACTCCAAAACACGCACACACACACACACATCACAGAATGGTGAGTGGATCCGCTGATTCTGGTTTTCCAATCTAACACCCAGTCTGCCATATTCAACTTCACGTCGCTGCTCCAGGTTATCCTGCTGCTCATATGCTCCTGCACGTACATCCACCTCAACTGGCCGAGTCTGCTGGGCAGAAATCATCATGGGTGAGTATGGCTCCGGTCCTGCTGGCAGTATATACTAACACACAGTGTACTGGGTGTCTTTTGGAAGTTGGCAAGGGTAGGCCAGCGTGCCAGTCCCTATGTCTCGATGGCTTTGGTGTTCATGGCTCTACACCAATTCCAGGCGTGATGATGTATACACATAAAAATACATTGCTAACGAATTCATTGTTCTTCAAAACAACACTACCAAATGATAACAGAGACTAGTACTCATATATACACAGAGTCCCCATTTCCCAAGTACCCAATAAAATTACAAAACATCACACGCTGATTGGCATGCAGAGGTCCTCGAACAGCGTACGCTTTGGTTCGAGTTCTGCTGAATCAATACCAGTGTCCTTGACAAGTTTGAACGCACCAGTACCAATGGACATGGTCTGTCCCAAAATGATACACTCAGACACACCCTCCACCTTATCGGTCTTCATGTAGAACGCAGCATCAAACAGGTGGTCGGTAGTCTTCTCGAACGACGCCAACTGAAGCACAGAGTCTCTCATCTTACTCAGACCGAATCTCGTGATACCGAGCACTTCACCCTTATAGGACATCACATCACCCAACAGCTGGATATGACGAGGGTCAACACTCATACCGTGCTTGGACATGGTGTAATCAATCTCCCCAATGATCGACGCACGAGCTGCCTCGATACCCAACACAGAAAACACCTCCAGCACGTGATTGGTTCTGGTCTTGGAGCCAATCACACCATCGGTGCACATCACGTCGCGTAGGCCGTAGCCTTCGACAAGCAGCTCCTTCTTACCATCATCACGAATGTTGATGACAGCTCTCGAGATGTCAGCAAGACCTTTGACAACAACCCCTGGCAGCGCACGACGCAGGTGCTGCATTCTGAAGAAAAGATCGTTCTCATGTGGCTCTTTAGCGCTAGTGGACACTGACTTGAGCTTGGACTCCTCCGAATAGACGTTGATGTTAATCTTGTTATTCCCAATAACAGAGACATCACCAGCGGAGATCTTGAGCTTTGGTGCCTTGCTCAGGGCAAGCGCTATATCATCGATGGTCAACTCCAATTGCAACTTCTCAATGGTTCTCAAGTCAATCTTCACCTGGATGTACGACAGGTCATGCTTGTACACGTCCTGAATATAGAAAGCCACATCGGACAACGATGTCTTCTCGATTCTTCCCTTCACTACTCTTGCAGCCCTTTCATCATCGTCATTCACCAACACAGCATTGATGATAGGCGTTGAAATAACCTTCGAGGCATTGATGATCTCCTTAATACGTGGTACACCCAACGTAACGTTCATCGACGCAACACCGGCGAAATGGAAGGTCTTCAATGTCATCTGTGTACCGGGCTCACCAATAGACTGTGCACCAATGGCACCGACAGCAGTACCAGGTTCAACCTTGGCACGGGAATATTTGACGATAGCAATCTCCAAGAACTTTCTGACACACGCATCAGAGATCTTGGCGAGTTGGTTCACTGCGATCAACGAGGCGTCGCTCATTCCCTCATCAAGATCCATCTCAGCGAGCTCATCAGCTGGCTTCTCCAACAGTGGTTGTAATCCCTTCGCAGTTCTCACCTTGGCCATATGAGAAGCCTTGGCCAACATGAAGTCACGGATCGACTGATAAAAATCTCTTTCGGCATCGTCTTGGTCAACGTACTCAATCTTCTTCATGTCCTTAGCCTTGACAAGGTGTCCCAAGTTGTCGTATCTCAATAGCTTAGCCTCCAGTGGCTTCAAAATCTCCTCGCACACCTCAGAGACCTGGTATGGCAACAAGGAGTTCTCTTCAACCTTGAAAGTGATGTTGTACGAATGATCCCAGGTTCTGTTGAAGTTGACCGGCTTGGCATCACCCTCCATATCGTATGGGTCAAGACCATCACCACCGTATGAGAACTGCACGATACCATTACCGGAGGTTCTCACGGTATTGTCATACTGACAACTCAAGTCCTCCAACGATTTCATCAATCTTCTGGACATGTAACCTGTCTCAGCGGTCTTAACGGCTGTATCGACCAAACCTTCACGGCCGGAGATGGCATGGAAGAGGAATTCTGGAGGAGTCAACCCTGAGTAGAACGAGTTTCTTACGAAACCTTTAGACTGAGGCGTCTTGGAATTCTTGGGGAAATGTGGCAACGAACGATCTTGAAATCCATCAGGAACACGGTTTCCAGAGATGATTTGCTGTCCGACAACGGCCACCATCTGGGAAACGTTCAAAGTGGAGCCCTTGGATCCACAAGTGGCCATGATCAATGGAGCGTTAGAACTCTCAAGCTCGTTAATACACACTTCACCAACTTCTTCTCTCACCTTGGACAACAAGCCTCCAATCTTGGCCTCCAATGTCTGTTCCTCGTTACAACCCGGTTGGGTCTCCAGTTTGCCCTCATTATACAGCTGGATCAATTCATCACACTTGGCATATGCAGTCTCAACCATCTCCTCCTTCTTGTTCTTCAAGTCAACTCCTGGAGTCACATCATTGATACCGATGGAAAAACCTCTGTTTCCCAAGAATCTGGCACACAACTTGGCCATACGATTCATCGCCATGGCGGCCTCCTTTGGACCATAATCTCTCAAGATGGTGTAGAATACTGAATGCTTCTTACCATCACCCAAGGTGGATTTATCCATCACACCACTAAGGATATTCGAACCTCTAATCACGACAAATCCATCATTTGGTGACATCTCTGCTGGATACCCCGGTAATGGTGGCGTGAATGTCTTATTCTTAGCATCCAAATTGATCACCACTGGGGAGGCCTTGTTTGGTCTGATCAACATACTGAACACTTGCTTGCCTGTCCACATATATTGTGGCTTATGGATCGCCGGTGGAGGTAGGTCAAATTGTAATCCAGCATCAGACATCATGGAAAGGAGTTGTACGAATGAGGCTCTGTCAAAGAACGAATCCTTATGAGAGATGAGGTATGAGCCTGTGATGAAATCCTGTGTAGCTGCAATGATTGGTTCGCCTGACTTCGGCGTCAGCAAGTTATTCTTCACACCCATGAGGTTAATGGCCTCAGCCCGAGCCTCTTCAGTCTGAGGAACGTGCAAGTTCATCTCATCACCGTCGAAATCAGCGTTGTATGGTGTACACACACACTCATTAAGTCTGAACGTTCTCCAAGGTCTAATCTTGGCATAGTGCGAAAGGATGGAGAGTCTGTGCAACGAAGGCTGTCTATTGAACAGTACAATGTCACCATCTTCCAAATGTCTCTCAACGACATCACCGTATTGCAGATTTCTTGCCAATTTATTCCTGTCACCATAACGCAAGTTACGACGAGCATCTTCGTTCTTCTTGAGCAAATAGTTTGCACCAGGGTGCACGGTTGGTCCATTGAGAACTAGTGCCTGCAATTTCTCCTTGTTATACCTGGTACACTTCTCTGGATAAGTCAGCACTTTGGCTACTCTATCAGGCACCGCCACTTCATCAATGGATAAATTCGGATCTGGTGAGATAACTGTACGACCCGAGAAATCCACACGTTTACCAGACAAGTTTCCTCTGAAACGACCCTGTTTACCCTTAAGTCTCTGACAGAAGCCTCTAATTGGCTTCGCGCTCTTGGATGCGCCAGATGCGCCGGGGAGCATCGATGGTGAAGCTGCATCGGAATTGATATACATCGCCACGGATAATTGTAGGTAATCCCATTGTTCCATGAGATTATTGATTGAGATTCCCTTTTCCATACCTGCACGGATCAACGAGCTTGTCCATACGACTTCTGTGAGTTTCACGGTGAGATCGTCCTCATTCGATGTTGGAGCATCGGTCATCATCACCGACGGACGGATACACACTGGTGGTGCTGGGAGATAAGTCCAGATATACATTTCAGGTCTTCCGCCGCGCCCAGAGTCTATACCGACAAGTTCACAGTCTTCATTTTTGATCTGTTTGAATAAGTTGAGTACTTTCAATGGGTTCAAATCATCCATGGATCTTCTGATGAATTTCTCAATATCAGGGTTGTTCAGGATGGCTTGATCAATGTCCTTGTCCCATTCGACTTTCTCTGGTGTGGGTCTCTTTCCTACCCATCTGAAGGTATCATGGACGATCTTGAGCGATGCAGCACCAGATCCGGCAGCTGCTCTCTTGACAACACCATTGACGGCACCACAATCAAAGCATCTTCGTTGTTTCTTGGACTGATCGAGGATCTTCTTGACGATTGCCATACGCCTTAGGTTATCGATGCCAGGTCTTCTCAGCTCATCTTTGAACTTTCTCTTGGTCTCCTCATCCAAGAGCACAGAACCACAGCATTTGCAGATGCTCTGTAGCACTTGAATGGTGGCCTTGAAATAACCAACATGGAAGACGGGCAACGCCAGTTTCAAGTGACCGAAATGACCATGGCAAGTGGCCAGTGTACCGTTGCACACTGTACATTCCGCAGAGCTCGAAGAGACACCCATTCTAGTATCCAAGGCACCAGAGACTTTTGGCGTACGGCCCTTTTCCAGATCAAAGAGATCCCTTGTAGTCACCTCCACCTCGGACTGGGCCAGAATGTCCGCCTGCGTGAGGGCACCAAACTCGATGCCGCTGATGCGCTTCGGCGCGACGTCGATGACGGATTCCTTCATGGCGAGAGGACGTTCTTCTCTCCTTTCGATGAGTTTGAAGATGTTTTCTAGTGTAATTCGAATTTTTTTTCTCCACGGGCCACAAAACGGCCATGGGGAAAGTGGCGACAGAGAGAACAACAAAACAGAACTCAGTGACTTGCACAGACAAAAGCAGACAAGCAGACAATGTCAGAGCCATCGAAAGAGACCATCGAGGCCGAGAAGCAGAAGGTGATCCGTTCTCTTGAGGAGGACGACGAGTTTGAGGACTTCCAGGCGGAGGACTGGCAGGATGGCCAGGCCATGGGTGCTGAGTCCGAGAAGGCCCTGTGGGTTGAGGACTGGGACGATAACGACGTTGATGATAACTTCAGCAAGGAGTTGAAGTGAGTATGCATAGTCTTTGCATCGGAAAAAGGCACTAACAAAAACAGGCAAGAGCTTGCCAAGGTGGCTGCGAAGTGAACATGCACCGATACAAAACAAAACTATAACTACAAATATCCGTCTCCGTTTCATCATCTCTTGATTGCAGCAATGACACGTTCATCACTCTTTACATCAAACTTGTGTGCCTCTAAGATTTCCAAATACTCCTCACCAATTGTCTTCAAGAACAGCCTAAACTGCACCGGATCCTTCAACGTTTCATCTGCTCCCATTTGAGAGTCATAAACCCGTTTACTAGCTCTTCGGAATAAATCTGCCGTGTCTGCTGCCACGTTACATCTATCCCTGTAATACTCCAATATCTCAATGCAGAGGTTTAGTTCCGTCTTTGTCTCTGTAAGGTCCACACCGACATGGGTTATGCAATAGATCATCGTGGAACAATGCGATATGAACCTTGAAATGTGCGTCCATGTCTGTGGCAGGGGGTAAAGCATGTGTAAGTTGTATAGGTAGGTCAAATATTGCACTGTGGATTTGCCCAATAGTTGTAATGCATCTGGTTTGAGAGATGGTACCAAGAATGAAGGTTTGTAAAGCAACGAGAGCAGTTGGTAGTATTCCGAAGAATACCATGCCGTTGTGGCAGGGTTTGCAGCCAGTTTTGTATCGGTATACGCCAAAAGACTCGTGGTGTTATACCAAGCTTCAATCTCCATCCTTAAACTCTTAATAACACTAGCCGCATCGCCATTCTTACCAGCATTCACAGTATGAACACGTTTGATCAACCGTCCTTGTAACCTGCGTAATTGGATCATCGCACTCATGGTTTGTAAAGAGTCTGGATCGTC
Organism: Williopsis misumaiensis; assembly: GCA_003707745.2. Lineage (NCBI taxonomy): Eukaryota > Fungi > Ascomycota > Saccharomycetes > Phaffomycetales > Wickerhamomycetaceae > Williopsis > Williopsis misumaiensis. The sequence continues at coordinate 25,395 of PPLI02000074.1, forward strand.
ACCCTTTGTGATCTGCGGTAAGGGTACATCGATATCATCATCATCCAATGCAAATGAACGTCCCAAGGAACCGGCAACGAAACGATCAAAGTTATATGCACTCCAAAAGACTCTATTGCTCCATTCGTCTGTTGGAGTGGATGAAGATCTATTAATGCCCAAGCCCAAGACTGATCTTGTGATCACACCGTCAAGGAACCATGAAGAGTACGACTTGACTGAGAATAAGGATAAGATCCCTAACTGTATTAGCTTGCTCACCGTATCCAAGGATTCCGCCGGTGGTAGTCTTTCAAACATCACCTGTGCCCTCTGTTGCAATGCTTCACATAGTTGTAAATCCATGGGGATCTTTTTATAGCCGGTTAAAGAGAGGTAGCCGGTGGTTACACCGAGGATCAGTTCGAACCCATCCAATCCTGATGATGATGACATTGCACGGTTGAAATTCTCCATCAGGGGTCCGTAATCCATCCCACTAACCAATGGGTATTCTCTTGCATATTCGAAAACGTACTGTTCAAGACATTGCTCGAGTAAATCATGGGTTAAACAGAGTGGACCCATGGGTGATTTGGAAAACTGTTGATCGGTGGCGATGTTGATAACTTTTGAAAGGTATTGCTGGTGTAGCTCCTCCATCGAGGGTTGATGATGATGCTGCGGATGGAAAGGCTGTTGTTGTTGATGGTGCTGTTGTTGCTGTTGCTGTTGTTGTTGTTGATGTTGATACATCGCCAGAGAGCTCAACGGCGGTAATGAAGGTTTCCCTGCGTATTGGTAGGCATGAACTTCGAATTGCTTGTTGATATGCGGGAGAGTATCTGCGATGTATTGTTCCGTATTGGTGGGATGTTGACCAACTCGGCGGTCGTTTAGCGGTGGACTTAGAGACGTTTGATCTTCACGTCGCAAGCTCCTGAGGATCTCGGATTTCTTTCGTCTTGGAGCTCTTGGAACGTATTCGCAAAGGTCACCAGCCTTGCCACAGTTGACACATTCTGGTTTTGTCCTTGAGCACTTCTTCTTGAGCCGTCTGCATCGTTTGCAAGAGTACGAGTGTCGATCCTGATGCGTCGTGCCTTCCGGGGACGACGGGGCCGTCAGGCGCGATCCATGCGAGTGAGTAGAGGACGCAGAGCTGATGCTGTCCTTGACCATGAGTCGGTAAATCAGCTTGTGATGAAGTGGGATGAAGTGGAATGAATAAAATTTCAACGGCAATAGGGGGGGCGCTGGCCACGGCCTCGTCGGACTTCCAGTCGGCAGTTTGAAATGACGCAGTCTGGGGGAGGGAATTTAGCAGCATTTTATTGTCCGGGCGGAGACGCGGATGAGCGAAACATGCACGGGTGGTGTTGCTAACGATATTCCGAGCATCCTGGCCGTGTGCTTCTCTTCATCCCTGTGTATTTCACACATTTTAGTGGGAGCTCCGTGGACGATGGGCGGTGCTTGGGAAATTGCCGACGGTTGACCGATGAGCCGACGCGGCCGGCCGGCCGGTGGGTTGGAGGGATTTCATACCAAGGTGGACAGTAAACGGTCCGGGCTGTGGTTGCTGCACTGTTGGGTAGCCTGCACCAGGTCTAGATGTTATAGTTAGCACCGGGTTATCGTACTTGGATCCAGAAAGGAAAGATATAGGCGCCGGCTTTAAGACGTAGATATCGCCAGGGAGTTAGAGCTCAGGGTATTAATAATTCTATATAAGCGCAAGATAGGACTGACGGCAAAGATAGCCAATCATCATCTGCTTAATTTTCACGCTGGCCGACTTTTCCCATGTTATGCATCATTTTGTACACAAATCCGTTACACGTCAACTCCGCCAATTCTGCAGTGTCTCGGCTTCTAAAAGGGGTCCTTAACCCCTTTCAGACAACTTCCTAGGCCAAGTTGGTCTAGGCTCATATGACGTATTGTTGTGAGCTGCAATTGTAACAGCTATGACAACAAAAGGGTGGCGTCCAGTGCCGGGTAGCATGCAGAAGTCGTCCGGTCGCCAGCGCACGATTTGGGTAGGATTTAACGGATGGACAGGTGTTTACAGCGCAGCCTAGATTGTTGGTGTTTTTGATGGTCCAAGTTTGGGGCTGTGCTGCCTTAAGCTTCAAGAGCAACTAGACAAGTCCAGCAACTTATTTTTTGGACAGTGTCGACAGCGTCGAAGTTAGGTAGTGTGCATTCCTCAATAGATATGCGTATCTACCACTACGTACCACCCGCCACCACACAACAACTGTTATCACAATCCATCCAATCAATTCCACATCAGCGTCCCAATCGGGCAAACTCCGCACCAAATTCCCTGCGGTCCGTATCGATCCTTACTGCCGGAAGACAGGTGCATCCGCAAGCTGTGGCAGTCCGTGTCTGCCTGTAGGGAAAAAGCTGTCGCTCAGCTGTCGTGAGCTGTCAAGCTCGGGGGCGTCGGGTGTGTGGCCGAGTCTCAATTACCGGTAGCGGAGGAGTCCTAATATGAAATATAGCAGGTCCCCAACAAGTCTGACTCATAGATCGGAGGACTGATAAGTTAGTTACTGAAGAAGTGTATCTACTGATCAACACTGATATGCCCCTACCCCCCATTTATTACCCTCCCGCACCTCCTCTGTCTCCTGTGACAGCCGTTAAAATCTCTCGCTGATGAAACAATAAATGAAAAAAAAGCGGGAATTCCCTTTACGGGAGGCCCGCTGCACAGTCAGAGCTGCTGGAGCTGGGATCTTATAAAGTCGTACAGATCCGCCCCTTAGTTTGTAGCTCTCCAAAGGTTCTCTCTTCGATGAACTCATCAGCCCAAATGCTTCGTGTCGGGCATCTGGCCTACACTCCACTGCCTTCCCGCAGTAACACCCCACCACAATCATTCTCTTTACCACCGATCAGAGAACTGCTGAAAGACACTCGAGAGCTGTATCCAATGTCTCCTCCGTCACTCGCCACCGATTCAAGATCACAGAGTTCTTCCCCAGTGTCACAGACCCCGCTGCCTTCTCCCCTACAGGTGGTTCCTCCCATGCCCAACACTGCACATCAACAGTATCAACATCAGCAGCACTACAATCTCCAACACCAACACCATCACCAACACCAATACCAACACCAGCACCACCAGCAACTATACGCCCAACATCGTCAACGTCAATTGGACTTTGAGGCCCAGCTTACTGTGCAAAGGGCACATGAACAAGATCCGGTACCGAAGGAGGTTAAATCAGGACGTAAGAAACGTCAAAATTTACCTCGTCAAACTACGTTGGTCCTGCTAAGTTGGCTTTCAGAGCACTTGGATAGACCATATCCAAACTCCAGGGAGAAGTATGACTTGTTGCTAAAGACTCGGTTAACTATTCAACAGTTGGATAACTGGTTTATCAACGCAAGACGGAGAAAGATCACCATCTTGAAGAAACTGAAAGAGACGGATCAGAATATTGCGCTGTCTCTGTGAATAGAACTGTATAGAGAAAAGGAACGAGTTACGATATCAACTTGTAGAACGTATGCCTTTGGGGCTGAGGTTGCCCGCTTGTCCAACTCCCGAACCAACAAAAGTGTCTTGTACAGTTTTCGACATGTGCATCTCCGCCAAATGCGTTTCTCCTTCTCCGCTGTGGCTTTCGGGAACCCGTTAGGCGCATAGAGCTGTTCATTACCGCATTGCGACCGATGGGTAGGTATGAGTGCATGCATTCTTGGTGGTGCTGTTCGTAGTGATTGGTGGTGTGGTTATTAGTCAATGGTCTCCCCATCAATTATACTACTGCATCTCGGGATTTGCACCATCTCGCCAACCTGGTCTATTCAGCCTTGCGCTCGTTATACGGAAACGTCCGCTTCGACTCAGCACGTTCTGCCCTTCGTAGCCAATGTTGACTTGCAGAATCAGTGTCACAGTCGTGTGTAGTACACGTAAACTAGCAGCCGCAGTAGTCCGCACTCTGGTACTGAACACATGCAAATCTCAGGTCGCTCGCTACCCCTAAAAGGATCGTAACTCCGTAATGCGTACATCCACGCCTGATCAGGCATTTCGGTGGATCAATGCACCAGAACACTTGTGCAATGTAGTGTGTACACAACGCTATCCTTTCTTTTGATAGTGATCTCATGCTTGTTCACTTAAAATCAGTGTACAACTCAACTCCGTCATCTCGGCGATGACTCTGTCCGTAGAGCTGTGGCTCCCCCATTCGGGATCCACACAGAGCAACTCTCATAATTATTCAGAGCTGAGAGCTATTCTCAGCCAGGCACGGGGCTGTCCATTTGGAGTTGCAGTCACATGCAAGTGGAATTTGAGGGTCTGTTGCAAAGAAGGCGTTGACCACTTTTAATTCTTCGGCCGATCAAATAAAAGACATGAAGTTCAGTGGTATACAAGCGATTGAACGATGACATGACATTTCAGGGTTCAAGATATCTTTAGATGACTGTCTTGAGTGTTAATCCCAATAATCAAGCATGACTAATATTTTTCGGATGATATACACTATTTAAAACCAGCTGACAGCTTGCGGGACATAGTTTCTGGTAGATAAATGTAGTAAAATGCAATTTTTCTGGTTCTATGATCTATTCCCATTATATCCTGATAGACCGTTGCTCCAATCTTTTTTACGCACATTATCATCTAGTTCCCATTTGATCCTGGATTGTAAATTCTCGGGTTGAGCTTGTGATGAGCATGACATCCCTTTCAGCCATGGTCTACATCCTTTTATCTTAATTCTAATTTCTTCGGAATTCTTTCAAGTTATTGATGGACATTGGATTATGGCATGCGTACTACACCGTCATAATGCGTAATGGCCCCCAACCCACCTTCAATGTCTTTTTGGCCTTAGTGAGTGAACGAAAGAAATTCCACGGTTTGCGTTGTATATACGCATTGGCGAGTTTAATCGCATCACTATGAGTCATGCTAGTAGCTAGGAAAGCCTACGATAGTATCATAGTACGATGATACGTCCCGAGCCAAGTCCACTCAGAAGTGTCAGCCCTCCAATTACCGTAACAGCATGACCGCAACCATTTGAGCATAATGCATCAAGAACAACACAGTTTCATGTACCAGAGCCTGTCATTCTCAGATATACGCCTCCGGTCAGCCATAGCCGCAATGCATTTTCAGAAATACGCTGGTACGGGTGTGTAGCTCCGTTGTGGCTAAGTTCGGTTGCGGCTAGTGTGGCCGCTGTGGCTCCGACCTTTGACGGTGACGAGGGGGCCCACGGGGAGATGCCTGGATCAGATGGTTTAATGGCGCAATGGAGCATTTGCTGCCGGTGTCGTGGCTGCTGGTGGCATTGACAACAGCGGCACTGACCCCATTATTGTCTGCGAGCATTCCGTTCACCGGTCGGAGCCGGTGTGCTGCTGGGCCACGGCATTCTCACTAGTGCGCTTCCGTATACGCTTTCAACCACTTAGGCCGCACACAAATTCGCAATGCCCGCCCATGGACTTTTATAAAAAACCCACAAACAAAGATGCTCGCGTCGTTCATGAGCTGAGCCGTCAAGAGAGGTACCTGCTTCACACCACCATGCACTCACACACGGAAGCAGCGATGGAATCATTGACAGATGTCTCGTCGAAGCCGTTCAACAAACTGGTGTTCAAGCCCCATACGCACAAGCGCACCATCAACAAGGACCTCCTTGCCCAACTTGATGCCCAGCTGCCACAGAAGACCATCGCTTGCCAGCGATGCCGCAAACTACGCAAAAAATGCTCCAAGCACCTGCCTGCCTGCTCCACCTGTCTGAAGATGGGTGAAGACTGTGAATACATGGAGAAGACAGTGCTGGAACAGTTCAAGATCAAGCGAAGACGTGACGATAACACAGAGTTACTGCCCTCACTCAAGGACCAGCTCTCAGCGAACTACACGCACAACAAACCGGCACTGCCTGCGCTGTCGTCCCATCTCAACAATCAACTACCGCCAATCACACTACCACGAATCAACCATGCCCAGTTACAAAAAGTAAAGCTTGATAAGGAGGTCCCAAAGCAGAGCAACCAGTCGCCCAACATCGATATTCAACATGCCTTGTTATCCACGCTGATTGACTTGGGGAAGCATAATCTTGCCCCACGTGCTTTGGATACAGAACCCTTGATGATCTCACAAGAGCACGCTTTACGCTATGCAGAGAGTTTCTTTGAGAATTTCTACACTTTGGCACCATTCTTACGCAGATCGCAGTTCTTGCAATCACTACAGACGGCAAACTTGTTCAACGTGTTAAACCCACCGCAGGGTGCAACTCCATTTGAACTTCGTGTTTCATTTCGAGTATATTTGGTGTTGAACGTCGGATATAAGAACTTGACAAGTTCAGGATTACTCTCAAATGCAGAAGTGAAGGCGCATTCACACGTTTTCACACCACAAAGAATCATCGAATGGATCACAAGGTCATTATCGTTTAGAACTAATGAGGACATTGAATGCATGGCATTACTGGTGATTGACTCCTTCTTTACAAAGAATTGTCTCTCAACGTCAAACTTGACAAACCTATTAACTGGTCTTGTCTTGAGATATCATTACCACAGAAGGCTTTCAAGCAGAGAGGCAAGCAAGATGACATCGACCGATATCGAAATGCGCTATAGACTTTTCTGGACAGTTTACACCATGGATAGAACTGTTGCCAATTATTTGAACAAACCGGTATCAATTCCAGATGAACTCGTATCCACCCCGAGACCGAAGCAAATATCGGAGGACCCTGCCGGATTTGAAGATACTGTCAACCTGATGATCGAGTTGAAGAGACTCGAAGGTGAGGTCTTCAACAAGGTGCACTCTGTGGCGGCTTTGAACCATGGATCCGCACAACAGAACAACACCAATGTGCTCGCACCGTTGAGAGCACAAATAGAGGACTGGTTCTATTCCACCACAAAGCCAAAAGTTCTCATAAAGTCAAGATTGCTTTTGACAACGGTGTACTACAACAGCTTGACACTGTTATACCGCCCTTCCTATCTCGTTCCAAGACCCGATGCCGAGATCATGACCAAATTGTCCAAAGCGGTGTTGCAAAACCTCACATACACTTACAATTTGACGCTTTCAAAGGCACAGTTCAGCATCAATTGGCTATCACTCTTCCGGATTTTGATAATCTTCAAGACGTTATTGAAGTGTCTTCAGGATAATTACATTGTACTTGAAGAGAGTAAGACTGAGATCAATCTCTGTGTGGAGATTTTGAACAACTATCAGAATGATAATGAGGATTGGAATTTCATCAAGGACATTGTGCTCATTTTCCAACGCCTGTTGAAGCTTTCATTCCAAGTTGCCAGTGAGCAGGATATCGCCAAGGAGGTAAGCTATGGTGTGTCAAAGCTGGAGCTCATTTTGAAGGAGAACTCTGTTGGATGCAGGCTAGACGACAGACTTGAAGAGGAGTACGACTTATGAATGATATTTTATGACTGCTTACTGTAGGGTTGTGTTGTAGTATTGATAATTGTAGGACCTATTGTAGGACGTAGACAGTAGTACTATAGACTATAGTTTCCATGGCATGCAGTGATGGCCGGGTAATCTATGTGTATGTGGCTTTATGGTTCTCATCTTTATGGTTCTCGGTTTTGTGGTTGGGCTACCAACTTCTCCGGCGTGGTCCACATGGCCGCACAATCTCGGAGCTGGCAGTTGCCCTGCAGCTGAAAGTTTTCTGACTTTGTCGTTCCCTGCAGTCTAAGGGCTTTGACTTCGTCTTTGGAGTTACCGACACTGTGACACACACGTCGCACCTGATCCTTATCGACCTTAGATCAAAGAAGATTGATGGTTATTTCAGTCATGACCCATGCGCACCAGAGGGTTCGATAAGGAGGAGTTTGACCAGGCGGTTGAATTCGTTGGCCACGCCGACGGCGACGACACGAACAATGGGGAGCTTGGACCCATGCTGAACTAACAATCGTTATCTGGGAAATCCTGACTATGGGCATGCACCGGCAAGGCATGCTCAGGCAACACGGGTAACAATGGGTAACAGGGGGATCTTAACGATGGGCATGGTCTGGGTAACCACGCACAGGGAACAGGGGGAACGGGTGGAGCTTAAGTATTGGTGGTGGTTTTGGCCATGTTTGGTTTTGACATATCGTTTGCCCGCGGTCCAGAAACCCAAACTTGACCCCATGGTCAAAAAAATAAACTTGGGCCATGGCGAAAAACAAATCATCGGGAAAACCAAAAACGTTTTTCTCCTCGAAAACTCGACATCCCCTGCCCCTCCACTTTTGTATCCATTTCGGCTGCGGCCATATCTAGCAGAAAGCACCGTTCCCCGTCCGATCAACTGTAGTTAAGCTGCTAAGAGCCTGATCGAGACTGTAGACTGTCTGACCGTAGTCCCAGTAGACTGTCCTACATTGTCGTCTCCATTGCCCAGCCCTAGTACGGATTCGGATATCAATGTGACCTTGTTGATTGTTCGCCAGTCGAATTAGTATTGATGCACCGGGTGCATGGATTTCAATCATGTGCGTGGATTTAAAACCCCATACTAAAAAAACGCGGAAAGCGCATGGCTTACACAATAGACTGGAGAGTGGTTTCGCTATATGGCTTCCAGGCTTTATGTTCCCATCATCCATGGCATAGAGTGACTGCCATCGGCCGGATAATCTGTGTGGACGTGTTTATTTGGTTGGTGTTTTTGTGGTTGGTGTTTTTGTGGTTGGGTTCTTTACGCCCTTGAGAAGAAGATCAACTTCTCCTTCATCCCATCTCACCAGGCTGGTCCACATAACCACACTATCTCGGCACTGGCAGTGGCCCTGGAGCAGACCTAGTCCCCAGAGTCAGCATGGGCATGGTCTAGGCAGCCATGCTCAGTGACACAGGGAACTGGAGGATACTAACAATGAGCAGGATCCTCACCATGGGCATGGTCTAGGCAGCCATGCTCGGTGACACCAGGGAACAGGATCCTCACCATGGGCATGGTCTAGGCAGCCATGCTCGGTGACACAGGGAACTGGAGGATCTTGGGAACTGAAGGATCCCCACCATGGGCATGGTCTGGGCAGCCATGCTCGGTGACACCTGGGAACTGGAGGATCTTAGGAACTGGAGAATCTTGGGAACTGAAGGATCCCCACCATGGGCATGGTCTAGGCAGCCATGCTCGGTGAC
>PPLI02000075.1:0-32204 GCA_003707745.2 Williopsis misumaiensis
ACCTGGTATTGAAGTTCAAAGGGCAATTCTTGGAAAGTTGTCATAATGGTGTCTGATCTGTGAGATCAGGGATGGATCGAGCAGCGGTCGGGCGCTTTAAAGCGTAGTCACATGAGAGCAATATTTCCCCTGCCGTTGTAATGCGCTCTTATTGGAGCTGGATTCTTCTCACAAGCGCCGCTCCAGTCACACGCAGGAACGCGGTGTGGAGCACAAGCCAATGACTGTGAGCTGCTGATAGTGCCCTAATCGGCCATGGAGCCGGTCTGCTGTCAATCCAAGTCTATGCAGTCGCCATTGATCCTTCCTTCCACACCGTCAGGAGAGGAGATCACCCTCTTTCAATGTCATCATTGCACACACACACACACATATCCAGTCCATGCGGACCGTTTTGGAGAGGGTCCCTGTGTACAAAGCCCGCTGTCCTTGTTGGAACTGCAGCGGCCGGTGTTGTCCTTCTGGCATGGCTGGCGGCTTCACGCGCGGGAGAGTGCCGTGAGCGTTTTGTTTACAAGTCAAGAAGAAGAACGGCATAAGACGATACATACGCGGATATCCAGAATGCAGGCTGGTTGGTATCGATAAAAGAGCCCTGAGCTGGCGACCTAGTTCGTGCTAAGCGGTGCTGATCAGTGGAACCAACCGTCAACGGCCATAACATTGACAAGTCTGCGCTTCCTAGCGCGAACACGAGTACGAGGCCGCGGTACCTCTGCACCAGCTGTAACGGTTGCTTGTGAGTCCTGCCCTGCCAAATTCTGTCCTGCTGACTGCTGCCCTGATTCTTCAACAACAGCAACGGTAGCAGCAGGAGAGCCACCAGGAGAGCCACCGTACCCAGCATGGCCGTCTCCCATGGGATCATTGTCATTATTTGCCACACCGTCCCTATCATCACAATCGTAGAAGTCGGAATCGAAATCAGGCTGGCCGCTGTTCTTTGACGACTCAACTCGATTGACACAGGCAATCACGTCTGCCATATATGCTTTGAGTTCTCCATCGCCCTTCGTTGCTTTGACTCCAGCCAAATGGGCCATGAGCGGCTCCATCAGTTCCTTGTATGCCGGCGAGAAGCGCTCTCTTTGGGCCCCATCTTTCTCGCTTGATCCGGGATTTCCAGCGTCAAGTAACGCCTCCTGTGGGTCAGTACTATCCGCTAAACACTCCATGTTCCGGCACGTGCTGAAGACAACCCAATTAGCGCGTTGTGTGCCCTTTGACCGCTCCTACTCACCCCACAACCTGCCGACATCTCGGACTTCCTCATTTCCACTAGACAGACGGCAGGGACACCTTATTGGCACACACACGCTGCGGCTCTATAAGAACTGAAAAGTGTTGATGTCCCCACCGCGTATATTGCAGATCGTTTCTTTTTGTGGCTGCACGCACGACGCGTCCAAAGTCTCTCGAGGCACCCTAAAACTGCAACAACAACAACAACAACAACAACAACAGCCCCACAATCGCTATATAGGAAGAAGCAGATGGTGATTCTCCCACTGGCAGCACTCGCCTCTGTGGCATCGGCACTCATTTCCCTTGAGACGAAGGGAAAGAGATTTATACAACCAAACACGGACGCGCATGAGGAGGGAACCGCATTCTTTGCAAGGGGAATCGACTACTTGCCCGGTGGATCCTCAGGGTACACGTCTAGCTCAGGTGTGGATGCATTGTCGGACCCAGATGTGTGCTATAGGGATGCATACGTGTTCCAGCAGTTGGGAATCAACACCGTGCGCATATATTCGCTAAACCCAGATTTGGATCATAACGAGTGTATGACCATCCTCAACAACGCCGGGATCTATGTCCTCCTCGACGTCAACTCTGGGGAGTACGGCTCGAACTTGGACAGAGCAGATCCAGAGGGAACCTACAACGCTTACTACATGTCGCATGTCTTCAAATTCATCGAGGCGTTCAAGAACTTCCCAAATGTGCTTGGGTTCTTCTCTGGTAATGAGGTCATCAACGACCAGAGCGACTACGCCAGCACAACGCCAAAGTATGTCCGTGCAGTGCAGAGAGATATGAAGCAGTACATCGCAAAGCACTCCAACCGTACCATCCCGGTGGGATACTCGGCTGCTGATGGTGTCGAGTTGAGAAGGGCAACTTTGGAATATTTGCAATGCCACATCTCCGACGAAGATGATGACATCTCGAGGTCTGACTTCTTTGGATTGAATTCATACGAATGGTGTTCTGGATCATCTGATTGGCAATCGTCTGGGTATGAGGCGCTGAATTCCACCTTGAGCAATACATCGATCCCCTTGCTATTCTCCGAGTTTGGATGCAACAAGAACAGTCCAAGAACTTTCGACGAGATCAGTGATGGCCTGTTTGGTGGGTTGGTGAACACGTTCTCTGGAGGTTTGGTTTACGAATACTCTGAAGAGGCTTCGAACTATGGCGTGGTTGATATTAGCAGTGACGGTGACATCACGTACTTGGCCGACTACACATCCTTGAGCAACCAGTACCACAATGTGACTATTCCAGAAATCCATGAGAATGATGTCGGTGAGATCGATGCCCCTGAATGTGATGCTGACCGCATTACGGCAATCTACCCAGAGTTTGGCGCAGACTTTGATATACCAGAGCAATCTAATGATACCGCATGGTTGATCGAACATGGTGTGAATGCCACCAATATCGGTAAGCTCCTCTCTGGCATCGAGGCTAAAGGGTCGAACCACACCATCTACAACACCAAGACATCTGAGGTGTCCAGTGCCACTGTCACCTTCTTGAGTGAATATGAGGTGAATTCTCAATCTAATGTGCCTACATCCAGTACCGCTTCTTCCAGTGTCAGCGGATCTGCGCCAGCAATCGCAGCAGAAACAGCAACCGCTAGTTCTTCTGCAACTTCCTCATCCAAGGGGATCGCTGCACTAGTCACTCCATCTGTGAGTGCTATGCTCTTTGCGTTGGTGTCATACTTGATCTGATGCAATGGTTTCTTTTCCTTCTCACGATCTGTGATGGATATCTTTTCTTACGCGTCGCTTATCCTTCTCCTTCTCCCAAGAATATATTCTGAATATGTGTAAACACAATGCTATAAATACTATGCAACCTTCGCCTGTTCCCTTCCCAGCTCGCGCTTCTTCAACTTCTCCAACTTCTTCTTTTTCATCAACCTCTCAGTTTCTGCAAACACCCTGATCGCTACGGGGACATTACCCCAATCATCATCATCATCATCATGGATGTCCTTCCCCGCTTCCAGGTTCTGCGCTCCTGGTTTCCCCACTGAAGGGAAGTATGCACTGCTTGACAACTTCGTCTTCTTCCCTGCTTCCATTGTTCTCTTAACTCTCCTCAATTCACGTGGGACATTTTTAAACTCCAACGCTTTCAAAGGTGGATGGAAATCAGCGGGCCACTGCTCCTGTGTCTTATTCAACTCCTCCGCGGCTTTTGTCCTTATTTTCCTCCAATCTTTGACATCATCGTTGTATTGTTCCCAAACACAATTCACACAACCAGACATACAACAGTTATCTGGCTCCTTTGGCCGATCAGGCACCAGAACACCGGCAATCATGCGTGCTTCGCCTTTATCCCGGCGTGAGGACGACTCGCGTGCACCAGAGCCCTCAACGCGACCACCAAACACTTTTTGCATTCGTTCCCGTGTGGATTCAGCCGACCCTGAATTCCCATAGAACCTCAGCGGCGTTGGCTCTTGGCTGGAGTTTTCCGTGGTGGACGCTGTGGATGCCGTGGAGTACTGTGAGATGCTGCGCCTCGTCAGTCTCGCGGGCCGTAGCCAGAGTCGTGATAGTAACATTGTTGGCCAGATCCCAGCGGTTTGTCCCGTTGCTGTTCTGGGGTTTTGAGGAACTGGTGAGGTCGGTCACATAGACGGCAGCTTTCCCGACTGGGGTGTGGAGCATTACGTAACCATGGCGGTAGGGGCACTGGTGGCGGTGGTTTTAATGCCACTGAAGCGGTGATCTGAACGTCCTGGATGGGTTAGGCTACAGCATTCTACAACGGCTGGATGGTGGCCCCTCGAGCGTACTCGACATTGTACAAGTCAGGTGCCGCTATGGGATCTGCTGCTGTCAAATTGCTGGATGATTAAGGGAGCCACACTGGCACCATCGATGGATTGGGGAACGGTTGTTTCGTCATCTTCATGGACATGGGAATGTCCGGAGAAGAACTTTATCAGTGCCACACTAGTGATACTACTATGGAAGGCTCTCTGATTCCCGCGTTTCTCCACTTGTGGCTTATCTTGCGATCAGCGGTGATCAATGATCGCTGTTTACGCACCGATGGAACCTCGATGAATGAACCTATAGCACATGAGGTCTCGCGCGGCATTTGGCAACTTCGAGCTCTTGGCGTTGATGCTTGACTTCATCTGTCTGTCACCTGTCACATATTACCCCTTGCACCTGGAGGCCAAGTCGGCCACGCCCAAGGACTCCGCTCCGCTGGCGGAAGCCACAGTTTGACACACGTCGCTTTTGACACCTATTGAAGAACACGTATATGAAGTGATGGGGGTTATAATAACCCGCGTCTTTGACCTCTTGTTCCAAGTCCCAACATGTATACATCAATGACTGTAACTACAGAGGTGACCAAGCTTACGCATTTCCAAAAGGTTCGCAAGGCATCGTATCAACTCATCAACTGGTACCCTTCTGAATACGATTCCAAGGAGAAAAGGTTACTCTTTAAACTGGACCTCTCGGTACTACTCTACGTCTGCGTATCTTTTTTTTGCAAATACCTTGACCAAACAAATATCACCAATGCCTATGTCTCAGGTATGAAAGAAGACCTCGGTCTCTTCGGAAATGAATTGAATTGGCTCAACATCGTTTATTTATCCGGTTATACAGTTGCACAACTTCCTCTGATGCTTCTCTTGACCAGACCAGCTTTCACAAAGTACCTATTACCGTCCTGTGAGGTTATGTTTGCAGTTTTGACTTTTTGTCAAGCAGAGATAAAGACCGTAAACCAGCTCTATGTTGTACGGTTCTTCATTGGTGTCTTTGAGGCACCATTCTTCATTGGTTTCCATTACGTTATGGGGAAGTACTATGGTACGAAGTCATACAAGGGAGCACCGGTGGAGCTTTATATTCGTTCAGGTGTCTATTTTGTGTCAAGCGCCCTAGGAACCATGTTCAGTGGATATTTGCAGGCTGCTGCGTATTCCAACTTGAATGGAACCAATGGTAGGGCAGGTTGGAAATGGTTGTTCATTATTGATGGATCTATCACTATTGTGGTGGGATGCTGGGGGTTCTTGTTCTGGCCTGGCACCCCAGAATCAGGCAAGTCATGGTTCTTCACCGATGAAGAATATGCCCTGATAAAGGAACGCAGTAAACGTAATGAGATCCAGCCCGTGGGAAAACTTGACTTGGCGGTGTTCAAAAGAGCGTTTACAGATTGGAAAGTCTACATCTACCCGTTGGTTTTCCTCTGCTGCTTGCTGTCCTCGTACCCATCAGGATATCTTTCACTTTGGATGAAGCAGCAAGGAAATTTCAGTGTGGTTCAGGTAAACAGATATCCAACAGTTAGTAGCGCAGTATCTTGCGTAGCTGCATATGTTGGTACTGCGTTCTTCTCCGTATATGCACCGTGGAAGATTGTGATTGTAACTATGATCACACAAACAATCTTTACTTCTATCATGATCAAATATGAAGTGCCAAAAGCTGTTGTTCTATATGCCTTTTGGCAGAGTGGTGTGTTTTCTTTGACCTCGCCTTTGGTCTATACAGCTGTGAACAGAATCTTGAAGAATGACCAAGAGCACAAGGCTGTCGTGTTAGGTACAATCATGACTTTCTCGTACATCGTCTATACATGGGCACCACTCGGTCTCTATCCTACTGCCGCAAGCTATGGCGATAGGGCGGCACCCCGTTGGAGTGTTGGCTATCCAGTGGCGTTGGCCTCAGGTTTGCTCTGCGGGACCCTATACATCACCGCTTGCTTCTTAGAGGAGAGGGAGCGGAAGCGCAATGGACAATTGAGTGTTGAGGAAGAGCTGGATGCCAGTTTAATTGGTTTGGGTACTGTTGGTACCTCGGATTCTGATGTCGAACTCCGGGAGACCATCTCTATCGAGGTTAAAGTCTGAGTTATAGCTGCCGAGGAAATGAGTTTCCACTTATATCAAGACTCCGACTCCTGATATGGAACCTCTGCTAACCAGTTACAGGGCTGGACAACGGATACACAATTTGTATTCGTCATCCGTACAAATGGTCGACGAATATCCGTCCAGAAATTAGCTATGTCGGGGATTATACACCGTTCCAGCGGTATTTCTGGCCAATGGAAAGCATAGTATACTAGTCATCTGTGGCTATCGTACGGTAGTCCCACCAATGGTGTACCATCTAATTTTGTGGAAATGCGATCGGTGTTCACAGTCCGAGCCATACCTTAAGTGTTCGGACCGCTAAGAATTCTCAAAATCTACCAGACATTCGCCCACATATCTTAATCAGGAACAGTATATACGACACCGTGTGCTCCGTTGTCAAAACTCATCAACATCAACCTCGGGCATCTCCATAGCGCTATTGTACGTAGTGCTCAGCAATCCACTAAGCGTTCTCGAGCTTAAGCTGTGCCTGCGGAACCCAATTTTATAACATGCCAGAATGAACGAGCTTTCACATGGTGCAGAATTGGGTGCGAAGGCAAAGATGACAGGTGATAGCAGGGCCAAGATAGGATACTTTGCGGATTAATCCTTCCAAAAGTTCAGATAATCAAACTATCATTATCATGTGGCCTGAATCTTGGCTCCCTTCAAATAGGAATCCGATTCATGCCTTATTGTGCCTGGATGGCTGGAGCCATCATCTTCTGAATCTGACATTCCTATATCCAAGGACTTGCGAGCGCTCGACCAGATGCTTGTTTATTTCTGCTTTTTGACGCCACTTTAGCAGCAGCTTTAAGAGGGCCTATACAGTCGTATATCTGACATTCACGAGACCATGATGACTCCACCAATTCTTGGGCATCTTCTCTATCGAGGTTTGAGTCCAACATTGAACGCTTGTAACGTGCATCCAGAAGACGCGACAAAAAGACAGCCTCGACCCTCCCTGTTGTGTCAAAATATTTCTGTCTCTTTTTTTGAGTATTCTCGGCTGCTATCTTCAGTAATGTCCTCGACACTGGCCTTTATTTCATGGGTTTGTTGTATCTTGTGAATGTCTGTGGCACCCACACTGAGGTCATGTAGGTAGTCATACAAGTAATAATAGCTACTACTGCGTCTGAAGGTGAGCTTTGAATCTTGTTGAAGTACTCTGTGCAGTCGTAGAACTTCTTGAGCAATTGCATCCTGACATTCAGACCTCTCCACTCAGCAAATGAAAGGGCCAAAATCCATGTCTAGGTCGACAGGTATAGCGCCAGGTATAGCGCTAGGCACGGTCCCCCCTCCCCAAATTTCTGAGGGTTTGCCGAAGCTGGTCGCTTGCATCTTCAGTTAAATGAGTTCTCAAAGATTCTGCAATGGGGGATCTTGTATTTCAAAACCCACGCTAGCAATAGATATGAAACGTGGTGTCGCAACTTCATCTGGTGGTTTGGTGCCAGACAACGAATGGGTAATGCACAGGTTTGAAAAGTGCTGGCGGTGCTTTGCTGACCGCCTAATGATGGAAGCCATCTTTCTCACTTCATCTCTGGAGGTCCATTCGTTAATCGGTCACCATTGTGTAGAGCAATATGGTCTGCTAAGTAATCTGTCGCTGTCAGATTATGGGCTGCACCGTCTGAAGTAACAACTTGGACAATAAATGGTATCAAATAAAATGTTGTGTAGGTCTCCTGTGCAATGCTCGAGCCTGTGTGTGCTGCAGTGAACTCTTCAAACGCAATACGGAAAGGTAATGGAGGGTGACTTCCACATGCCCATGGCGATATGAATAGAGATGGCTTGGGCTTTAAGCAATGAGCATATCTTTGATAGTGGCCTCAACATGGAGGGCGTGTGCATCAAGTTTGCGTGTCAAGCTTCTTCTGCTCTGGAAGGGGATCTTGTGGCCATCTAGCACCATGACCTCTTTGAAGGTTGGGTTGCCGATGAGTGTGAATGGGTATTGTGAACTCACTAAAGAGTTCAATCCAAAGTTTTTCTGATTTCGCAGCTCTTGAGCGACCAGTAGCGTTGTGTCTACGCCCTGACCTTCACTCTTCTCGAATTTCCGAGCTTCCACGGATATTCAAGCAAAAGTTCTGTAGCTTCCCCCCCCCAGAAAACGCTTGAATCGACCGCTACGACGGGGCCGTTTCACCGCAGGGATGACAACAAAACAGACTGCATTGCAGTTGCTTCAATATTTACGGAGATAGATAGCATTATATGTGACCGATATTTGGGCATCTGAGAGTTGTATCCGTGACCGCACGGGTACGGATTATCCGGCGCCCAGCCCTAGATCACACCCCAGGACCTCGGTTCCGTCGGCGGAAGCCACAGTGGTGCTGACACCTTTGGCACCGCTATTCTACAGCACTCCCTTGCTTCTTACGGTAGAGAAGAGGGGGCCGGGAGCGTCATCATTTTTTTGGGTGTTGAAGGAAAGCTGAATTCCGGTTCCATTGCCTCCGCTGCCTATGAATTCGGTCTGATTCTGGTTTGGACTTGCTCTCCATTAGAGTTGTCTACCATGAGAACATGGCATTTTATTGACGCACAGCTCCCACAGCTCGCCCCGGTTCCTTCTGGTATCTGCTTGCGACCGACCGCCCGGTTTGTGTTTTCAATGTCGCAATCCATAGCGCACGCATTACGCAGTGGTGGATCTGACTCGCCTGAATCCTCATCTCACACAGTCTGATTGCCGAAATCCACAGTTACGAGCGGAGCGGAGCAGCCCATGCAGCCTTCAAGGACTGAAAAATTCCTTTACGGCCACTCAATAGCGGACATCATGACAGAAGCTACTTCATAAGAAGCTACTTCATGAGAACTGAAGAGGCCACCCAAACAGGAAGCACATAGGGCCAAGTATCTCCGTTTGTTATTGGCATCCAGCTTGGCGATGTCGGCGCCCAGCTCTCCAGTTGACTGTTGATTGGCAAACGGTCCGCTTTTTCGCAGAAACGGTCCGCTTCGCAGCCAAAGCCACAGTATCAATACTTTCTAGGTAGCGCTTTTGAAACCTTTTCGAGAAGTTTGAGTGCTCACGCTCACCCTATATAAGATAGCTGGCTCATCATGCTGAGATCGTCTGAGCTCAGAAAAGTATTAGTCCATAATGACCGAAGCTGTCGCTATCCCCAGGATGACCCACTTCCAGAAGCTTCGGAAGGCATTCTATCAACTCGTCAATTGGTATCCGTCTGAATATTCTTCCAAGGAGAAGAAACTTCTCTTCAAGCTGGACCTTGTTGTGCTTGTCTACGTTTGTGTCTCTTTCTTTTGCAAATACCTTGATCAAACAAACATCAATAACGCCTATGTCTCAGGTATGAAGGAAGACTTGGGTCTCTATGGTAACCAATTGAATTGGCTCAATATCGTTTACTTATGTGGTTATTCAGTGGCACAAGTTCCCCTTACGCTTATGCTAACGAGACCGGCCTTTGCAAGGTATCTGATACCAACCTGTGAGGTTGTGTTTGCTGTGTTAACGTTTTGCCAAGCAGAGGTGAAGAACGTAAACCAGCTCTATGCTATAAGATTCTTTGTTGGTGTCTTTGAGGCACCATTTTTCAGTGGTTTCCACTACGTTATGGGAAAGTACTATGGTACAAAGTCGCACAAGGGAGCACCAGTGGAGCTTTACATTCGTTCTGGCGTCTTTTTCCTTTCCAGTTCTGTGGGAACCATGTTCAGTGGATATTTGCAGGCTGCTGCGTATTCCAACTTGAATGGAACCAATGGTAGGGCAGGTTGGAAATGGTTATTCATCATTGACGGGTGCATCAGCATCGTGGTGGGGTGCTGGGGTTTCATCTTCTGGCCTGGGACACCAGAAGCTGGTAAACCATGGTTTTTTAGCGATGATGAGTTTGCGCTGATCGAGGAACGCAGCAAACGTAATAAGATTGAACCAGTTGGGAAACTTGACTTGGCAGTGCTCAAAAGAGTGTTCAAAGACTGGAAAATCTACCTCTTTACCGCGATGTTCACTTGTTCTTTATTGGCCGTGTATCCATCAGTCTATCTTTCACTTTGGATGAAGGCGCAAGGAAACTTCAGTGTTGTTCAGTTGAACAGATACCCAACCGTCTCTTCAGCGGTATCTATAGTTGCCGTATACGTTGGTACTGCATTGTTCTCTGTCTACGCACCATGGAAGATTGTGATTGTAACCATGATTACGACTACGATCTATCCGGCTATCATGATCAAATACAATGTACCACAAGCTGTTGTTCTTTATGCCTTTTGGCAAAATGGCGTGACATCTTTGATATCGCCGTTGATCTATACAACTGTGAACAGAATCTTGAAGCATGATCAAGAGCATAAGGCTATCGTTTTGGGCACAATGATGGGCTTCTCCTACACAATATATACGTGGGCACCATTGGGTCTATTTCCTACTGCGGCAAGCTATGGTGATAGAGCAGCACCCAGATGGAAAGTCGGTTATCCAGTAGTACTGGTCCTGGGCTTGCTCGGTGGGTTACTCTTTATCGGTGCTTGTTTCTTAGAAGAGAGAGAACGGAAGCGTAACGGAGAGTTGAGTGTTGAGGAAGAGATGAATGCCAGTTTGGTTGGTTTAGCTCACGTGAATTCCTCAGAGGCTGGTGTGAATTCCTCGGAGTCTGATGTGGACTTGCAACAAACATCGTCAGTTGAGATAAAAGTATGAATTATACATGAGTTACCCAATGAAATTTGAATGTTCAATATGGTCTTTTACTACTATTCATTATGCAAAATCCAGGGCAATAAAATAATCGCTGTAAGCTTGTTACTGTTAGGTTATGATGGAAAGGCATATCACTTCCCACGCAGTCATTGTGACTTATCACGTGCTCAGTCATTGTGACCTCTCCGACACTCACATTCCCGAGTCACCGGTCGCGCTGGACGTTTCCTCACGTATCCTGTTCCCTTACCAGCTCTGTCCCATAAACCATCCCATAACAAGTTACAACCCACCTCAGGTGGTCCGTTTACTACAAGTACGTAACAAAGCTTCAATTAAATTTTGGGCTCATTTCACAGCAGCTATCCTATCCTACCGGGCAACACTAGCATGCGAACAACAAAATTTGGCCCTGCGCGGTTGAGTACCCCAATTACACTAAACTGCTCGCGTTTAGCCACACATCCCGACTCATAAGCGAAGTCCCTGTCCCATCGTGCCAGTATATCATAATTTCAGGATGTCAATGACTGAGTTTCCTTCCGCGTCCGGTTCTGACTCGGTTGCTAAGATCGCACAGATCCTGAAAAAACGAGCTGAAACCATATCAGTCTCCGAATCCGCGTGCGGTGGTCTTCTTTCCGCATATCTGGTGAGTGAGCCGGGTGCATCACAGTGGTTTCATGGCGGTACCTTAGTTTATAGCCTTAAGTCCAGGTTGAAGCTGTCTGGCTGGTCCGAGGAAGACATCATGAATTATACGGGTCCTTCTGAGAAAGTGGCACTGAGACTTGCAAGAAACCTAAGGATTGAACTCGGAAGCACATATGTGATATCGGAGACAGGAATTGCTGGTCCAGTATCACAGGGGAATGAAAAGTCATTGTTTGCCAATGAGGATGTTGGTACTGTCTATTTGGGGTTGTCGACACCGCAGGGTGAGAAGTCCAAGGTGTATAAAACTGGCTCAACAGAGAGATCTGTGAACATGTACAAGTTTGCCCAGGAAGGTCTCGAGTTTTTCCTAGAGGAGCTGGAGCGTATTGACGCCGAATCCAATGAAGAGGCTGAGACTAAGAGGGTAAAAAGATGACTCTGGTGACAAATGTAGTTATACAAAGTTCCGATGCTTCCTTAATTCTCTTCAAGCCTACATCAATTGACAAAACGGTGTGTTGAAACGCCACCTAAGATGCAGTCCAGGCCCTCGGTCTAATATGCAATCTCTCTAACCCGATCCGGATACCTTCCGAATTGGGGAAATGTGATTACATGATGAAGGCCTAACGGGGAACAGCTACGTACCAGCTGGAGGGCTGAAGCGTGTAAGCTGGTCTGTTTGGTGATATATTGATGCTGTGGCATCGTCTGATTAATCCGGATCGTCCCCTTCCTATTCATCTCAACTCGGAATGTTGGCATATCTCAAGAAGCATTACGATGATCGACACACCAATGGCACCATTCGATTCCCCGAGTACGTCTGCAGGTGCTGGGCGGCATATTAAGGACATCAACTTCACCCAGCGATAGCCGCCCGGCATGCTGTTGGATCAAACTCCTCCCCTTGAAATCTGAAAAGTGGATAAAATTTGAATCCCTGTCACAACGTCAACTCCAAATTCCCCGACCGAGATGAGGGAAGAGGAGAGGCTTCAGTGGAGCGCTCTGCCCATGATTGCACATGGCAAAATAGTTAAGTCATTCCTACCGCTGGACCGACTCGAGCAGCTTAAACTCTCTGCTTTTTACAAGAACTTGTACTACGGTGACGAGGTCTTCCTCTTCGAATCAAACGCCGCCAATTGGGCCAGAGGTTACCAGATCGTGCAGCCACTGCCGGTGGACTTCATTGCTCGCTCAAGTGATTTGGAGAAGCTTCCAGAGCTGCAGGTCAGCGTGGTGATTGTTCCACTGAACCACGTTCAGGTTCTCGATCGCCTGCCAATCATCTCAAACTTCTCACCACCCGCTCCAACGGACTTCGATAACAGTAATTCCAAGATCCCAAGTGTTTTTGATCTTCAGTTGTCCCAATCCAAAGCTAGAAATGGTGACCTGGTAGATGAGACGGCGAATGACAGATTGAAACCGCCTCTCCCACTCATGAGACTCACCAGTGGTGATGTCCTTGAGGAATTGGTTCCATCATTGTCCCAATTAGCATCGCATGTCTACTCCTTGTACTCTGTTGCTGAGTATCCGCTCTTTGATAAGCTGTACAAGCTTTTTGATGACATCCACAATCTGAGCATCCAGTTGCGACACAATCTGCTTACCAAAAATGAGACAAACATGGCCAAGAAGCAGATCGCGTTGCAGTTGACTAATGTATCAAAGCTACTGTCTTCGAAAGGTGTCAACAGATTCCATCAAACCGCCAATTCGAAGCAACTGAAAAGTGATACATCCGGGTTTGAGTCCATTACAGCAAGAGATACACAGACTGGCGAACTGTACGATTACTTCAGTCCAAATCTTGGCTCTCAGCCCGATCCCAAACTTATTGCATCGAATCAGATGGCCTCTGCATTGCAGCCAAACTTCCCAGTGAAGTCCAATTTGGAAGTTGACCTGCTCCCAAGAAAGATCACCAAGTTCGATAAAGTCACTCCATCACAGATCCTAGTAGACTTTAAAGATGTCGGGGGTACATCGATGCTTAATCCGAAGGGGTTCATGGGAATGACCGCTTACATGTACCTCAGAAGTGCTAAAAAGAGACTCACAGAGGCGTTTTCCATCCATATCGGAAATTCCTCCGATTTTTCCCTGAATAAGATCTCAGCTGCGTTGTTTAGAAACATTCCAGGTACAGAAATTGACAATGGTCGTATTTACCTTGTCGCTATCATTACTGAAGAACTCGAGCATCAACTGAAAGGTGGTGATCGTCCAAGCAAGATCAGAAACGGTATCGCTGCCGGTGTGGCTGATATATCGAGAATCTTCTCTAGACATAAAGGTGCACTGGAATCAGGAACTGCGCACCAATTCACCATTAAGCTGTTTGGCTCATATGTCAACAAATCAGATAACACGACCCTGGATCCAAGAAACATGAACTTTGGTTGGGGCGAACTCATTGATCGAGTCATTTCTGGTTCGAAGAAAGGTGTTGCTGTGAATCCAAGGGCTGAAAGATTGGTTGTCTCCATCAAGGAGTATAGAGATGACTTATCCAATGTCGCTCAAGACTTTGATGCAAACATCAAGACCCCAATCTACCAGATCAGAACGAACTTCTTTGATCCCTTGGTCAAACCCTATGACAGAATCTATTTCTCCCTTGGTAAGGCAAACCTGGTCAACAACAGCTCTCCATTCCCTGGTGATCTTGTTTCGATCACTTTGATCAATGATAA
Organism: Williopsis misumaiensis; assembly: GCA_003707745.2. Taxonomy (NCBI): domain Eukaryota; kingdom Fungi; phylum Ascomycota; class Saccharomycetes; order Phaffomycetales; family Wickerhamomycetaceae; genus Williopsis; species Williopsis misumaiensis. Next base: position 14,225 of record PPLI02000075.1, read on the forward strand.
CCCTGCATCGAAGGTTGGTATCTCCAAGGCTACTAATCAGGTTCCAGGTCTATTTTGGGACTTCACATCGGTCCATTCCAATGAAGTTGTCGGTGAAACGATCAAGATTAGTAATATTGAGGATATTGGTCCAAACGAGACTTTGAAGCTCAAGATATATGTGAACTTGGAATACCGTGGAGAAGCTGAGATCCTAATTTCCCAGAATGGTAAGATCTACGAGTACCACAAAAACCAAATTGTCACATTCACCAAGAATGGTGTTTCTGAAGGCTCCGTTGAGGTCACCACCAACTATATCGGAAAGACCTACAATGTGGAGTCTGCCTTCCAGTACATATTAGCTTGGAACAAGTTGTTCAATTTGCTAGAACATGAAGAGAAGCTCATTGACACTTTGAAGGTATTTAACCAAACGCCACTTCATCAGGCAATCAAGTACTTCAATGAACTGGGTGTCGAACTTTTGAAGATCTTTTATGCTTCAGTGTCACTCAACCTCCCAAAGTTGAAAGCAGCTTCGTTCTATGCATTTATCCATTTGTTTGATGTTGTCATTGCCAGACAGGAGCAGTACACCTATTTATATCATGACTTCGTCGAAGAAATCTCGAGCAAGGGCATTGTTCCATCATGTGGCACCGATCTTTTGTTCATGACTGCAAGCTACTTCAACAAGGCCGATGACGGATGGAATTACGTTGGGAGAACCTTGTCGCGTATCTTGCCATTGTTAATCCGCGTCTCAGTACTGATCAGTACACCATCGGACGTCAAGGAGTTGAAGAGCGCGTGGAAAGCGTTGTCTCAGACTATTGTTCCATTCTTGAAGATTAGTAAAGAGGCTATGATCCCTGATCAGTTGAATGTTCTGGAATATCTGGACATAACTCTTGACCATCTGAAGGGTTTGCTGACTGATGAAGAAATCATCGATTATGCTATATCGGTTATTGACTCCGTTGGTACGAGAGGTCTGGTCAATGGCGGCAACAACCTAATCTCGAAGGAGAAACAATTCTATGTCACCAAATTGTTCCTCATTCGTCGTTCCCTTGAAGGTTGGGCATTCAAGGATACTGCGTACAACGAGTCCTCTGAGAAGCTGTTCTATTACGCCATCAATTGGTCTATTGAGGCCTACTCTTCGCCAAATGTGGACTTGGAGATCTTGAGACTTGCAAACTCTTGCCTGATTTCTTCATGCATGATCGCTTGGGCGGTCATCGTCAACCAGGATAAGGCCAACTTTGTCCTGCCGAGATCGATGGCAAGATTGATACTGACAGTTTCGAAGCTCTTTGTTAGGATGCATCAATATTGCAGAAGCAGTAAGATGTTTGAGCCGAAGAGGTCGTACACCAACATCTTCCCGAATGCATATCCGTTCCCAGAGTTGATCACTGACTCTATTGTGAATGATGTTGTCATAGTGGAGATCCTATTAGAGCTCGCGGTTGTGTACTGCTTCATTACCAAGATTGGTAGGAACGTCATATCAAGCGGCCAAGGCTTCTTGTCCATCTTGGATGAGGCTGCTAATGATAGTCTCTTCAACCAGTCGGAGAACTTTGTCAAAGGATTCAGTAAGGATGACTTGCTGTCCATTGTGCAGATGAATAGGCTCCTCGTTCAGGCCAAGTTCTTCCCATCTGAGAAGTGGATCTCCTTATATTCGGTGTTCATTGAAGGAGGAACAAGCGCATCTGAATTGATCAAGTTCATGCTTATCAGAGATCATATCCCTGCTGCAGTGGACTCTGAGGAGTTTGATCGATCCCTCTGGAGTAAGTACATCAAGTCTGTACTTGCAATGTCCAGTTCAATGCCTGCTTCTATCTGCCACCTTGCTGAAGTTCCAAGGAAGGCTGCATTTAAGATCACACAGGATATCAGAACGCGTTGTGCATCTGTCATCAATCAGTCTTGGGATTGTCTAGGTTGGGATTCTTTGAAGAGAGACTATGTTAGATTCGAAGTGAAGAGAACTTCAGGGTACCAGGCAGAGTTCATCCAGGATGACTATGGTATCTTGGAAGAACTAGCCGTGTTTTGTCTCCAAAGAAACTCGTTCTGTCAGATTGTTGGTGTGAAAGTATTGTGGAGTATCATGATTTCCGAACTGTTGGTGCAGGAGAGCGCAGAGGAGCCACAACAGAACAAGCTTGTCGAGGTTGAGAGAGGCTGTCTCATGGGATTGGACAGGTTCTTTAAATCCGGTAAGTACACTCCAGGATTGTACGAGCAGAGAAACTTCATAAAGAGACTCAAAATGGTTGTGAGACTTGACCCAGAAGATGAATGTTTCCCAGATGTGTATGACTTCATCCAAAACCTGAGTGACTTCCTTGAAGTACACAATGACTTGGCGTCTGTACCAAGTGGCGAAGAGTATGAAGATGAGAAGACTTTCCACAATTTGGACATCCTTCGTCATTTGATGCGTGTCAACAACGCCAAGAAGTTCAACGCTTCTTTGGATGATATGTATGAGAAGAACTTATCCAAAGGGAACTTTGTTCAAGGCGCACTGTGTCTTGAATTGATGGCATCCACATTTGACTGGAATCCGGATGAAATATTGCCAATTTCGATCAAGCCCAAATTCCCTGCACAATCTGCCTTTGAGCGGAAGGAAACATTGTACAAGCTCATTGCAGACAATTTGTTCAAGGGTCAGAAGTTTGAGAAAGCTGTGTTAATCTACAAAGAACTTGCCAATGCGTATGACAAGGTGAACTTTGACTTGAAGGGTCTGAGCTTTGTTCATAACCAATTGGGCAAGTTGTACGTCAATTTAGAGGCGTTGGACCGAGAGACTCCAACGTACTTTATGGTTTCATTCCTTGGTCTTGGATTCCCAAAGACTGTGAGATCAAGAAGCTTCATCTATGAAGGTTTACCATTTGAGCAGATTAGTGCCATTCATAACCGTTTGTTGAGGTTACATGCCGGAGCTAAGATCGTTGCTGAAGCTGAAGCACAAGTGTATGCGAGCCATCCACCTGCGGGCAAATTTTTGAACATTGTCACGGTAAAGCCACACATGGACTTTACAAGTCACCATGGTAACCTGTCGAGCGCTGCCCGACTTTACATGCAGAACAAGGACCTCAAGTACTTTACCACTTCGAGGAAGTTGCAAAAATCTACCTCGGTATTGGATCTATGGGTGGAGGAAATTACGTACGAGACGTATAACGTTTTCCCAACTCTGATGAACCGAAGTGAGATCTATGAAGTGCACACGATGAAGCTATCACCAATCCAGAATGCCTTGAGAACGCTGACAGCAAAGACACAGGATCTTGTGAATGGTGAGGCCGGTGCTGCAAAGGCTTTGAACATCGGTGATACTAAGGGATCCGTCTTCAACCAGCTGTCAAGAAACTTGTCGGGTACAGTGGACTCTCCAGTGAATGGTGGTATTGCCCAGTATAGGGACTTCCTCCGAGTGGAGGTTGATCCAGAAGACGAAGAGGCTCCAAACGAGCAGCAATTGTTAAGAAGTGCATTTAACAACTTGGCGGTGTGTATCTACAGATGTCTTCTTGTGCATGGGAAGATGGTTCCTGACACTTTGAGGGAATCACATTTGTTATTGATCAAGCTGTTTGCGAAGAATTTCTCAGCCGAGATTGCACATACACAGCTTAACATCTCAGATCTGGAGGAGGCCGTTCGAAGCCCTCATTTGTCCAAGGTTCCATCCATGACGTCCACACTCGCTACACAGACGAGTTCGGGCAACAGCAACAACAACAGCAACAACAGCAACAACAATATTACGAGTAATGGTCATAGAAGCGTGAGTTCTGCGAGTTCTATGATTAACTCCTTGACGCATGGCATGTCACGGGTTGACACCAAGTCGTCCGACACGACGACGACTACAGCGGTGACGCAGCATAGCGCTGGTCGTAAGAGATCGATCCTGAACTGGAGACAATCGAGGGCTCCTGAGTAAAATAGACTATATCCATTCCAATATGCTGTACGTAACACCAAAAAAAAACCCAAAAGCGGCAGCCTCGGCTGCTCAGGCTGCCGGATTTCCCCCATGCGGTAATTAGCGCGGGCAGCGCACGGCCTCTGACAAAACTGGAAGATCTGCTGAGGCCTTCTGAAACCGCCCGCCTCCCGTCCCCCCCTTCATTTCTATCTAAACACCGGTCCAATCTCTAAGATGTTCAAGCTTGCATCCCGTTCTGTGCTGCGCGCCTCTTTGGCATCGCGTGCCGTCTCGCCATTGAGACCTGCCCTCATGGCGCGTTTCTACTCTGCCAACTCGCTGTCGTCGGAGGAGATCGTTAGAAGAATTGCAGAATCCAACTCCCACCTGATCAAGAAGGACCTGACTTTGACTCCAGAGACACATATCCACTCTGAGCTTGGCCTGGACTCTCTCGATGCCACTGAGTTCCTCGTCAACGTGGAGAATGAGTTTGACATTGAGCTGTCGGATGCTGACTCTGAGAAGGTGAAGACTATCGCCGAAGTGGTGGAGTTGATTTCCAAGAACCCACAGGCCAACTGAACGCATCTCCAGTGGGAGGTGCTTGTTTCTTCTGCTGCTTCTGCATATACTACGAAACTCTTTTTTTTTGGTGCCTTGCTGTAGAATTTTGATCAGCTGGCCTGTCATAATAGTTTTCACGGCGCCAGGGCCCTCCATTGTTCGATGTTGTCGGTCGAACATCACGAAAATCTAACTGGCAGCAGCTAGTGGCAAACCACTTTTAAAACTCGATAACAACCCCACAAAAATGACCTCAAGAAGAGACTCAACACCACCGAAAGACGTTGCCAGCGGCACTGAGAATGAGGACACCGACGTGGAGGAAGCTGAGGTGGCACCAACCACGCTCCAGGGCACAGTTATTGAAGATTTGGACCCACAGTACATTGATGCCGATGAGGATCTCGCAGCTGAGTTCCCCGATGATACGGAGTCGTTGGAACTGGTCCATCTTAAGATCCGCTCCATGGCTGCATTGCACTTGGAGAGGTTCACGAAGTTGAAGTTGCTCGTGTTGAGACAGAATTTGTTGGGCTCCATGGGCGAAGTGAAGAAGTTGAACGATTCAGTGGAGGAGGTTGATCTATATGACAACAGAATCAAACATATCTCTTCGCATATAAATGAAAAGACAAGGCTTCAACGATTGGACTTGTCGTTCAACAAGATTAGAACCATCCAGAACTTGGGCCAACTGGTGGAGTTGGAGGAGCTGTTCTTTGTTCAGAACAAGATTGAGGAGATCAAAGGACTGGAGAATCTAGTGAATGTGAAGAACTTGGAACTAGGAGGGAACAGAGTGGCAAAGATTGAAAACTTGGACACATTGGTGAACCTGACGGAGCTTTGGCTTGGAAAGAATCGCATCACCAAGTTTGAGAACTTGGACTCCTTGGTGAATTTGAAAATCCTCTCTATTCAATCCAATAGGATTACAAAGCTACAAGGCTTGGACTCCCTGGTGAACCTTGAAGAGTTATATCTCTCGCATAACGGTATTGAGAAAATTGAAGGGCTGGAGAATAATTTGAAACTAACCACTCTGGACATCACCCGGAACAGGATCACCAAATTGGAAGGTCTATCGCATTTACACAAATTGACCGATCTATGGGCAAGTTACAACCATTTCGACTCATTCCAGGATGTGGAGAATGAGTTAAAAGATCTTAAGGAACTCGATACGGTATACTTTGAAGGAAACCCATTGCAATTGCAAAATCCAACGAGTTATAGACGCAAGGTGATTCTATTCCTGCCCCAGGTGAACAAGATCGATTCCACATATGTGAGGTAATGGTTACAATATATTTCACTGCTCCTCTTTGAACTGTGCTGCAGTCATCATCTCGTAGTTTTGGAAATATAACCCATCCTTGGCCACCGCAACGTTTCTGTTCAGGATGGCACGCGTATCCAAGAGATCTGGTGTAAGGTCTTCCACTTTGGTAACACCGAGTAGTCTCATATTCATCTCCATCTCAGCCTTGAGCAATTGGATGGCTTTTCTAACACCATCTTCACCATAGGCACTATTGGCATAGACGAAAGCTCTTCCCAGACCGACACCTTTGGCGCCCAGGCAGAGGGCCTTGAGGACATCAGTACCACGTCTAACACCTCCATCGACGTAGACTTCGAATTTCTTGTCCAGGCCTTTCTCTTTCAAGAGGGGCATCACCTCGGCTAGCACCTCCACGGGGGCTCTTGAAAACTCCAACTGTCTGCCACCATGGTTCGACAAGACAACACCTTCACATCCATGTTCTGCCGCCAATAGAACGTCTTCTTTACGCTGAACACCTTTGATGACGATGGGTAATTTAGTCCAACCACGAATCAGATCGATGTCTTTCCAAGTCAATTGGGGGTCAATGAACGCAGACAATGCCACTGCGGCACCTTGGGATCTGTCGATCCCACCGTCATCTTCTAACAAGTCTGCATCATCCTCGAATTTCATCTTCATATCACGCTCACGGCGTCCCAATGAAGGGGCATCCACTGTGATGAATATGCCTTTCATTCCACGCTCCTCAGCATAACGAACTTGACGTTCAGCGAGGGATCTATCGGCGTTGACGTAGAGCTGGTACCATTGTTGTTGATCCTCCTTGACACGGGCATCTGCAATCTCGTCAAATGAACATGATGCAAGTGTGGAGATCATTTGAACAACATCCTCTTTGCCCGTGCCTCTTGCAATGCCCACTTCACCATCCGGATGGCCCAATTTGGCCAATGCAGTGGCAGATGCGTAGAAAGGTGCCGAGGTCTTGTTACCAAAGAATTCGGTGGAAATATCCACATCCTTAACGTCAACGAGGATCCTTGGGTTGAAGAAAATACGATGGTATGCATTATGGTTTTCCCTCATTGTGATTTCATCGTCAGCAGCAGATGAATAGTACGCCAATGCTTCTGGTGTTAGTGTGGCTCTTGCGACTGTCTCCAAATCGTGCAGGTTCATGATTTGGGACAATGGAGGCTTTCTATCGATTCTGTCCAATCTACCAATCTCTTCGTCCGTGAGGATCTCCTCCTCTTCAGGGAATGAGCCGACCAAGGGCCCCAGATGTTTCTCCTGTGGGATGAACTTCTCAATGGCATCAGGTGGATGTATTGGGACAAACACTTTTGTGGCATCTTTACCGGCATACTTGAGCATGACTCGCTGTCCACCGGGATGATTCGGCAAGAACTCTGTGAGATCGTACACTTTGCCATTGAGAACAACCCACAGATCGTCGCGCTTGTTATGCTGGGACACCAACTCAGGAGTGAGGATGGGTTTCGGGTCAAGGAGGATCGGTGACGATGATGCATACAACGTCGCCGCGGCGATGACACCGGCTCCGCCCACCGCCAGCGAGACGCGGGCCCTGCCCAGGCTGCTGAGTCTTGAGGCTGCGAATCTGAACATCTTGGAAGCCCCACCAACCCTTCGCCGCACAGAAAGGCGGGTCCAGCCGGGCCTTTAAATACCCCCACCCACGCACCGCTCGAGGAATTTCGCCCTCGCCGACCGCCCGGTCGGGGCCACGCGAATCCGGGGAAGCTGGGCGGGGGCCCCCACGGGGGCAGAGGCGCGGGCCAGCCGGTGCGTGGGGGCAGTGATGGTGGTAATTTGGTGTAGCGCAGAGTTCAGCCGGAGGAGATGGGGGGAGTGTCGGGTGGGGCTGCCATCAATGCCCTTTTTAGGCTCTGGCTATGGCCCATGCCTGTTCAGCGTTTCGGGTTTCTCGGGGAGCTCCCGGTGGTGAGCACTCTGGGATAAAAGCGGTCGGCAGTTTCAGCAGGTTGCAGTGGCCACTAGTTTGATTACAGTGGAGCGTCACCTTTCACGGGCAACTGGTCGTTCAATTAACCTTCAAAACTTGCGAACTTGCACTCTTCCAGCTTGCAGGCTGCCCGGCGAGGGCCCTCCGGCGCATCTTTTGCCCGTGCCAGTCTGTCGGAATCCAACCGTCGGAATCCACGCATCGCGAAAAACCTCTACACTGCGCATACGCGTAGCAGTACTAATTACCACTACTGCCCACCGCATCCTGCCATGTCAAGCCAGTGGATCCGTGGCGCACGGTGTGGCGTGGACAACTGTCGCTCGCGGTACTACCGCTCTGTTGACGGACAGCGGATCTGTCAGTACGGCCATGTCAATGATTCACATGTGGACATTAATGATGAAGAGGATGATGCCAATGCATACGTCCTGACCAAAAGAATCAAGATCCCCGGATCACAGACTGCCCCACGACAGTCACAACTCTCGGGCTCTTCTAGCAAAAGAGGCAAAAGAGCGTATGGCTCAGAGGCTAGATCTCTCTACCATAAGGCATTTCAAGCAGTGTTAAAGGCCCAAGTGAAATATTTGATCCAAGAGCAAAATGCTCCATTAATACTGGAGACTGTGGTGAAACGTCTATGGGTGCAATATCTTGCAGACAGACTAATCAACAGCCAGGAAACCGATACTGATTATTCAACAGGCGGGGCGCTCACGAACACCACCACTGGCACAGAGTCAGATTCCTCCAAGAGCATCAGATCTAAAAGGCTGCCGCCTTTCATACATACACTGGCATTATGCTATCTGGGTTGCCGATATCTCAAGATCCCAATCTACCTGGGTGACTTTGTCGTCTGGACCATGACAAGCAGGCTCCCCTATATGAAAGGCAACGTGGAGATACCCAAGCAGATACGGATGAGATTACCTTCGCATTTGATCACCTTATTTGAACCCAGGAGGCCGCCCATCAAGGCAGATCTATGCCTCGCGGTAGGGTCCTTGGCATCTATGCTCTCATTGTCCCATCTCACCATGAACTATGAGCCATTGTTGTTTGAAGTTGTCACGGAACTGGTGCTACCACCATCGGTATACGTTGGTGTAAGCAACTGTATCAAGATGTGTGATGTCCAGTTCCAGTTACCTATACAAGAGCAGAAACATCTCAAGATTAGACATTTCCCAGAGGTCAAACTTGTCTCAATCCTCATCTGTGTGAGTAAGCTCTACTTCCTTCATTCCCAACTCCAAGGTTCAAAGTTCAATTGGGATAAATGGAAGCAGATCATGGATACGTTGGATGTCTCATCCGATGACACCCGCCAATTCAATACTCTACTTGCATCGCTCTTACTGTCTGAAAGTTCTAAACAAGGAATCGTTGACTGGGATGAATCCAAAACTGAAAGGTATCTCGATTGGTTCAGCAAACGGATCATGCAACCACAAATCCCACCCAATGATGACCTGCCTGTGGCATTAAGAAGATTATACGCCATATTTGAGATGCCCGAAGATAATTCCACCACTGCCAATGCAGTGGAGACAAACGTCATATTTACCGACCTGCTACAGGACGATGCACGCGAGAATCTCAACGTCAACGCCGAGGATGTCAAATCCATTGAAAGGCTCTTGTTTGACAACATTGTTGTCAGCTTTGGCATCACAAGGGCCCAGCTGACCCAAACAGTCAAGTTTTGGGAGACAACCGTACTGTCGATTTTGTGTCAACCGTGAAAAACATCAAAGCGTTGGTGCAACCTTTCCAGGAACCACCGTCACCTCGCCTCAAGCACCCACTAGGATGCCCAAGAAGTTCCAGCAGCGTCAACTTGTGTTGGCTGAGCGGACCAAGCTCAAGAAATACTCCAAACAACGGGGAAGCTCGCCCAGGCTGTCCTTAAAGCTCCTTCTCCGTGTCCTGATCTTCCCATGGTATGTCACATATGTGATTCTTGGCTGGTTATTAGTGGAGAAACCATGGGAACTGATGCAGCTGTTCAAAGATAAGTTGGAACGCGCTTACCAAGAGTCCAAGCTGAGCTATGAGAAGGGTAAAGGTCAAAAAGAACCCAAGATGGAACCATCAAGGAAGGAGAAGGAGAAGGAGAAGGAGAAGGAGAAGAAGAAGAGCGTGGCTAAAGGTTTGATCGCCAAGTTGGTGTATGTCATCAGGGAGTTCTTTAGCATTGTGATGTTCTTCATTTTCAAGATATATCATTCCAAGGATACATCGATGGCGAAGCTGAAGTGGGTTCTCAAGAAAGTGTACCAACTTTGGAGAGACACTGAGACTATCCTTTACAAGATTGAAGGTTTCCCCTTTGCCATTGTGAGAAAGCTAAAACGCTTCATGGCCGATGTCGCTGCAGAACCGGATCTTGATATTGATCTTGATGATCTCCTGGATGAATCACTGAGCCCAATAGACTCTCCATCACCGCTCAGCATCAGATCCAGTCGACAATTTCCATTGAGGACATGCTCAAGGTGCACCCGGTTACTGAGATCTAATGCCAAGTGCAATGATTCAAGATCACTGATGACAGACTTGTCGAGTTCACAGAGACCTACCCTTTATGACACTTATCCGCACGTGAAGTTTGATGATTCCATGAAGATGCCCTCGGGGATGATCCAACGATTGCCACCATTGTCCCGTGAAGATCTCATTGATGGATTTTTCCTGAGTTACGACGCCATGGATGAACGACCAAGGAGTCGTAATAGCCAGAGAGTAATGTCGTCTGGATGCTAATGAATGCTAATGATAGACTACACTGTAGTGATCGCATGTCCATTTATTGATCAGCTATAGCCTGCAGAGAACAAGAGCTGCTTCTCTTTTGCGGTCTAGCGGGCACTATAATCACTACTGTGTACCCTTTGGGGGAAATACAGAGTGAAAAGAGCCAACTGTACCAGGTGGTACAGTTTACCACCATTGACTTCTAGCATTGATAACCGTACATGTGTTGCAAGCAATCAAATAGAACCTCTCACTCCTCGTCCGAGATCTTGACAACGATTTTACCCTGGGCCTTATGGTCAATCAACTTCTCGATAGCGACTGCATAATTGTCCAATCCTTCCACTACCGTATCAATCCCAATGTCCAACGTACCAGCTTCGAACAACTCACGGGCATATGAGTACCAGGTTCCAGACCCAATTGAACTAGGCTTGTAGTTGTACGATGGGTTGTAGATCAGTCTCTTGATCTGTGACAAGGAAAAGAATCCCAACGCCGTGGCAGAGTAATCAGCAACATGGTCTCCAGCGATCGACGCGTAGCCTGAATTCTCAGACTTGGGCTTGAGTACTTTATGGATGACAGGGAACACATCAGATGAACCAACACAGTCTAGGATCAGGTCGAACTGACCAAGCTCTTGCGCCAACTCAGCGACACGGTTTGTGACATCCTCCTTTTGGTAGTCGATGATAACATCTGCACCAAAGGACTTGACTCTATCCGCAGACCTGGATGAGTTCACCGAGACAACAGTTGGAACTTTGTGTACCCTTTTGAGCAGTTGTATGGTGAAAGATCCCACGGCGGTGGCACCACCAATGACAAGAACACGTTCACAGTCAGCAGGCTTCTTGAAATGGGTCAACAGCGTGAATGCCGTTCCAAACACCAATGGGAATGCAGCAGATTGGACGAGACTTAGATTCTTTGGGATCTTACCGATGTCTACATTTGTCTCTGTGTCAACCACCAGGTACTCGGAGAATGAACCCTGCTGTCCAAAGATTGGAGAATAAATGCCAGACACTTTATCACCAATGGCATAACCAGAGTGGTCACCGGTGGCAATGACAACACCGGCAAAGTCCCGACCAAAACCTCTGATTTGAGAGCTGAAGAACAGGAGCTTGCGGCTGTTATAGAGCACGATATCGACGGGGTTGAGTGCTGCAGCAGCAACCTTGACAAGAATCTCCGTTGGGCGGAGGTCGGAGTCATCCACGGTCTTCTCGTGGATTGCGAGTGACTCCCGTGGCCGGTAGCCCAGTTGTCTGTACGTGTAAGAGACCATTGTGGAGTGGTTTTGCTCAATTGGGGGGGTTTCAGCAAACAAGGGAGATTTCAATGACATTTTGGATCTCCGCACGGAACTCGGGGCTCGGATGTCACCAAATCAACAGAACGCGAGGTCATCGCCTCAAAACACCAGCCAGGACCAGCAACAGGCGCCCGTTGGATGTCCCTCCCAGAGGACCTCAAACACCTCTACCTCACGTGGCTCGAAGAAGACGCGCAGCAATGCCAACGCAGACAACAGAAGTCGGCCATGCTGCTGCTCAATGCCGTGCGAACACTACGAGCACATACTGAACCAATCCACGCGCCCGAAGATCTGGCAAAGCTCAAGGGCATTGGGAACTGGATCGTCAGCAAGATGCGCCAGAGGCTGGATTCCTATTGCGAAGAGGAAGGCTTTGAAAAGCTGCCTGTCGCTGAAGTTGCTGCTAAAGCTGGCGGCAGGAAGAGGAAAGACAAAGAGGATGAGGATGGCAGCAATGGTGCAAAGAGGGTGAAAGAGTACATACCACGCAAGAGGTCCGGTGGATACGCGATCTTGTTGGTGTTGCTGGAGCTGGATGAAGACATGATGGGTGTGACGAAAGACCTCATCTCAGCAAATGCTGCTCCATATTGTGACACCAGCTTTACCTCCAATCCATCCACCTCGCAGTTCTACTCAGCTTGGAACAGCTCGAAGAAATTGATAAGTGAGGGATTACTCAAGTGCTCAGGCAGACCCCAGAGGTTTTACCTGACTGAAGAAGGCCTGGCATTGGCAAAGAAGATCAAAAAGAATGATCAAGTTCTGTTCAGAGGTGAACAACCAAGACAACCAAGGACAGGCACGACCACCACCCCAGCAAAGGAAGCCGGCGCAGCGATGCCTGAATCTCCACAGCTGCCTGTTCATATACCGAGAAACAGAGTACAAGAGGAGTATCGAGGCACAAAGTACTTCATTTGGGAAGCTGGCTCATACGATGTAAAGTTTACCATCGATAACAGGGAGATCCGTTCCAAAACTGAAAGAGACTTCTTTGATATGAAACTTCAACAGCTGGGGGTGGAGTGCCTGAAACGACCATTGGCTGTCGGTGATGGAGTTTGGGTTGCTAGGCACAAAACTTCCAACGAAGAGGTGGTGTTAAATTATATCCTTGAGAGAAAGAGACTCGATGATTTGGCATCAAGTATCATAGACGGTCGATATACAGAACAAAAGACAAGGTTGAAGAGAACAGGAATCGATAACATTCTCTACCTTATCGAAGAAGTCACCTCAAGCGATTTACAACAGATGTCGCAGGCAATACAGACTTCCATTGCTTTGGCGACGATGGTTAATGGATTTCATGTCCAGCGGACTAAAGATGCTGATGCAACGTTACATTTCATACACAGACTTACAAAACAAGTGGTAAAATTTTACACTGGGAAGCCACTCCTTGTCCTGAACCCATCAAACGTTGCATCGCAGCTGGATTATGCTCGGCTGCTGACATCTTTCAAACGAAGATTTACAAACCATGAATGCGTACATCTCTACCACACGTTCGACTCTTTACTCTCCAAATCAAACATGACCACTGTGAGAGAAATGTTTGTACGGATGCTCATGACAGTGAGAGGTATCACTTTGGAGAAGGCCATTGCCATACAGAGGCAGTATAAGACACCTAGGGCCATGTTTGAAAGATTTGACCCTGACGAGGCGTTCGTTGCACGATATGGCAAGAAAGTTAGTGAACAACTCGCTGAGGTCTTTGGACGTGATGGCTAATACAGGTTACGAAGCTGAACGCTTGACTGAACAATAATGGGAAATACTCAAATGGAGAAGGACTCCCCATGCCATCTCAATCCACCTTCTTTTGCCCAATCTCCCGCCTCATGAACGAGCCCTTGAGGTCCAGCACCCATCACCCATACTTTCTCCTTGTTCACGTGTCGATGCACACCAATCTCTTGAATCTCACGACAACAGACATTCCGGCCTTCCTCGAGCTGAGGCCCAACACATGCGGTTTGCGTACACCAGGCATAATCTTCTGCTCCAAGGTTGGGTCTCCCTGCGAAAACACGTACGGATGCTGGCAGTTTCATCTGTTGGAGCTCAGGGACATCACGTCGCGGTAAATGAGCCAAATGTGGTGGTGTTGCATAATAGGAACATTGGCCAGAGGTGGAAATATGAACATTCTCATGGAAATTGAGAGACTTGGTGGATGGTTTGTCCAGCAGTTTTTGCCTATGCAATACTGGAGTGGATTTCAACTGCTTCAATGCCTTGAGCTTCTTCGGTAATGGTGCTGAGTCGACTTTCGGGGCCCTTGGAGACAATAAAGATAGCGGTGATGTGCCGGCCTCGTTGTGAGCATCTCTATATTCCCTACCAATAGTGGTGAAATCAACCTCCGTGTCATCGTCATCCACAGATCCATAGTACTCCACCGTCTGTGCATCCACGCCATGTTTAGAATCGTCATAATAATCCACCTCGACGTCATTTTCACCCGTTACATAGCATTCAATGCCCTGGATCCCTCGATACCAATTCAGAACATTCAGATCTCTTATGTCTTTACAGACCCAAATGAGTCGCACAGCTACACCATTGTAGTTCAAAAGTCTGTAGAGGGGTAATCCAAACGAGATTCCTGATCCACCCACGATGATCAACACCCGTTCAGCTGAAATGGCATAATACATTGCACTCCCCAGCAATGGGCCAAATAATGGCTGGCCAGCACGACGTTTAGGTTTGGAGATGAAGTCAATCTCCGGTTCAAATGCACCAGTGATTGTATACTCCTTGTCGTTGACCAATGGGAACTCACCGAGTCTCACGATGAGTTTTGCCGTTTTATCATTGGGTAGACTCGAAATGGTGAAGGGGTGCTGCAATGGAACAAGCTGGTACCATAATGATTTGAGCCAACGGTGCCTGTTGTTGATGCGCACATGACCCACAGGTAATGTAATCTGTTTGGACATGGAATCGGTGGGGAACTCCACAAATGCCAATGTGGGGGAGATGGGCGTGACAGTGATCTTTACAGTCGTTGTACGATACAAGCGGTACGCAACTTGGGCAACCAGTATAGTCACATTGAGTGCTGTGGCCTTGGGGACACCAGGTCTCGCATGGAAGTGAACTGCAACGACTGAAACCCAAGTCATGATGTAATGCGTGAAGTAGAAGGTTTTGAACGCCATTCTTCGTACACGAGGCAGACTTGTTATCGCAATGATAATAAACGCAGCCATTGCCAGGATTCCATAGAGGTTAGCTGGTTTCCATATCTTCACCCAGGTGCCTGCATGGGAGAAGTATAGCAGATACAAGACGGTATGGAGAGCACCTTCAAGAACAACAATACGAGAGAGCCACTTATGGATGGGTAACAGCGACAAGTAGAGCGTACGTGGGAGCGGAGAAGGTCTCATTGTAAGGAACAGCAACGCGGGAAGCAACATTGCCGAGACTCGACCGAGCCTCTTTGCCATCACCAACAGGTCGTTGTGAGCCTCAGCCACCGTCGCCACGCCACCAAAGGAAAGCCACAATATGACGATGCGCAAAACGGTCGTTTTGCTCTCCATCTTGAGTCCGACTCGATGTGAGGTCCGCCTCCATACAGGGATGAGAACGATCAGGATCAACGATCCTATGAGTGTCACGTTCCCGTATTTCTGCGTCAGCACGCTCTTGGCCTTCTTCTCACCGTGGGTGACGCCGTCAACCCAGTGCGGGAGATGCCTGCTGAGCCAGTCCATCATGCGAAGCAGAGAGCTGGTCACGCCGTGTGCGAATGGAGCCAATCCAACCTCGTGAGCGATGGAGGAATTTGTTTTTGGATCGGGATGACGTCAAAAAGGATTGGCTATCTATTCCATCTTTTCATCAACGGGGCGCGTTCGGCGTACGAAGCGGACGTTTGCAACGCACTACAGAACTACGAGTAGCGGAAATCATCGGTCGGTTCTACGTTGCCTTGAGCATCAGCGGCACCCGTGTGAGGTGCTGCTGTCCTTCGTCCTCGTCCAGTATCACCCCACACTCGTACTCTCCTCGTGCTAGAACCACCGCCCCGAGCTCCACAGCAACCTGCTCACCAGGGCCTAGCATGCGCTCCAGTGGTTGCTGTAACACGCCATTGTACAGGATCTTCCGATCAATGGATCCGTAGCTCGATGTGGTAGGGACGATGCGCACGGTGCCACGCACCTCCCTCGCAGAATTGTTCTGTACTGTGATCTTGATGGTGAAGAATGCCCCTACTGACAAGCATTGGAACCGGCCATGACGCTCACTGTTCGACGCCGTAGCAGTGATCGTCACATGATCAACTTTAACTACCGTCAGCATCTTTTGCGTTAGCCTGATCCCTCTGAACTCAACATCTCCCCTCGTGTCGCCCAATGACCATGTGCCATGAAGCCTCTTCAGGATCTCAGCACGGTACCAAAAGGACTCCTTCTGGAATTGGTCCTCGCCTAAGGATACACGGGACCGATGTCTGCGACCAAAAAGCCCTGGAATCGGGTCCAGCGTCTCATATGCCAAGTTGATTCTCTTAATCGGGAAAACGAGTCTCTTGGTCTCCATAGGCACAATCGAGTCATGCACCTCAAACCCTTCATAATCTGCGTAAATCTTGAGTGTCTTATTCCATATGTTACGTATATCAACGAGCAACAATGCATAGCCTGTAATATCCCCTCCAAGGCTATTGATGTGTTTCCAAATTGGCATGTCGGTGTGAACCTCCTGCGACAGGGGAACAATATCACAGTCTGCAAGGTCAGTGCTTTGATGAACAACGGCGGTGATTGGGATTTCCAAATTTCTGGTAAACAAGACACCATCGGCACTTGTATGACCATAGTCAATACCCAATTTGCTCTTGGTCACGCCTCGTTTTCCCTGGACATCTAGTACCAATTGAACCTCCTCATGTGCACCAATCTCTTTGAATTCTGAAACAATTTTCACCGATCTCTTGTGTAGGAAATATTCATACTCATAGATATCAGTAGCTGGTTGGTCCTTGTCCTCCAACATCTTATTCAATGGATCCAATGTAGAATCCCAAACGGAATAGTTAAGGATATCAACACATACATCTGAACTGTTCTTCAAAGTGACCTCAACGCGCTGTGATCCACCTTCAAGGAGCATTAAAGGTTCCAAATTACTTAACACTTGAAGATTTGGCTGGGCGGTGATCACATCAATAAGAAGTACGGAGGTTTCCACTCGATTCTGAATTTTTTGATTTGAGAGATTTGAGATAAACTTCTTGAGTATCTCGCGTGTCTCCATGTGTTGCTGTTTCAACTTTGTTGTCACCTCGACACGCTCATTCTTCACAATGTGGAACAGTTGTGGTTCCAACTCCCCAATCTTGATTTCCACAGCATCAATGGCCAGTTCGCCAGGTGTCAGTGGTCTAGTCAAAACGTTGATACGTCCCATAGTCTTGGGTTGAATAGTGTAATGATTCTTGAAAACTTCTAGTCCCTTTATGCCAATTTTTTCAATGGTTATTGGGAATGCAAATGGATTTTGAAGGTCAATGAGAAACTCTGCAAGTTCTCCCTGTACGGCATAGTTCTTATCAATGACCTCGGTTATTGCATATGGGTTATAAAGCACCGGATCATTGGAATTCTTGGATGCTGATTTGTGATGCGTTGGTGGGTTTGTCAATTTGACAAGATTCACACCACGGAGGATGAACGGGTCAGGATATGCCATTGGCAATCCATGATCTCTTGACAGCTGTTGCAGTTCTTGGTACACTTTAATCTGCTCATGATCGTTCAAAGAGTCCACATACCGTGTGAGTAGTAACGATTTCAGAGCAATCACAGTGTTATAATCGTGTATCTCCTGACACACGGACGTGCATAGCTTGACAACAGATCTGTGAACTTGGCTCCATTTCGGGGCATGTGCACTTTCGATAGTGGCCTCTGTGGCAGATGAAACGCCATATACAGATAGGATGGAATTTAACAACTCTTGTATGTCATAGCTCACGGTTTCCCCATCCTGGGCCTTTAGCTGTGGGATCAGCGAAACGAAGAGCGTACGGAGCATAAACGTTCTCTTGCGCTTAAAGCC
>PPLI02000076.1:0-28649 GCA_003707745.2 Williopsis misumaiensis
GTGTATACGACGTCAGAATTCGCCTCCCGGCCAGCTGAGGCAAAAAAAGTTAAAAATTAAAGGGGGCGGGGGGGCTGCGGCTGCGGCTTTTCGCGGGATGCATGCGCCACAGGACTTCCCGTTTGGGGTGACGCGGGGCAGACGTGGCGAGTGCTGCGAGCGGGGCGGGTAACAGGTGGGACGTTATGGCGCTGGTGTAATCCACGGACGGGTGGTTAGCGACAGGGATTGGGCAGCCGTTGGACGCCTACATACTCTAACGTCACTTCTCTATCACTGTTCCCTGTATTGATCCCAGAACGCACTGGCCTGCAGCTCTGCGATGGACACTTCCTTCACCGTAATCCTCTTTCCTAGTGTAAAGTCCACGTCGAGGTAGTAGAGCTTGTCAAGCACCAGCTCTTCCACCACGTAGCGGAGCACTTTGTGATAGTTCAGCCCCACTTGTGCGATACAGTGAGAGTCATCCGACAGGCAGAACCTTCCATCGTTATACCTCTTAACTGCTCTGCCGATGTCCGCTCTCGGGTACGGAGTACTCCACTTCTTTCTTATCGCAGAGCTATTCAGTTCAACAAGACCACCATACGAATTGGCAAGCTGCAGGTTCGCCTTGATTTGATCCCACACGTCGGGCCAATCATTCTCAATGTCCACCTCACCAAGCGTCTTACCAGTGCTGTCATCGACATCGTCGTCCCGTGTGAATAGTCTAATGAGATCAAAATGGCCAATCACCTCAGGGTGTAGCCTTTCAATCACCTTGTGTTGCAACTGGAAGTACTCCAGCACCATCGTACGGAACCCACCACACTTGTCTTTCAACTTCAACAATTCCAACCTATCCCAGTCAATAGGGATACCTCGAAGGAAGTGAACGGATCCAACAACCATGTCAATCCCATAATGCTCTCTTATTGTCGCAGTGTACTCAATGTGATCCACATCGATCCCTTCAACCTCCAGTCCCACCAAGAACTTTGTATGGCAGTTATCAGCCAGCTTCTCACCCTGGATGCGCTTGGCATGTGCACAGTAGCGGTCAAAGTTCTCCTTAAGCTCCTTCACCGTGTAACTGCGCTCGTGTTCCTCGGGATAGATATAGGCATCGGATAATCGAGGCATATGTTCAGTCATGCAGAACACTTCGAACTTCATCTCAATGGCCCTGTCTGTGACGCCTTCAAGCGTATCCGACCCATGTGCAACATAGCTCCCGCTATGACTGTGGTGAGAATGCATTTCTCTGTGCGAGCACACGGTTTGTTGTTGTGGTTATCTAGAGGGGTCGTTTTTTTTCTATGGTCCTTGCGTTATCTTTAAAGAGTGAACATCTATCTATCTGCTACCCAGCCTCCGGATATGGACTGAGATAAATAGGAGATATATAGGATAAATAGGGCATGCAGTGGAATAAATAGAATAGATAGCCATGTAAACACACAGCGAAATAAATAGGGAAATAAATAATAAATAGGTCTAGCGTTGGTGGATCTCGTTCAACTGTCTCACACTGGTCTCAACGTCTCCAGTGACGTTTCTAGCAGCCACGGCATCAAAGAGCCTCTGAGGCGTCTTCAAGTCCCCATGAGGCTCACCATGAAGCACACGGGCAAGCTTCACAAGATGTTTCTTCACAAGATTCTGTTGGAAATGAACCCCCTGCGCTTCCAACTGCTTCAGTAATTCAAACCCACTCCATGGAGTCTCTGGTGTCTTTAAGAACCCCCAATCCAGGATGCTATATGTGAGCTTGTCACTGAAAACTTGTCTCTTCGGGTTCGTAACGTTCATTGGATGAACATTTCTGTCCGTTTGTAAGTTCCGAGCCACTTTGGTGAATAATTCTGTGATGGCATCCATCCCGTAATTCTCCCCTATCTCCAACAATACCCGGTTCCATACCCTTGGTGGGATTGACTCTGAGCACTGGCTGAGGGCACGGAGTGTGATTGCAAACAGATTACGAGACAAGTTGTCATCGAAATGAAGCCCCCTTGTGTGGCGTCTTCTGCTAAGGATCCTCAATGCGAGCTCCACGGTTCTCCCATCGATATATCCCTCGTTCGATACCAAATTATCCAATCTGGTAACTCCTAAATGGTGATTCCCAGTCTTGAAATCAGCATAGACGTAGAAATTTTGGATCCTATCATTCATGATACCCCTATCGGAGAGGAATGCTTCGAATCTCTCAAGCAAGGTCGAATCATCACATTGTTTGGCCATCTCAAGGATGAAAGCCTTACATATGTCATCCTTCTGGCTGTGGTTCAGCTGTAACAGATGTAAAGCCATATCATAGGCCCTCTCGTAATGACCCGCGTGGATTAATGCAGTCACTATGGATGAGGAAGATTGCCTGATTACACTTGCACGAGTCTCAATGCTCAACAGGTTCCAGAACAAATCATTTGAACTCGATGTGCGCTTCAGTTTAGCCTTGGTTAAAGCTGGATGTGCGGTTGAGATTTCTGATTTGTTCAATTGGTGATCCAGCACCAACAATGGGATCGAAGAGTATGCGTAGAGAGGTTTCCAGAACCCCACAGTGAAGTTCTTCGGTGCACATGTGGATAACACGGAGACCAACGAGCCATGCTGATCTTTGCTCTTGAGGATGTATTGAACAAAAAGCCTCGATGTGGATACCTGCAGCCAGTTGAAGGATTTGTCATGCTTGGACAAGTGAGTTATGCAATTGCTCATGCTTCTCATATTACCTGTCTTTATCTGAGATTCAAACTCGGTATCCAACGCTGCACTGGAATCACGAGGGAAATCACCCATGGCCACGAGGGCATTGTGCCACTTGTTCAAGTATGGTTCTTTCAGCCCCAAGGACCTGAGATGTGGCATGATGCACCTATACACAGGGACGTTATCACAGAGCTTACTCAGAAGTTCTAGCGGTTTGCTATCATGCATTGCCACAGAGACATTGATGATGTGGTCCCATTGCACCTTCCTGTCGGAAAGAAGCGTTGAGAAGACTTTGTGAGCAGATTCAAGCTTTTCATGGTAGATCAGCGATGACACAATGAGCTCCGCGGTATCATGTGGCATTTGCAGTTCTTCCCGTGTCTCCAGATCAGTCCATAGCTTCACCAGCGCAGTCATCACCGTTGGGGACGCATTAGCCAACCTAATGCTCGTGCACCAATACTCTCTTGGATCACCTTGCCGCACGGCATGCTTCAGAGAGTCCATATCATTCATGGACAAATAGTCCAGCCAAACGTGTCTGACGTTCTCCATCGTGTCACTGGGCACGTATTGGAATTGTAGCACGTCTCTGAGGATGTTGAATGGGAGCGTTTTGTCCCGATGCAGGGAAGCAACCAGAGCAGACTTGTCCTTAAGAAAGGGGAAGGGCCTCAGCAGCCGGTTCATCCTGCCGATGACGTTGATATCGCCACCAAAGCCACCAAAGCCACCGAAGCCAGCACTGCCCAGCAAACGCAAGTGGAATGTGCCGAGTGGTCCCCCAGGGGAGTCCATTGCCCTACCCCACACAAACACCCGAACACTCCTTACGTTATGAGCGCCGCGCCGCCTGACGCCACGTTGGGGGTACTTCCTATTCCGGTCATATCTGGGATATTTACCAGTTTGGATCAGAACTACCAGCTTCGTAATACATGGATGAATCCACCTTTCTTGCTAGAACTAACTTTTATCACAAGCACAACACGAATAGTCGGTCTGCAAAGACAATGCATACTTACTACTTACAGGCAGTATTGAGTCTAGTGTGTCCGACAGCCATATCCAGCACGCACTGAGTGCCCGTTTCCTACAGAGAAGAAAGGCCGGCTGAAGAACGATTGATTACGTAATGAGTAGCGTGGCGCGATTTCGATTGGCCCGTCAGATTCCCATGCTCCGCACAGCCCAGAAACACCGGCTCCACGAGGTTCTCTGCGGAAATGGCACATGCAGTTGACCTCCCCGTGACAAACCTCGATGAGGATGAGGATGACTTCTCACAGGAGGAGCTCAACCCACGCGTTCTGCGCGAGGACTTTGACATTGAAGATGAGGTGCTTCGCCCGGCAAGCTGGTGGGTCTGGGACAAGCTCTCCCGATGGACTCAAAGGAGTTATAAGCGTATCCCAGATGCCATTGCCACGAGTGGGATTGAGCTTCGGGCACAGTTCCGTGACGATGACTCGTTTGATTTGAGTGATGAGGAGTTCATGTTGAGAAGACAAAAGGGCGCCATTTTTGAGAATGTGTTACGTGTGGCTAAGAAAGTCACCGTGTGGTTCCTGTTGCTTGCGTTGCTCGTTACTGTCATAGTACTGGGCGTGCTGTTGGGTAAGAACGGCAAGTCTAAACGTTTCTCGAAACTGAGCTTCTCAAATGGTACAGATCTCTTCCATCCGACAACGATACTCATCTCGCTGGATGGCTTCCATCCACACTACATATCGGAAGAGTTGACCCCAACACTACACAGCTTGCTCTTGCATGGATATGGCGCCCCTTATATGATTCCATCATTTCCATCATCAACTTTCCCCAATCATTGGACCATGGCAACGGGGCTATATCCACAATACCATGGAATCGTCGGTAACAAGTTCTATGATCCATTCTTGGAGAAGGAATTCATCAATGTGATACCAGGAAAATCGCTAGATCCTGTCTTTTGGGGTGGTGAGCCTATTTGGACCACCGCAGAATTGCAAGGTGTGAGGTCTGCCATCCATATGTTCCCGGGAAGTGAAGTTGTCTTTCCTAAAGGGAATCCATCAGAGGTGGATAAGTTCAACAGCACGGAACTATTGGAAATCAAAACCCAAAGGATCCTGGGGTGGTTGGATAGACCGGTCAAGAAGAGACCGGAGTTGATCATTGGATACATACCGACGATCGATACGTTGGGACATCATTACGGGGTTAAAGGTCCTGAGATCGAACAAGGGTTGCAATATGTGGATTCATTCGTTAAAAACTTGACAAAAGGTATCGAGGAGCGGAATGCCACTGATATCGTAAATTTGATCATTGTGTCCGATCACGGAATGGCACCTACTTCGAACGATCGCTTGATATATCTAGACGAGCTTGTTAACATCACCAAGATACAGTACAATGATGGCTGGCCATTGTTTGGATTGAGACCATATCCTGAATACTCTGTTGAAGAGGTGTATAGCGAACTTGAGGCGAATTTTGTGGAGCAACAGGGCTACAAGATCTATTTACGTGAGAACTTACCAAAGGAATGGAACTTTGGTGGAGATCCCCACGGTGTGAAACATGAATACTATGAGCGGGTTGCACCGATATGGGTGGTACCTGACATTGGTTACTCAATCACTACCCATGATGACATGGAGCGCAAGCACCAAGATTATGCGCCCAAGGGTGTCCATGGTTATAATAATTCTGAGGTGCTGATGAGGGCATTGTTTGTTGGATCTGGTCCTTATTTCAGGGAGAGAGGCTCAGCATACAAGATCAAGCCGTTCCACAATGTTGAGGTCTATAACATCCTTTGTGAGATATTGCACCTGATGCCCGCTGTGAACAATGGTACGTCCAATTTGTTCTCATTGGACAATGTTCTCCCTGAAAATTGGAAAGACCAGGAAGATTACCCCGGTGTTGAGTTTGATCTTGGTGGCATGTTGAAACAGGATTCAACGTATGATGCGTTGTTTAGAGCCAAAATATCTGGAACCACGACACTATACGGCGATATGGAGCAAACAGTAAGTGGTGGAACCACAGATGGTCCAGAGGTTGACCCCGTGGAGAGTGAAGAAGAGGTTAATGAAGAGAATGGCAAGACTGATGATCAAGGCAGTGGAAAACTTGACCAAAGTGAAGACAACAGCGATGAAGACAAGCCAGAACATAAAGGTATTTGGGGCGCAATTGAGGATTTTGGCGAAGATCTCATCGAAGATGCCTCTGAATTGATCGATGATGTTGGCGATGCCATTGAAGAGTTTGGAGAGGAAATTGAAGAATCCTACCATGAAATCGTGGATAAACATGATGATTAAGGAAAAATAAGATGACGATTGATATGATTGATTCTGCTTGTAGTATGTATGCACTTTACAGCTTTGGTTTATTCTGCCATCCAAATCCAATCTTCTTCTGTACTCCAGGTGAGATGATAACGTTTAACACCGTGGATTGACCGCTCTGTAAGGCAACAAGAGCCTCTAGGAACGCATCCTTAACCTCAGCTACCGTTGTGACAAGAGCACCACGACATCCAAGACTCTCACCTAGAATATCATATCGTGTTTCCAAACTCAACGCGGTCGATGGAAGAGTTTCAACATTTGCTGGATCTGGGACACCACGATAGATCCCACTGTTGTTCATCACAACGACAATGACGGGGAGTTTGGAACGGACTGCAGTTTCCAATTCCATTGCGGAGAACCCAAATGCGGAATCACCTTGAATGGTAATGACATTCTTATCCGGGTGAGCAGCTTTAGATGCAATGGCATAGCCAGGCCCTATACCCATTGTCGCATTAGTGCCAGCATCTAACCTTTGCTTTGGATAGTTTTGTGGGAAGGAGATACGGGCGACATCCATAGTGTTTGCACCTTCCGTGATGAGAATTGTGTTGGATTCTATTGGATCAAGGAGCTCACGGATTTGCTTGTAAACCAAGTTGTAATTCAACTGTTGCTGTGGTGTGGTTTCCTTCGTCGTGAGTGATTTATTGTTCTTAGCAATGGCTTGTAGCAATGCCGAACTGACACCAGGGGCCTTGTAGCTCCCCAACAAGTGATCAAGTTCATGGGCAACGAGAGAAATATCACCACAGAGACCTAAATCGGTGGATCTGGCTGCATTTTCACCAATTTCCTCTGCACGGGAGTCAACTTGGATGAACTTGACGGATTCTTTCCAACGAGGTGATTCTCCGTAATGGAGGATCCAGTTGAGTCGAGCACCAAGCACAAGTACAACATCAGCATTCTTCAAAGCCTGTGACCTGGCACTGGACACATTATGTTCTGAAGAATCCTCAACGACCCCCTTACCCATCGGAGTAGGTAAGAAGGATAAATTATGGTTGTTGACGAGCTCTCTGATCTGGGTAGAGGCGTCGGCATAAGCTGCGCCTTTACCCACAACGACAAGTGGTGATTGAGCCTCTTTTAGCAAAGTTGCGGCACGTAGGAGCTGCTCCCTCGGAGGCACATATCTAGGAACTGAATGTTTCGAAAGTGGGATCACCTGTTTGAGCACTTTTGTAGCATCAATGGAGTCTGACTCCACGATATCAGCAGGGAGGTCCACATACGTCGTCCCTGGTGTACCAAACATGGCTGTTCTATAGGCCTTGTAGATGGCCGGTGCCAACTGATCTGGATGGTTGATCTGTGCGGTGAACTTGCACCATTGTGACATTACACTCATTTGGTTGAGCTCTTGGAATGCACCCTTGTTCAGATCAGCACCGTTTGGCGAGCCGGCAAGCACCAAGAGCGGCCACCTGTTGGAATTGGAGTTGTGAACTCCGCTCAAGGCATGGACGACACCAGGACCGCCAACAACGAGAAGAACACCGGGCTCCCCCGTGAGGTAACCGTAGGCGGATGCTGCGTACGCTGCGCTTTGTTCATTGCGGAAGGCGATGAATCTCACGCCCTCGGCGATGAGAGCATCACCCACCTCGACTATGGGGATCCCCACGATGCCAAAGACGGTGGACACGCCGAGTTCTCTTAGCACCTGGGCGATGACTGTGGCCCCGCTGGTCATTGGACGTTTGTTGTTGTTGTTGTTGGTAAGGGGGGGGGGCTAAAATTGCGGAGTTTTACCAGAGCCACAAACTGTGGACGGGAGGGCCTGAATTCGTTTATGTACATGGGGACGAAAGGGGGAGCCATCGAACGGCAAGAGCCTTCGTCCAGCCTTCAGGCCTCGCACTCCTCGTGCGCCCGTGGGAAGGGAACAACGTCACGGACATTGGACACGCCGGCCAAGTAGCACAGTAATCTTTCAAACCCAAGCCCAAAGCCTCCGTGCGGAACGGTGGCATTCTCCCGGGTGCTAAGATACCATTGCATCTCATCCCTATTCATTCCCCTGGTTTGAATCTCACTTTTCAACTTCTCTAACGAATGCTCTCTTATGGATCCACCAATGAGTTCTCCAACTTCTGGTACCAGCAGATCGAAGCAGGCCACTGTCTCTGAGTCTTCGTTGAGCTTCATATAGAAAGGCTTCATCTCCCTAGGATAGTCCGTCACGAACACGGGCATTTGGAAATGTACACCGGCAAGCCACTTCTCATGTTCCGATGCTAATCCATCTTCGTACTTCACAGGGATGTTGAACTTGACCTGCGATTCGTTCAAGATGTCCAATGCCTCCTTATAGGTGATGCATGCCCACTCTGCCGATAATAGAGATCCCCATCTCTTTTGAAGCGTCTGCTTGGTCTCATTATCAGCCCTTAAAGATTTCAACAGATCAGTCGCCATGCCATCTTTATCAGCAATAAGCCCTTGTACGACGCTCTTAATCATCCTTTCTGTGAACTCTGTCAACTGACGAACCTCCTCCACGAATGCAATCTCACCTTCAAGCATCCAAAACTCACTTAGATGTCTATTTGTATCGCTCTCTTCTGCTCTGAAAGTTGGTGAAAGAGACCATACGTTGCCCAATGCGGCACTCAACACCTCCAAATGTAACTGCGTCGAGACGGTCAAATATGCTGGTCTGCCAAAGAACCAAGGCTTCCCCTTAGCTTCCATTTGAAACAATTCACCAGCTCCTTCACAATCCGAAGCGGTGATTATTGGTGGGTTTGTCTTGGTGAACCCTTCGTTATGGAAGAACTCGTGAAGTTTCATCTCCACTCGTGATCTAAACCTGAGTATCGAGGATAGATATCTTGTTTTCCAACGCAATGTGGGCAATGTTCTTAGGTATTGCAATGAATGGGCCTTTTTCTGTAATGGATAACTCTCAGGAACATCACCAATGATCTCCGCCATGTCTGTCTTCAACTCAAATTCCTGTTCTTGGCCCTTTGAACGTTTCCATGACCCGATCAGCCTCACAGATTGACCTGTCTTCAGGTTTTGTGATACTCCAGGTGATAATACACACAGCAATGATTGATACGATGAACCATCAGAGAGGTCAACAAAGCTAACTTTCTTCAAGTGACGCACCGATTGGACATATCCATGCACTGTGAGCTGTGTCTCCAGTGCCGGTGGTTTTCGAAACAGCTGGGATAGAGTTTTAGGGAGTGAGTGACTCCAGCGTTTGCCCCATTGCTCCAGAGGCCGGCGAAGCATTTGTGTGTGTCTTTGCTGGCGATTTTACTGTTGATGAAAGTGAAAATGGAGATGCATCAGATGAAAAGTCATATTGGAGATGCAAAACTTAACACAGGTAAATTAGAGCTACGGCCCACATTGTTCTACTCATCATCATCAACATCATAATCAAAATCATCTCTTCCACATAACAACGCTGTCAAAGCCTCTCGACATTCTCATTATTCTCCAGCTTCTTCTGTAGCCTATAATAACTCTTCACCCGGAGGTTCATCAAATCATCCTTCTTGAAATCAGTTCTCCGCAACACTTTCCCACATCCCAAGATTGGACACTGTTCATCCCTATTGTGCCATGTTCCGCTGATTCCCTCCAGGTCGAAAGTGTGGCCGCATTTGACACTCTTCATCGGGTTTTCAAAGATCTTCAACGAAATTGGACACTTCAGATCGATCTTACCACCTTCCACTTGGATATCATCGTCATCTCCTTGTTGCTCTTCTGGAAGAGGATCTAAGGGATGATCAATGATGAAAGCAGCATTCTTGAGATAGATGTAATCGTCATTATCATTATTGCTATCGTAAGCTCCGCCAGTATCGGCATTCTCATCAAGAACCTTCTGTATCACCCTTGAGAACATGTTCCTGTCCAGATCAACGTTGTTGAACGTGTTCAAGTTCTCCAATGTCAAATGTGGTTCAGTTTTACTCTTTTGGTTGATCATCGTCCTTGTCTGTTCAAAAGCCTTGTAGAAGGACCTTGTCTCCTTTTGTGATCTCGTCAGCTTGTCGAAAGAATCAATGATCTGTTTTAGAGGTGCCAATCTTTCCTCTTCATCATCGCCGGGTCTGGTTGGTGTTTCCACGATTTGATCAAGGAACTCCAGGGCAGACTTCATCATCTGATCATGGGTGTCTTGAAGTTCTTTCGCTGGGACCGAGTGGTTGCTGATCTTGAGCAGCTCACCAGTCATGTCCCGTGATACGGGGACATACTCGGGGATCTGCACCATAAGCAACTCCTACGCAGAACATAAACCTTTCAGAGAGTTGGCTTTACGCGTCCTCGCGTATTTTGATTCTACATCACGTGACCATATATTGACACGAGAATCTGCCCTTTTTTGTCTCTTCTTCCAGCTACAAAGCCACTGAACCGACCCCGTAATGACGGAACATGAGTACATCCATCAGCTTGACTCGTTCCGTGTTGTTGTGCTGCGTGTCATTGAGTCCTTTGTGTGTACGTCTCTGGAGGAGACCATTTCGTTGACGAAAATGGCGAGTGTTATCAATACGAATCCAATGATATTGGAGCTGAGGCAAAGGATGAAAGATGCCACGCCAAAGGTGGATTCATTACAACCCGTGACCATAAGGGACGTGATACTTTCCATTACCAAGATTTTCAGCTCGTCACAGATCCATATCATGGAGAATAACGACTATTTCAGAATAAGACTGGCCAAGACAGAGTTTGAAGAGCTAATCACGGGCGTCTACGAGGCCTACAGAAGTGAAGTAGTGAAGAAAGTACGGGAGGATGAAGAAGAATACAAGACGATGATGGAGGAGATCAAGTTAATAGAGAAAGGCGAGATGGATCCCCAAATAATGGCTGAAGGCGTGGATGAGACTGATGAGAAAGTGGTTAAGAGTGAGGTGGAACCCAAGACTCCAAAGAAGAGAACACTGGCACTGGCTGATGATGAGGATCAACAAAGGAAGAAGACCAAGATCGAGGGAAAAACAGCAGGTACATCGCCCAACAAAAAGCTTCAACTTGTGGCAACTCCACTCATCGCCAGCATGTCATCGTACAAGTATGCTTCCACTTTCCTCACTCCGGTGAATGAGGCTATTGCGCCTGACTATTACAAACTCGTGAAGGAGCCAAGAGATCTAAAGACTATTAAACAGATGGTTAAGGATGGTCGGATCAAATCGAGCTTGGCATTGGAGAGAGACATTTCATTGATGTTTGCCAATGCCATCATGTACAATCGCACAGGGAGTGATATATATGGCTGGGCCAGGCAGATGCAGAGCGAGTGTGACAAGATGATTGAGATGTTCAAGGGAACGTTGGATGGATGAAGATTGCTATTCATTTAGCAGAGAGCAGTATAATATCGAAAAATCATTTACATTTATGTACAAAGTGCACCAGCCTTCTAACGTCTCATCTGTTGGGTCAATGCCGCGTTCTGCTCTTGGAATCTCAAGCCGACTCTCTCCGAGTGCTTGAGGAACTTCTCCGAGCACTTGAGCACACACGCCTCCTCTTTAGAGCTGAGTTTCTCGGAGGTGAAGTCCTGGACACAGTCGGTGAAGCAGCGCTCGACAAGGTTTGAGTAGAGACGCATAAAGTCCTTCATCTGCTTCTGCTCCACGAGCTGCTGGAACTGTTGCTGTTCTTTAGGGTTGAGCTGATCCATGGCGGGCTGATCTGGTTTGCGTGCAAGATATCCGTTGGCGGTTTCTTCCCGGTTCTTTTTTGGTCAAGCGGCCGTTGCCTTCGAAAAGGGGAGAAAAAAAAAATTTTGATGGCCCAGCACAAAAACGCAACTCATCACCAAATCATCAAATCATCATCGACAGCTCAGCAGACAGAAACACACCGCAATGGTCAACACCCTGTCGTACACGGAAAGAGCACAGGCGCATCCGGCACCGCTGGCTCAACGGCTCTTCGCCCTGATGGACTCGAAAAAGTCCAATCTTTGCGCATCGGTGGATGTGAGAACCACGGCGGAGCTTCTCAAGCTGGTGGACACGCTGGGACCATACATCTGTCTACTTAAAACACATATTGACATTGTGGATGACTTCTCCTTCGATGGAACCATCAAGCCACTGTTGGAATTGGCTCAAAAGCATCGGTTTTTACTCTTTGAAGATCGCAAGTTTGCCGATATTGGCAATACCGTCAAGGCACAATACGCCGGGGGTGCGTTCAAGATTGCCCAATGGGCCGATATCACCAACGCCCATGGAGTCACCGG
This sequence comes from Williopsis misumaiensis, assembly GCA_003707745.2. Classification (NCBI taxonomy): domain Eukaryota; kingdom Fungi; phylum Ascomycota; class Saccharomycetes; order Phaffomycetales; family Wickerhamomycetaceae; genus Williopsis; species Williopsis misumaiensis. The sequence goes on from PPLI02000076.1 coordinate 12,295, forward strand.
TGCCGGCATCGTCAGAGGTTTGAAAGAGGCAGCGCAGGAGACCACCGATGAGGCTCGAGGCCTGTTGATGCTTGCCGAGCTCAGTTCAAAGGGGTCGCTGGCCCATGGAAAGTACACGGAGGAGACGGTGGACATTGCCAAAACTGACAAGGACTTCTGCATCGGCTTCATCGCACAGCATGACATGGGTGGTCGTGATGAGGGATTCGACTGGATCATCATGACTCCGGGCGTTGGATTGGATGACAAAGGTGATTCTCTCGGCCAACAGTACAGAACCGTGGATGAGGTTGTGTCCACGGGGTCGGACGTGATCATCGTTGGCCGTGGTTTGTTCGGACAGGGAAGGGACCCTGCCGTGGAGGGCGAACGTTACAGAGCGGCTGGATGGACGGCCTACGAAAAGAGATGCCGTTGATGGTTAGAAGCTGTTCAGTACTGTAGTATTGGTAGCAGTAGCAGCAGTAGCAGTAGTAGTAGTAGCAGTAGTAGTTAGGCAATCTGGTTATGTGCCCTAATACCCGGGACCCCATGTTTGATATCCGAGCTCATCACCGATTAGAAGGGAAAAAGAGGCGCTCGAATCAGTCCAAGCAGCGGGATGAAGCAGAAGGAGAAGGAGAAGGATGACCAGGAGCATCTGGATGATCTCCCGGAGCTTACGACCAAGAACACGAGGCTCGTTGGTGTGGGCTCTGCAGGAATCCGTGCCATCATGTTTCAAATGACAACTCTTTACCTCAGAACTCCGCCTGCAAAGCTGTTCAGACCGATGAGGGTCGATTATATGGCCATCACGCGTATCTTTGTGCATGGAGATCAAGTGAGGAACGGGAGACGTCGATACAGCTGGTACAGGGACTCGTCATTAGGCGTGCTCATCTCCGCAGTGAAGAAGTTTGGTTGGAGATTCATACCAGAGCGTATCCTACCGCCACTGCTCGCCAACAGTGCCACTGGGTTTGTGCTATACACATCTTACTTGCTCAGTCTGCAACATTTCAATGGGAATAAGAACAATTTCTTGGAAAACCCATCTCCTTGGGATACCTTCCGGGCTGGTTTCGTTGCAGGTACTTTCCAGTCAATTGCAGCTGCGCCCATCGATGCAATCTATGCCCGATCCACGGCAAATGAGCTGTTGAAAGGCGAGCATCAGAACTTGTGGAAGTTTGGCTTTGAGAAGTTGAGAGAAGTGGGGTTCTCTGGGGTGTTTGCCGGCTATGGTCTCAGCTTTGTCAAGGAGAGCATCAGCTTTGCCATCTACTTTAGCACTTTTGAGACGATAAAGAACCAGTTGTTCCACATGACCAGAGACACATTCATAAACTACTACTTGCTCAAGGAGAGGATCAAGACCATGGACTTCCAGCTGGATAAGGATGAGTTTGAAGCGAAATGTCGAGGCGAACGGCGGTTCAGATACCTAAGGACAACATTCGTGTTCATTGCTGGAGTATCTGCCTCGTTGGCACTTCATCTGGTACAATACCCAATAGCCAAAGTACAAGAGATCCATTTACAAAGACTGGAAGCCTTTGATTATTTCAACAACAAGGGCGCAAGTTTAACGAGGTACTACAACGCTTATATGGATACGTTGGAACACATCCTCTTTATCCAACTGAATTCGAAGCTTAGTTGGACGGAATGGTTATATAAAGGGTTTACGAGGCATGCGTTGTCCACAATCCCATCAACGACTTTAGGATTGGTGGTGTTAGAGGCCCTTAGAGGGAAGCTTGCCGATGAGATAGGAAATCCCTTGGATTAATGAATAAATGACACATAGATACCTAAAACAAGTAATGTTCCTAAATATACCGTCTCTGGTATGACATATAGGTCTTATACACCAGTTTCCAGTATGCATTTTCGATCTGCTGATCAACAACAACGTTAAAGTTATGCTTTTCCAACAGCTTCAAGTAACCATCCACTGGGATCGCATTCATGAATCCAACGAATAGACAATCTGGAATCCCATGTCTCCAGTGTTTGCTCCTCTGGATCACCACCGGGTCAGTTGTGGTGTGAACAAACTTCTGTATTAATGGCGTGAGCTCTTTTAATTTGGATCTAGCTGTGATGAGATGATCATTGGAAGTTACTAAAGTGTCATAAACTACATCTTGTAGCTTCTTTGACACGGCTTCTTTGTCCACATCATGACCTTGGAACAACCTCAAAAGATCTTCATGGGATAGGCTGTGCTCATTCATCAGATCTAGAGGCAAATAAACCTTGTTGTGATGACGAGCATAGTATTGTGTTCCCAACACTATGGATGCCACACCAGTGGCTTGGCCAATGTGTGCACAGATTTCTCTTGAGAGCCTTGAGATTTCAGGACTCTCCTGCACCAATGTCACAGTAGACGGTGACAGCTGATCGGATAGGAGAAGGTCCTGGACAAGGTAGTTACTCTGTGAATAGAATCCCTCACCATATGAGCACAGCTCATCGACGTTCCTGAAGCCATGCCTGCTGACGAAGTCCTGTCGAGTAGTCAACATCTGATCAAAGCTTAAGATATCCAGCCTCAGATCATTTCTTAGTGCATCCCTCAAAAGCAAACCCGCGGGTTCTCCTACGACTTGGTCGGCATGAGGATCACGAAACACCTTATGAATGAGATCCTCCCAAAATTTCACTTTCAGGTCTGTCGAGCTGACACCAATGGATTCCTTGAGCCTCTTATTCACACCTGTGCCGTCTCCTCCGGTGATCTTGGAGATCTCAAGCACAAACGATCTGATTCCAAGGAAACAGTCCTTGGCTGGTGATGGCACATACGCAGAGAGGACATACGACGACTTGTCAAACTGTTTGAGAGCACCAGCCGCTGACTCGCGCGCACAGCGCATCTGTGTGGCATATGAGGAGGAGGAGCTTTTCCTTCTCAGCACGGCGTATCGCATTGGACTCCTCGCTGCTGCCGCTGGACTGTTCAGAAGTGTCAGACGCCCACGATTTTGTGGGGGACATCAGAGCATTCCAGGGCTCGCAACACTACCACATTTGGATGAGGTTTTTCAGTTGTTTCGAGATTTCCCGAAGTGATGAGTTTGGACCGACGCCGTCCCGCTGAGAGCTTGCACCGCTGGCAATGAAGGCTGTCTTTCTTGATATCCGCATCAGTGCTGAGAAGATTGGCCGTGTGGTGATTGAGCTGCTTGACGAGGCGCCGAAGGCATCGGAGAACTTCCTGCATCTGTGCAAGGGAGATACGACCTTACCGGATGGAACTCTCCTGACTCTGAAGGGCAACCATTTCCACCGTGTGGTGAAGAACTTCATGATCCAGGCTGGCGACGTGACTTATGGCTCAGGTGCCAAACTCGAGACTGGTGTAGGGCTGGGCGGTGCCTCAATATGGTCTGAGAGGCACATCAAAGAGGGTGATGCTGCGACAGGGTTCTTCCAAGATGAGAACATGGGTGAGTTCTCTGCAACGTTCAACGTCGCCATGGCAAACTCTGGTGCTAATACCAATGCATCCCAGTTCTTCATTAATACTTACCCAGCGCCTCATCTGAACGGCAAGCACTCGATCTTCGGTAGAGTGATACATGGGAAATCCACAGTGAGGACCGTTGAGTATGAGTCCATCGATGAGAACGGTACGCCCAAGAGGGACATCATCATTGAGCAGTGTGGTGAATGGACAGAGGAATTGGGTGTCCCTGTGTACAATGCATCTTATAGCACCTTGGGAGGTGACATCTACGAGGAATTTCCTGATGACGACGACCATTTCGACAAGGATAACCTTGCTGACAGCCTGCAAGTCTGTAACATGATCAAAGAGTCGGGCTCGTTGCTGTTCAAGGAGCATAATTACCTCGAGGCGTACCTGAAGTATAAGAAGACATTAAGGTATGTGCACGAATTCATCCCTGACGATGAGACCGATGCTGAGCTACGGCCCAAGTTTGAGGAATTGAAGAAGAAGACTTACAACAATCTGTCGCTTGTTTGTATCAACTTGAAGGACTACACAAAGGCAATGACTTTTGCAACGTATCTGCTGGAATCTGAGGCCATAACACAGACCGAGAAGGCCAAGGGCCATTACAGAAGAGCCATATCGCTATTTGAGCTGGGTAAGCTGGAGGAATCATACGCTGACTTTAAAGAGTGTCTAAAGCTAAACCCTACAGATTGGGCTGTGAAAAAGAGAGTGGAGGCTGTGGAGGCCAAGTTGCAACAGCTTAAGGACAAGGAAAAGCAGAAGTATGCGAAATTCTTTGGATGAAGAAACTCCATAGAGTCTATATAAACGGTCTTTCTTAAACCAGCTGAGTCTTGAGGTTCTCCAGCTGCTTAAGCACAGCGGACTTTGCCGTACCACCGGTAGCGGTTCTTCTCTCGACAGAGGCCTCGAAATCAAACACATCCTTCACATCGGCACTAAACCTCTCGTCGATGTTTTGGAACTGCTCCAAGGTCAGTTGGTCAATTCCAGACACTTTTTCATCTTCAGCCAGCTTGACACAAGCACCAGAGATATGGTGAGTCTCTCTAAATGGAACGCCCTTACGGACCAAGTAGTCAGCGAGATCTGTCGCGAGCATGTCCATCGTGAGAGCGGCCTCCATCTTGGACTTGTCAATGTTCAAAGTAGAGATGACACCCGTGGCAATGAGAACAGAGTGCTCTACCGTCGTAAGAGCATCAAAGAGTGGCTCCTTGTCCTCCTGCATGTCCTTGTTGTAAGTAGATGGGATGGACTTGATGGACATGAGGAATCCAGCAAGAGAGCCAAAGACACGTCCAGATTTGCCTCTCAACAATTCCAAGGAATCTGGGTTCTTCTTCTGTGGCATGAGGGAGGAACCAGTGGAGTAGGCATCGGCCAGCTTGACAAAGCCAAACTCACCAGACGAATAGATGATCAGATCTTCAGAGAATCTGGAGATGTGGTTCATGAACAACGTGGACCAGAACAGCGTCTCGACGACAAAGTCTCTGTCGGAGACAGCGGTGAGAGAATTACCGATAACACTAGAGAATCCCAGCTCTCTGGCCAAGTACTCTCTGTCAATGCCATATGGATGACCAGCTAGAGCACCAGCACCCAATGGGGACACGTTAAGTCTTGCGATGATCTGCTGAAGCCTATGGTAGTCCTCAGTAAAGTAGGTCGCATACATCGAGAGCCAATGGGCCCATCTGATTGGCTGGGCTTTCTGCAAATGGGTGTATCCTGGCATGAGCACGTCAATCTCAGATTCGGCTCTCTTCACCACGGTCTCGATGAGGTCCTTGAGGATCTGCGAGACCTTCGTAAGCTCTCCACGGACATAAAGTCTCATGTCAGTGGCTACTTGATCGTTTCTGGAACGGCCAGTGTGCACCTTGCCCGCAATGTGACGACCAATGATCTCGCCAAGTCTTCTTTCATTGGCGGTGTGAATGTCCTCATCGCCATCTTTCTCCTCAAACTTACCGGTGCACCACTCCTCCTTAATGATCTCCAAGCCTCTGTGGATCTCAGCAAGCTCCTCTTTGGTCAAAAGACCGATCTTCTCGAGTCCAGCAGTGTACACTCTGGTTCCCTCAACGTCTGCAGCGTACATCTTCTGGTCATATGGCAGAGAGGCGTTGTACAGGTTCATCAAGGGATCCGTGGCACCGGTGAAGCGGCCACCCCAAAGCTTAGCGGGATTTGACATCTTTGTAGTGGTCTAATAGTTCAATAGTTATGGGATACGATGAAGTGAATCTTTTTGGCTAATATGGCCCATGTCGTCTGGATAAGAGTCACTTTGTAGACTTCCTCATTAGGCAACTCAAATTCACATCTCTATATATACTACAACGATTGGAATCGACGAATTGATGAGAAAATAGTACATCCTGCATATAGCTTATTATGGCTTGCATCTGCCCGTGAAACGTGGGTATAGAGAACAGTCTCTCACTGTGTATCTGTTGCACAACCATGCGAGGATTCTCTCCGTTCCCAAACCGTATCCGCCATGTGGAGAGGTACCGTACTTACGTTGGTCAATGAACCAGTAGTAGGCATCAAGGTCCTTGATTCCCTCACGCTTGAATCCCTCAATGAGTTCCTCAAGACCTTCAGAACGCATAGAACCACCGGTAATCTCACCAACTGTTGGCATCAGCACATCTACGGACTCAGTGACACGTTTGTCATCTTCGCAACGCTTCATGTAGAAGGACTTGATCTCAGCTGGGAAGCGCGTGAGGAGGATAGGAACGCCAATAGTGTCGGTCATCTTACGCTCAGCGGCCTCAGCAATGTCATCACCGAACTTGAACACCTCATCATCCTCGTTCTTGACACCATTCTCGTTCAACCACTCAAGGGCGTCGATGTAGGCCATGCGCTTGAATGGGGTAGCTGGTGGGACAAAGTCCGGGTTCAACTGCTTGACCAGTGGACCAGCAACTGGGTCCTCAAGGACGTATTGGACAGTCTTGGTGATCACAGTCTCAATGTGCGTGAGCAGCTCGTCAAAGCTAATAAATGCAAGCTCAGCCTCGATATGAGTGTACTCAGACAAGTGGCGACGAGTATGTGATTTTTCAGCTCTGAAGGACTCCTGGACACAGTAAACGTCTCCGAGGGATGGAAGACATGTCTCCAAGTAGAGTTGGGACGACTGAGTAAGGAAGGCCTCTTCACCGTAGTAATCGAGCTTGAAAAGTGTGGAACCACCTTCAACCTGGGTCTGAACCATAGCTGGTGGAGTGACTTCAATCAAGGACTCCTCCTCATAAACACGTCTGATCGCTCTAAGGAAGGCAGCACGCACCTTCATCACGGCACTGATGGACTCACCACGAATAACCAGGTGACGCTGGTCAAACAGCAATGAAGGGTCTGCGGATTCTTGCACCTTGTTGGAGAATGCCTCGTCACCGGAAGGTGCGAGACCAACAACCTCGTAGTAGTCAACAATAAGCTCAATGCCACCTGCGGCCTGTTTCCCCTCTGGGAGTTTCTCTACGGTACCATAAAGAGTCACCGTAGACTCCAAGGTCAAGGACTGGGTCTGGTAGGCGTTGGCCAAGTCACCAGAGAGCACGGCCTGGACATACCCAGTACCATCCCTGAGCACAATGAAGGCCAATCCCTTCTGTACACGCAATCTGTGAATCCAACCGGACACCTTAACTCTCTTACCAACCTCGAGATTTCCGATCTTGGACTTGACAGCGGTTGGAAGCGATTCGTCCAAAGTGATGGTGATCTTCAGGGCCTCGAGCTTCTTAGCAGCCTCATCGGCATCCTTCTTGGCCTTCTGCTCCTCTGCAAGCTTGGCCTTCTCGGCCTTCTTCTTGAGACCCTCAACACCCTTCTTGGCCTTCTTCAAGGCAGAGGCACTGATCTCGAAGAAGCCCTCAGACTCTTCATCCTTCTTGTAGACCAGAACTTGCGCCTCTGGCTCCGTGTAAAGAGCATAGGCTGCGGTCTTGAATGGTTTCTGCTCACTTCCGTAGCCCGGCTCATCGACACCAGCCTCAAAGACGTAGAAAGTGGTCATTGCGTTTTTCGTAGCGTGCGAAGAAATGTTGTGGACGGGACTTTCTCTGTTAGTCTTTTGGGCATCAACGGGTGGGTGACTGTCCGCACTGAGCACGTTACCCGGACTTGAAAGCCGGAGTAGATAAGCTCATGTTCTGGTGTTCAACGAGCTCTACGGTGCGAAAGTCAAGGCTTAAGCCACATGGTTAGAATCTCATGAAACTGTGCATTCCTATGATCTTACACATGCCCTCCATCGAAGACTTGTTACCCACTAATCGTCCATAAAACAGCGTTACAATCACCAATCGTTCGCTAAATTTTTCACGGCGCTGCCCAAAAACCGATCACCGTCATCACATCCACTGATCAAATCACCACAAAATGGCTCTTGAAGCGTCTCTTGCCGCTCTTTCCATCGCGCAGGTCTCTTCGGAGTCTCTTGTTGCCACTAAGGCCCTTGTTTTCAAGCCAAAGACCGCAAAGACTGCCGCGACAGTCCCAGTTGTCGTCTTCGCCCTTCAGACAACTCAGACTCCAGGCGGTGCTATTGCCACCGCTGCTGGTGTAAAGGAACCTCGTCTTGCCAAGGAGGACCTTGTTCAAGAGTACTTTGGTGTCTCTGCCAAGGAGTTTTCCGTTGCCTCTATCACAAAGGAGCACCAGGGCAAGATCAAGGTCCTCGTTGACCAGACATTGACCAAGGACCAGTCCTACGAGCTCGCTACTGAGTCCGCCAAGGCTGCGGTCTCTGGGAGTGACATCTTGGGCTATCTGGAATCGACCGGTGTGGAATTGATCACCGTGGACTTCAGTGCTGTCCCAGAGCCAAAGAAGGAGGAGAAGAAGGTGAAGAAGGTGAAGGACACCAAAGCACAGCTTGATGCCAAGCTCATTGGTGTCACCGTAGACAAGTACCTGGACTTTCCAGGCTGGTACCAGCAGATCCTCACCAAGGGTGAGATGCTTGAGTACTACGACGTATCAGGATGCTATATCATGAGACCGGCTTCATACTCCATCTGGGAAACGATCCAGGACTACTTTAACGTCAGAATCAAGGCACTTGGTGTTAAGAACTGTTCTTTCCCACTGTTCGTGTCCGCTCGTGTGTTGGAGAAAGAGAAGGACCACATTGAGGGCTTTGCTCCAGAGGTTGCCTGGGTTACCAGAGCCGGTTCCTCAGAGCTGGATGAGCCAATTGCTATTAGACCGACCTCTGAGACTGTCATGTACCCCTACTACTCCAAGTGGGTCCAGTCCCACAGAGACTTACCATTGAAGCTCAACCAGTGGAACTCGGTCGTAAGATGGGAGTTCAAGCACCCACAACCATTCATTAGAACTAGGGAGTTCCTCTGGCAGGAGGGCCACACTGCTCACTTAACCTTTGAGGAGGCTAACACAGAGGTGATGCAGATCCTAGAATACTATTCCTCGATCTACCAGGACCTCCTCGCTGTCCCAGTAATCAAGGGTAAGAAGACGGAGAAGGAAAAGTTTGCCGGTGGTTACTTCACAACTACCGTTGAAGGCTATATCCCAGCCACTGGCCGTGGTATCCAAGGTGCAACATCGCACTGTTTGGGTCAGAACTTTTCCAAGATGTTCAACATCTCCGTTGAGAACCCAGAAGGTGCTGACAAGCCGAAGCTCTTTGCCTGGCAAAATTCGTGGGGTCTCTCCACGCGTGTTATTGGTGTCATGACGATGGTGCACTCCGACAACAAGGGTCTTGTGATCCCACCAAGAGTCGCAGAGACCCAGGCTGTGATTATTCCATGTGGCTTGACTGTGAAAACGACGAAGGAGGAGGCTGAGGCAATTCTTGACGGAGTCAAAGCCATAGAGCAGAGATTGGTGAAGGCTGGTATCAGAGCCTCTGGTGATTTCCGTGACACCTATTCCCCAGGCTGGAAATTCTCTGACTGGGAACTCAAGGGTGTTCCAGTGCGTTTGGAGTTTGGTCCAAAGGACCTTGAGAAGCAGCAAGTGACTGTTGTCCGTCGTAATGATTCCAAGAAGTACCAGGTTTCCCTTGCTGATTTGGAGACTGAGTTGCCAAAGATCCTTGACCAACTTCACGATGACCTTTTCGCCGCTGCCAAGCACGCCTATGACTCCCATAGAGTAACCGTTGAGAACTGGGAAGAATTTGTTCCAGCTTTGAACGCTAAGAATGTGATCCTCTCCCCATGGTGTGGTGTTATGGAGTGTGAAGAGGATATCAAGGACTCCTCTGCCAGAAAGGATGATGGTGATGAGGAAGAGGTTGACGAGAAGGCCCCATCGATGGGTGCTAAGTCGCTGTGTATTCCATTCGATCAACCAGAGCTGAAAGAGGGAACTAAGTGTGTGAAGTGCGGTGAGAAGGCTGTTAACTACACAATGTTTGGTCGTTCGTACTGATCTCAATACTTTCGTTTTGCATCATTTTGTAAGTCGTCATTAGTCATTTCTTGTCGCTGAACTCAGGGTTCAGCACCCATCCAGATCTTTTGGAGTCCCATTCCGCAATCCCTTTAAGCATCGTCCGCACCATGGTGAGATCCTCCTTCTCCTTGATCTCCACACCGCACGCTTTTAGAATCTCTCCGGACTTTCCAAAGAAGTCATGCGTAGCCAAATATTCCCTCATGTTGTCAATTAAACGAGCATTTCCTGTCACTGCGGTATTGGTATTGGCTGTGTTCTTGGCCTTCTTCAAATTGGAAAGGATTGACGAGGAGGATGCCGATGATGCCTTAGACAACGTGGCCTTCTTACCAGCAAGGCCAACCTTCCCTGTGAATGTTGGAACTCCAACACCCGCTTTCTTCACTTGCTTCCGTGATTGCTTCAATGCTTCCAATGCTTCCTGTGCGGCCTTCTTCGCCTCCCTTTCTAGTCCTTCATCCGGCTTGGAATGCCGGTCAATAACCTCATCATGCGTCAAGGTCTGGGAAACTGTGTTGCTGAACAGTCCATTCATCAATCTATCGTCCTCTGTTTCTGCATTCGTCTTCTCCGTGTAGGCCTCCAGCTTGCTCACACCTTGAATCTTGGTAATCTTTCCCAAATCATCGCTATCCTTTTGCTCCTTAAACAATGTTCGACTATCCCCCTCATCGAAATCCGACAGTGTGAACAAGTCATGGAGCTCACTATTCTTGAAAAACCTTTTCTGGTTCGGATCTTTAAGGATCTTGTCTGTCAAGAGTTGCTTGAAGATCTGTCTGTGATAAATCTTTTCCTCAATTGAACCACCAATAACTAGTCTATAGATCAATACCTCCTTCTTCTGTCCTAATCTCCAGGCTCTCTCACGTGCTTGTAGGTCTGTTGAAGGGTTCCAATCTGGATCAAAGATAATCACCCTATCCGCACCTGTCAAGTTCACACCTAATCCACCGACCTTGGTCGTCAGTAAGAAGAGGTCGTATGGTTCATTATTAAAAGCATAGATCATATCTTGACGTTTCCCGATCCCCGTCTCTCCGCTCATCTTCATGTATGTGTACTCTGGCCCCATGGACTTCTGTAAAAACTTCTCCAATATTGTCATCATTTGCCGAGTTTGAGTGAATAGAAGCACCTTGTGGCCCTGTTTCTTCCAAAGTGGTAATAGTGACTTTAGCACCTGGAGCTTCCCGGAACGCGCTGGATCACCATACGCCGGGATGTCATCCTTATAACGCGCATCTGCAAGGTCAGGATGGTTGCAAATCTTTCTCAACATATCAATGGCACTCAGGTATGAGTGGACCTTGCGCTCAGTAGAGCGTAGAAATTGGATGTATTTCTCACGTTGGTGTTGCGTCAAACGACACATTAACACATACTCCTGTTTAGATGGCAAGTCCCTCGCGACGTCAACTTTCATTCTTCTCAACAAGAATGGTTGAATGAGACCCTTCAGGATGACAGCCTTTTGATATCCAATTTTAACTTCCAGGTTACTTGCATTGGAATAACCACCTTGTTTGATTGGAATTTCAAACTCTTCTTGAAAGATCGGTAAAGTACCTAATCTCCCAGGGAAGATGAAGTCGAAGAGAGACCAAAGTTCCACCAAGTTGTTTTGGATTGGTGTACCAGAAAGTATAACTCTATTATGCGTCTTGAGTCTCTTGCTTAAGATTGTTATGTTGGAATTCGGGTTCTTTATCTTATGACCTTCATCAAGAACAACATATCCCCAGTTGATCGGCAGCAAGTGCTCCGCGTAGATTCTCAATCCAACATAACTTGTGATGAGTACATGCCCCTCATCAATTAGCTTCTGCACGATTGACCGAGCATTCGATGCGGTCTTCAACGAATTGATCGACTTTTTCACACCAGAGTCCTCATCCTCCATCATCAAGATTTTCTCCATATCCTCCTCACTAGTCTTGCCCGTCATACCTGATCCAATAGAATGCAGCACCATAGTCCTCAAAGGAGGCCACCAGGTATGAAATTCATTCACCCATTGGGTCATTACCGTGGCAGGGCACACAATGAGCACGGGTTTATCCAGCATTCCAGAGTAGTGCAGGCCTGCAACAAAAGCGATGATCTGGATCGTCTTTCCCAGTCCCATCTCATCACTGATGATTCCACCATGTTCTTGTTGGAACAGCTCATAAAGCCATTGAACTCCGGTCTTCTGGTAGTCGAACAAGGAGGGGTATATATCACCTGGGATCTTGAAGTCATGATTCAAGGAGGCATCCGGGTGGGTGGGATGTGGTTTAAGCCATTCAGGTGATTGCGAGTTATCTGGTCCTCGAAGCTTTGATCTCTTGTGGATCCATGTGTTCAGTCTATCTTGATAGAAGGACTCGACTCCATCATCGATGTTTCTTATTTCATCGTCCGTGAGCAACTTGCGTCTCTTACGCGGGAGCTCGTCATCAGTTCCCGTTTCCATTTCTGAATCTTCTCCAACATCTGCCATCCCTGGTGCCCTGAGATTCTGATGCGATATCACCTCAGAGTCATCCTCATCTTCAAGGACAAACCCTGCTGAGTTGCCAAATGCAGTGATCTTTCCTGTCCTTATGAGGAAGTCTTTCTCCGATTCATTGGGGAGACGTCCACCTGTATTGTCGTCCTCAGTCACTGGTGCCATATTGCTCTTTAGTCTGCCATTGATATCCTTGAGATCTTGCATAACTTCATCGTGCTCCTGCTTCAAATCTTCAATATATTCCTTGATGTCCTGCTTTTGCGATATTTTCGTCCTTGGACTCCTCAGTCTCTCCTCCAGCTTCCTTAACTCAGCCTTGACTCTTCTGAGTTGCTTCTCAGCACGCTCTAGCCGCTTCTGGTCCCCTTCAATTTCCTTCTCAGCAAGCAACGACGCCGCATCCGCCTGGATCTTCTGCTCTAGAGATGTCTGCTCCACAAGACGAACGCCCATGTCTGCGAGGTCATCCGTGGGTGGCGTCGCCGTGGGTTCATCTCCGCCCTGCGGCATGTTCGTTGCGGGTGTGTAGTTGTCTCCTCCTGGGAGGGAAAGTTTTGATGTTTTTCGCTTCGGTTGAGCGCCGCTAAAAGAGCAGAGATGATACCAAATGATACTAATATCGACTATAAGCAGCAGCTTATCTTATTATATACGTCATCTATACCCAACCTGGTGGCAAAATATTGCTGCAGCTAAGTCTTGCGTACGGTCACCCACTACACGACTCGTCCAAGGCTCTTAGCAGCTTAAGTACTGCTGTTGATCAGACGGGAAACGGTGCTTTCTGCTAGATATGGCCGCAACTGAGAGAGTGCTCAAACAACCCAGCAAACCTGCTGCTATCATCCGTCATTTTCGCTGTCAGAATTCTCCTCCTGTTTTGGCCCCCAAGTGAATATTCTCCCATCCGTGGTGCCCGAGAAGTACGTTGCCGTGCTCCGACCCGCATACACGACGCATGTGCTCCTTGCGGCGTCCTGTATGTTCTTCCTTAACCTGTTCACGAGTTTACCATCCATGGCTCTAAACACCAACAATTCTCCATTGTCAGAAGGACACCATAGATATTGTACCTCTGTCTCATCCAGTGGGGACAGCACCATGGATTTATACGCCTGTGATTTGTTCTTCACAAACTGTCCAAAGTTCAATAACGTGTTCACCCCTCCAGGGACATCTAGGTCCCATACACGGATCTTATCATCGCCACCGGTGGTTATCAAAGTCCGACCATTCTCCATCCATGTCAGGCCATTACAATTCGATGAATGTGCCTTTGCATTACTCTTCATAACGCCAATCTTGGAACTCTTATTTTCCATCACTGCCTTTGTCTTATCTGTTCGATATAGGTCCAATTGACTAATACAAGCATTGGTCTTCCTTATATCCCAAAGCCTCACTTCACCGTGTGAACTCCCCGTCGCAAGCATGTTGGCATCCATTGGGTTCCATTTACAAGAAAGTATGGTTCCCTGGTGTCCACTGAGTGATTGCACGGCGGAAGTACTTCTTAAATCCAAGATTCTGACATGTGTACTATCACAACCTGCGCTGATGAGGTTTGACAGTTTGGATACATCAAAATGATTCACCCTGACGCCCAAATCAAACGAGAATGCCTCTTCTAACGTATTTGAATCCCATACTTTCAATGATTCATCGTATGAGCTCGTCAAAAACATTCCAGTATCATGAGGCCACCATTGTACACCTGTGATACCGAACCCATGACCTCCAGTGTTCTTATTCAAATCTCCCAACACTGTGGCTTGTGAGCTCCCGACTTTCCACACTTTCACTGAGGAGTCCGAGCTACCAGAAAGAAGGAATTGATGCTGTGTTTCATCCATGTCAAGACACGTCACTGGGATGGGTCTCTTACGAAGAGGGAACCGAGGAGAGTCAAGCCATCCAAGCGAAAAATAAAGGGACTCGGTGGTGAGTTTGGAGAAGTAGTCATGTGTGATGTTTCCCAGTGATCTGTCCAGAAGAAGTGATTCCATGGCGTTGAGATGCCATTGATGTTGTAGCTCTTGGGGGAGGCTCAGCTTGCTTTCATGTGGGATAAGTGTTTACGGCCATCCTGCTCGCATTAGCATCCGGACACCAGAAGAGTTATCAAGGAGGTTTCAAATACGTGCTACAATTCGGCAAAAAGTCAATCATCGGTTACAGAACTCACTTCCCATCGTAATTCTCATGGTAGAATGCCACTGGTTTCTCCTCACCCATCTCCTCATCACCTATACTAGTGATAATCTTACCTTGGTCTCTCAGTTCTTGTTGCTCCTCTTCATCAATCACGTAGTTGATGTTTGCATGACGGTTTTCTGGACCAATGAACACGATAAGGAGCAAGTAAGCAAACACTGCACCCATAAATATGGCCATCACCCTACTATAATCATAGACTCCTGTACGAATTTTTCCCTCAGAGTCATACAGGGGGAATCTCTCACCAATCGTACTTTCAATAGTAGAGGAAGCTGAAGATGCCAGGTTACCCAGCTGATAGGAGACACCAACGACAAAGGCTCGGAATTCTGGTGGAGACAATTCTGATAGATGGATCGGGATAACACCCCAACCACCTTGAACGAAGAATTGCAAGAAGAAGACGCCAGCATTGATCCCCGAGTTGCGGACAAATGCCCATGGGTAGATCAATGCACCACCACACACGCAACAGATCATGATTGCTAAACGTCTACCGATGAATCCGGAAAAGTGAGCAATGATCATTCCACCAGTAATAGCACCCAAGTTGGCGACAGAGTTCGTGACAGTGGAACGGTCTCGTGAGTAATCCAATTGGGCGGTCAGTAGTGTTGGGTACAGATCTTGGGAACCATGCGATGAGAAATTCATACCAGCCATCAACAGGACCAAGTAAATCATCATGAGCCAATCCTTCTTGAAAGCCTTACCAGCATCCTTAGCAAAACTGGACTTCTTATTACTCAAGTGCATTTTCTGTTGTAAGAATTGGTCAGTCTCAGGGAGGAGCGCTCTCCAGATACAGAAGAGCACTGGTGGGCCCGAGGAGAACCAGAAGATGGCACGCCAGTTATCGGTGGTATCGACAATGGCACGTTGGAATACGACAACGAGGAGATAACCAAAGGCATAACCTTGTTGAAACAAACCTGAAAGGAAAGAACGAGCATTAGTTGGGACACCTTCCAAAGCCGTTGCAGATGCCAACCCGTACATGGATCCCATAAAGACACCGAAAAGAGCCCTAACGCCAAGGAATTGTTCATAGGTCTTGATGAAGCCCGTACCGATCTGGATCACTGTTAGACAGGCCAAGTTGATGATCAGCGGCCATTTACGACCATATCTATCACCAAAATAACCAAAGAAGGCTGCACCGACGGATCTAAGCATCAACACCAACGTTATACCCCAGGTTATGTCCTTCGTTGTTCTGCCAAGATCCTTTGCAATGCGCGTAACGTTTAACGAAGTGGCGAAGAAGTCAAAAGCATCCCAGGTCCATGCGATGAAACCAATGAGGAAGAACTGCCAATGCTGCCATGTCATCGTACGTAGACCAGGCAGTGGATTGATGTGTTTCTTCTCCTCCTGCCATTGTTGTGCGGTAGGGAGCAGTGACGTGAAGCGTGTCTTGGCGTACACCTTGGCATCAGCCAGAGAGAACGTTGTGAAGCCCATTATTTACCGAGTTTGTTCATTTGGGGGGCAGCAGGAGGATGGATTGACAGCTTTTATAGCACATCCGTTCGGCGAGGACATGGTTTCCCCGCATGACCGAAATGGGGGCTGCTGGGCTCGCGTTACCAGATTTGGATGGGACATAAGATCTCGCCCCGTGAATCTCCGACGGTTTTGATGGAAGGGAGGGATCTAGAGCATATGCATTATGTCAAGCTGCGGAGCATACCGGGCTGTCTG
>PPLI02000077.1:0-27811 GCA_003707745.2 Williopsis misumaiensis
AGCGCAGGGTTTGTATGGTTTTGTGTTCCAGAGACAAAGGGCTTACGAGTGGAAGAAGTGGATGCCATGTTTTCAAAGGAGGATACAGTTGCCTGAGGCCGGCTATTCATAAAAATCAATTGTTCGGTGATTGGCTGTAGCTGTAGGTATTGGCGATGAAGGATGCATACTAAGCCGGCGCCAAAGAAGGTCCTGTGGTAACCACTCCGGGGTCCCTCGACCATTTGGCGTGCTGACACATTTCGGTAAGTAGAATGATCTCATGTAATGATGTATGCATTCCAATCAATGATCTGGGGCATGACGTTGATTGGCTTATACCGTTTACCGCACTCGAAATTCACATGCTTCCGGCTCCCTCTTCCGTCCAACTCTTAGAACAACATCTCACGTCCAAAAGGGCTCCGTTCGATCTCTTGAAGACGCATTTCCCACCCTTTTCCGCATTATAAACCGCGAGGTCCGGGTAACACAAAGACGACCAATCGCCCTGCGATAATGCGGGCGCCGCGCGCTGGCAGCGCAAAGTTGGAAAAATCTTAATAAGGCGACATCATCCCGATCTTTCGCAAGTGGCAAACAATCAAAAGAACAGCACACCAATTGATCCGTTGACTCCCACTATTGCTTTGCATTCTTATCTCGATACACCAATATAATGTCCACTGCTGCTGCTCCTGCCCCTATTGCCGCCCCTCTCTTCCATCCTCTTCTGACCTGGAAGGATCCAGTCAAAACCGGAAAGGTCTTTGGTGCCATTGTTGCTGCCTTGATCCTGCTCAAGTCTGTGAACCTGCTCAATCTTTACTTCCATGTTGTCTCTCTTACTCTCATCACGTCCGCGGTGGCCGAATATGCTGGCAAGTTGCTCACAGGCACTGGTCTCGTGACCCGTTTCAGACCAGCATACAGTCAGATTGTCTCTACTAAGGGCGCTAAGCTCTTGCAATCCATTGGACAACATCTGCCACAATTTGAGATCATTGTCCAGAAGGTTGTCTACTCTGCCAACATTGAGGAGACATTGAAGGTGGGCGTGCTCTTTTACATCCTCTTCAAGATCACGTCTTGGGTCTCCATCTACACTCTGATTGTCACCGGCACTCTGCTCGGATTCTCCGTCCCAGCGGTGTACGAGAGTTATCAGAAAGAGATTGACGCCGCTATCAAGGAGTACTCTGCTGTTGCCTGCGAGAAGGCATCCGAATACAGCAAAGTTGCTCAAGAGAAGGCTGCTCCATACATCAAACAGGTTGATGAGAAGCTTGGTCCTGTATCCAAGTTCATCAAGCAGAAGTACCAGGTCAGAACCGGTGGCAGCACTGTTGCTCAACACCCATTTGAATCTACCCAAGCTAGCACCACCAGCGCCACCACCTCTGGCGCCAACGCATCCCCTTCTAACGATTTCTCTTTCTCAGGCCCTGCTGCTTCCACTACAGAATTCCCATCGGTGCCAGACACCAAGCCAGAGGCTACTACTCCACAGAATGTCGATCTCGACGACCTTAAGAGCGACATCTTGAAGAACAAGGCTGCTGCCGCCACTTTCTGAGCACCACGCAAGCTACACTTTATGAAGAAGACTTGATGTTTTATACTATATGATCTAGCTATTCATTCTTTGAATCGTTCATTGTAGACCACAACTACATTACTGTAAAGAGACACTGGGGCTTGTGTATGAAGTTTGAAGAAGTATAAAAGAGTGGAACTTTCGATATACAGAAAGCGTCCAGCACCCGGTGACTGAGGTTGATGTCAAGATCAAATCAAGCCCTGGTACCAGAAGAAACTTCGAGCTCCTCAATAACAGGGTTAAAGACGTTCTCGTTCAAATCCTTCTCTGTATACGCCAACTGTTGCTTGGTCCACATGTTTGGTTCATTAACATATCCCTCAACACCGACATTGCACAAACCACCACGAGCCTCCAAATCAGTGACTCTTGGCAAACCCAATGTCTGATAAACGTCCTCAATGGCATCAATCAAGACGTCGGACAATTCGTTATGGTGTCCCGGGGTTGGAGTCACACGAAGTCTCTCCTCACCACGGGCCACAGTTGGGAAATTGATCGCTTGGACATAGATCTTGTGCTTATCCATCAACAAGTCTGAGGCAGCCTTAGCCTTAGCAGCATCACCAATCATAATTGGGACGATATGCGACGGGTTTGGCATCACTGGGACACCAATAGAGGCAAGCTGATCTTTAACATAGGTAGTGTGTACCTGCTGCAACTGTCTGTCCTTCAAGTATGATCTCTGATAACGGACAGCCTCTGCAGCACCAGCCATGATGGCTGGTGGGAGAGAAGTGGTGAAGATGAAACCTGGAGAGTAAGAACGTAGCCAGTCGACAACGGTCTTGCTGGCAGCAACATAGCCACCAACGGTACCGAACGACTTACCAAGAGTACCGGTGATGAAGTCAATGCGGTCCATGGTAGTCTTGAAGTTTGGAGAACGGATACCAGAGGCTCTATGAGCTTCAAAGTCGTAATGTTCCGCGACTCCACCACCATGTGGACCGTAAAGACCAACAGAGTGCACCTCGTCGAGGAATGTCATACATCCGTACTTATCAGCCAGATCACAAATCTTTGGGATGTTCGAAACGGATCCAGACATGGAGTACACAGACTCAAAAGCGATCAGCTTCGGCAAACTCTTTGGGTACTTTGCCAAGCGACGCTCCAGATCCTCCAAGTCGTTATGCTTGAAAATTTCCTTTCTAGCATTGGAGTGCTGAATACCCACGATCATAGAGGCATGGTTCATCTCATCGGAAAAGATCACCATGTCCTTCATCTTTTGACCCAACAGGGACAGCACAGCGTCATTGGCAACGTAACAAGACGAGAACACCAAGGCTGCCTCTTTCTTGTGGAGAGCGGCAAGCTCAGACTCAAGTGTGATGGCGTGCTTGTTATGCCCAGCAATGTTACGGGTACCACCTGCACCTGCACCGTACTTCTGCAACGTTCTCGTCATGGCATCGATAACCTGTTGATTTTTGGACATGGCAAGGTAGTCGTTGGAGCACCAGACGGTGACTTTGTCCTCCTCAACAGCACGGTGAGCCAGTGGGAACTGCTTCGCAAGTCTGTTGATGTTGTTGAAGAATCTGTAGGAATTGTCAGATCTCTTCTTGTCAACCTCAGCCTCAAACAGACCTTGGTAGTCAAATGACTGCTCGTTTGTAGAGTGGTCCAAGGGGTGGAAGTCAGGCTCTTCAACCTCAGCAGTGGCAACCTGTGCTGCGGCCCGCTTCGACGAAGAGACGAAGGAACGCTTCTGCTCCAAGGCTGGTCCCATAACAGGGCATCTCGCAGCACTGGTGGAGAGCGCAGCGCCGTCCAGGCCACGGATGGATTGCGCGGAGGCGTGCTTAAAGTACGGACACAGCTTGTGTGACTGGCGTGCAAGGGATTCCATCTTTGATGTTTGTCTAGATGGGCAAGATCGGTGGAGAACTTTTTGCAGCTTTGATATTTGTCCGAGACGACTGGGCCTGGTCAATATTGGAGTTCTTTTTTTCCCAAGCGCGGCAGCAGACCCCGAACGCCTCGAGGAGCGGATTTAGGGCACTAAACTGGAAAGATGGAGATAGTCGGCTGGGAGCGTTGGGTGATTGTGCGAAGTAATGGGCGCCAACATTAGATAGCATGAGATGGCCCCAGAGATGCTGACATTGTTCTAGTGGCACGTCCACTACTAGCATTACGACTTTTAGCGTTGAAACTTGGCTATGGTACGGCATTACGAAATCCCGTCTCGCTATTGGTTGGAAAGAGGTGCGAGGTGCAGCATCAACTGAATAGACCCACGGGGTTTCAAACGTCAGCGAAATCGAGCAGCTGAAGACTTTTGACAGTCGTCCACTGATGGCCTGCGGCGCGCACCCGCTACGCTAGTTCTGAGGCCCCTCAACAGCTGAGATCTGTCAACTAAACTGGAGACTCTTGACGAGCAAGCCCCAACAGATAAACAGCTTAGCTCTTAGCTCTTAGCTAGGTGGTAGATGGCACACCAGTGACCAAACCGGCATATGCTAGATAGTAGATACTGGGCAAGAACAAGACTCAACTGTTAACCCACTACTCCGGTATAGGAAAGCAAGGCGCTATAAGTCGGCCATGCCTTAAATGACAAAGCCACATGCGGGTAATACTTTGCCCTCGGTCACATGATACAGCCTCCGGAACCGGAACGCCAATTTGGTGATTTAGAAGCTGGCGCGTCTGCAATTGAAGCAGGCTCTTATTGACGCGAACAATTGGACGGTCGCTGGTTCCTGATAGACGAGGAGTGTCAAGCAGCGATCTACCCACAAGTGCTCTACCAACAAGTCTACATCGAAGCCCGGATAGAAGAGACATGATGGATCAAAGATCGACGCTCAAATTGAACTCATCACAGACAGACATCCATAGGAGGCCATCTGCGCCATTGCCAATGGAAGATCTTCCGGTTGCTTCACATCCCCTGTTATCATCATCGTCGGAATCTGCGATTGCTGATGATAAGCCGGCGGCGGCACCGTATATTACCGAAACAACGATACAGATCATTGGATGTATCTGTGGGTGGTATGCTTTTTCCTTAACGATATCACTGTACAACAAATGGATGTTTGACAAAACGCAGCTCAACTTCCCCTTCCCTATCCTGATTACATCATTTCATCAGCTCTTGCTGTCGCTTTTATCATTACTGGCAATCACGCTGAAACCTTCGCTTAGACCGCGTCGCAACGAAGAGCAACAAGGGTTGCCCTTTTACATGAGACACATCTTACCCTGTTCGCTTGCCAGTGCTGGTGATATTGGGGCTGGTAATGCCAGCTTCAGATTCATATCATTGACGACATATACAATGGTGAAATCTTCATCGATCGCCTTTGTACTATTATTTGGTGTCATCACTAGATTAGAGAAGTTCTCGTCCAATTTGCTTGGAATAGTGTTACTGATGAGTGCTGGTGTGATGCTGATGGTTGATACCAGCAATACTGGGTCAAAGGATGGAACTGATTCAACGTTCATGTTGGGGTTCTTTCTCGTGTTACTCAGTTCATGCATGAGCGGAGTTCGATGGGTTTTTACTCAACTCCTTCTACATAAGAATCAAAGCGAGGTACTACAAGTGACGTTAGAAGGAAACAAGAAGAGAGTTAATCCAATCTACACCATTTATCAGTTGAGCCCGCCGATGTTCCTGGCGCTGTTTGTGGTTGGATGTGGCGTTGAAGGGTTTGGTAACTTTCTCCATGCAGAGATCTGGCAGGAGAAGGGTGTTGCGAAGTCTATCGCTTTATTGTTGTTCCCTGGGTTTCTTGTCTTATTCATGACCATGTTTGAGTTTGGCATCTTACAAAGAGCACAAGTGATCACTCTCAGTATTGCTGGTATATTGAAAGAGCTACTCACCATCGTTGCATCGACGTTTATCTTCCATGACAGGCTTACACCAATGAATATAGTTGGTCTGCTCATCACGATTGTGGATATTGTCTGGTACAACATCTACAGATACTCCGAGAAAAAGCGTGAAGAAGAGGATCGACTAGCAGCGAGCAAAACTACTGAGTTTGAATTGGGTAACGTTTGACGACACCCTAACGACAGTTCAACAGTGCACTACAGCGTACGATTACCACCACCACCACCACCGCCGCGCACAGGTGATGCCAAGTACAGCAATTAATAATACGTCAATCAAACACTCATAAGTCTCGTCGGACCGGGAAGACAAATATGCCGAGACACCAAAAACCGTTGGACAAAAAAAGCATACGGGACAAATGTCGGCTCCGCGATGGAATGTGGAAATGTTAAGCGACGGCGAGCCCTGGGGGATGTTCAAGTGGCCGTGCATAAATCAGTGTGTATCAATGACGAACAGATAGAGAGGGTTCTCTTCTCACCAGTCGACATCTTTAATTCCTTGTCAGTTTGTCAGTTTGTCCCAAGTGCGCCCGGGAGCTGCGTCCGGGAGCTGCGTCCGGAGACGTGGAAAGTTGCGTTTTGTAGTCGCTTAGGCACGACGCTTTGAAATGGGACTGAGAACACTCAGAGAGCTTTAGGTATGTCCGGATGTTACAGCGTTTCTTTTTCCGTGAGACTTAGAATTTCACCAATGCATGCAGACATGAAAGCTGTTTAGTCCCTCCAGTCTCTCAATCAATTTTCTGAGACTCGGACACCCCTCACGGGATGCGTGCCATTTTTTTTCTCTTTAGAAAATTCAAACCGTTCGACGATTTGGATTCCCCCTGCCCCCTTGAACTCATAACAAACGGATCAACGCCGCTCCCGAACGCCTCACAAGAACTTTTAGAGAGCGCCCAGCACATATTCACACGACAAGTTGAGTACTTCAGTGAACACACAGACACTCACGATGCTGAGTCTCGCCAAGCTGCACCACGAGGATGAGTGGCGCGTAAGCACACTGGTTGCTGGATTTGTCCAGTATCTCAGACAGCTGGCGTCCCATTTGGTTCCACAGACAGCGAAGAACAACACACAGGACAAAGAGCAACAGCCTAAGGATCTATTCCCATCACATATGGCTGTCAAAACTGATATGAAAAGCAGTTCCGTTCCCTGTTCAACAAGCGGGAATGAGTCGCTAGTGAAAATTGAAAACGAGGATGGATCTATCAGTTGGAGACTGCAGGACGACTCAAGAGCAACATCTCAAGGGTTTTCCGCCATCACATCACCATTTATGAACACTGGAACGATGGGGCAAACCTTTTCAACTTTGGATGCAGGCTTTGTAAAGGATTCACCGTCTCCTGTAAACATGCAGCACCCGCACAAGAGGTATTTTGATTCTGATATGGAATCGCCCCATGCAACGGATCTACCTAACCCGGAGTTCTTTGATATTGCCGTCAAGCAAGAAGATTCTTTTGACGAAGAAGACAGCGGGAGCGATAAGGGCAAAGGTAACAAAGTTTACAACTGCGAATACTGTGGAGCTGAGTTCCGGATCCGCGGCTACCTAACGCGGCACGTCAAGAAGCACGCTTTAACGAAGGCGTACGAATGTCCATTCTATGAGGAGCACAGCGATTCTAAGTGCCATCCCACTGGTGGCTTTTCGAGACGTGACACCTACAAGACACATTTGAAAGCTCGTCATTTCAAATATCCACCAGGGACAAGATCGCAGGAGAGAGCCTCAAAGAACGGGAAGTGTGGACTTTGTAATAAGCCATACGAATCAAACGAGGAATGGGTGGAGAAACATATCGAAAATGGCGAATGTGAAGGTCTGCCAGAGGGTTACACGGCCCGTGTGAAGAATTCACGTCGGAAGAACTACGAATATCCAAACCCAGCACAAATTAGCCCCGTGAGTTCAAATACTAATGATTCTCCATCGACTAGTGGCTCACCAACAGGGGCTCATCAACCGCTGGCACATCATCAGCTGGGTCATGTACATGATTCCATCAAACTTGCTGGAGAGCTGCACCGTGCACAGATGGTGCAGCAGTTGCAACTAGATTATGACAACAATGATGAATTCTCACTGGATGTGGAGCAAACGCTCTCGTTCCGTCCTATGATGAGTCAGGAGTATTATGCTTAAAGGGTATTGGAATTGGAAAGGTTAATTGACGATGTAATGTATCAGTGTCCTGTAGGATATCACCGGAGTGATAAGTTGTAAGCTCGTTGCCAATTAAATAGAAGTTCTGATATAAAGAGTACATTAATTATTAAGTTCGCTTAGATGAGCATGGCAGCAACACCTGCAACGGCAGCAGCAACAACACCAGTAGAAATCAGGTTCGAGTTGGCGTACCCGCTAGACACGGAGGAAGAGACGTTTGAAGCGTTCTGGGCCTGGGCGACAGAGGCAAGCGCAGCAAGAGCGAGGGTGGGGAACTGCATTTTTGTTGTATAGTTTATCCTGTTGTGTAAGGAGAGCAAAGGGGTGAGAGAGTAGTGAGGGAAGAAATGAGTTGCCTTTATACCCTCTGGGCACACACAATTGGGCACGAGAGGCTTCACGTTGCTGTTCCAGCTAAGCCTGCAGTGCAACCCCGGTATGGGCCACGGCCATTGCTATCCTTCTGTTAGAGCCCGCACTCGCTGGGGGGCCGTTTGCTTCCCGTTTAGGGCGTTGCACTTTGTGTCAGAAAGGGAAGCGGCACGGTTCATTGAATAATGCGCAGAAGCAGAAGCAGCCACAGCCGGGGGATCCGAGGGGGCAAAAATGTTGGACCGCATGCCCTTCGAGGTAATGGCACTCGTGCTGCGCCAACTCGGAGTCCAAGACTCCGTTCGCTTGTCATTGGTGAGCAAGCAGCTCAACAGAATCCTGATGCAGCGCATCTATGGCGAGTTGACTTTCACCGTGCTGCTTTGTGGAACCTCGGAGTATCTCGTGAAAGCAACGAGCGACGCATCGCCTATCTTCGGACTATACGGGATTCTGCGCTTCCTTACGTGCGTCAATCAAATGCAGGCGTTCATACGTTGCGTACACGTGCACTACTACATATGCGACGAGGTCCTAAATGAGTTCTTGGAGATTTGGGGTCCATGTGCTTTAGTGCCACAAAGGGGACCAATACTGGTCACAGATGTAATTCATCACAAGATAGTTTCCCAACGGGTTGTCGTTCGTGAATTGCAAGAGTTGTTGAAACTTGCAAGTGCTCACACGTTCAGACTTAGTCCTGGAATCGGATCTCTGGGTGGTAATACGTCTTGCATCGCCAATACGCCCGCTTAATCCCTGTCCATTCACTCTCATCACTCGCATCAAACTCCTCTGCAGTTCCCCTTGGTGCATCAAGCTCTGTATATGTCACTTGCATCCCATAGTTTGCCATGTCAATCTCCACAATTTTCTTGTAAACGTCGTAGGTGACTTGTCTATCAGCACCAAGACCATTGAAAAAGGAGAATATTCCATTTGGTTTTAGCAGACCAACAATGAGATCATATAGTTCAAGCATATCCGTGTAGTGCTCTGAGTATGTGTCATAATAGATACCATCGAAAAAGACTCCCTCGTTCAACAACTCAGGAAGCGTATCCTGCCATCTCCCCTCGAGCACTTTCACGTTGGACTTCTTCAACCAACCATCCTCATGCAATTTTGCTATGACATCCGGGTGAGCTTCACAGATGTAATGCATCGTTGGATTTTTCTCCTGAATCATAGTGTCAATGATACCCATGCCAAACCCGATGTTCAACACGTTAACCGTTTCAAAGGAATCAGCATCATACCCTGATGGATCCACTTTCAACTGGTCCACATTCCTGAAAATTGTGTCACATCCGGCTCTCATAAGATCATGCTCCCATTCCATCATTACCCCATCTTTGTTGTCCTTAGTGACTAACGCACCGTCTTTGTACTCTAGCTTGGTCTTCAAATAAGTGGACTGTGTGTTTGCTGGATCCTCGATAAGCTCCTTCTTGATCTGCTCTAGCTTCTCTTGTTGCAGTCTCTGTTTCTCCAAGTCCTCTTTAGAGATCTCACCTCTTTCATCTGAAGCTTCTTCATCAAGCTGCTCACCGTCACTCAAAAACTCAATATCATCATCGATCTTTCTCAGAACGAGCTCAGCACGTACACCAGCATCAACGATTGCCGTATAGAAGTCAGTACCTTGAAGACCTCTACGGAACAGCACATCGCCTGGGGTTTTGTCTTCGTCATCAATGAGACTCCAACCAGCACCCCAACTAAACAACTCTTCAATAAGTGACAGGACAACTTTTGACTCCTCTTCGGTGATATCAACAGGGATCGAACGACAAATCAGATGCAGCGGAGTTGTGGTGGATTCCAATTCCTCATCATCCTCTTTCCCAGCCAAATAGTTTCTGCATTCTTCCACCGTATAGGTGGAAGGAATGCCATTTGAAAGGTAGTACTGAAGTTTCTCCAGATACGTACCATCAATGGGACGTACTGTCAACTGGCACAGCTCGTGTAGTTCAGACATTCTCCGGCAGTCCGTTCGTTACAAGAGTGGTGTACCCGATGAGCTCGATGGAAAGAAAAAAAACATACGCACGGGCTCTTAACTGACGAAAGATTTAATGGCAGAAGGGGGGAGGACGCTCTTTAATTGCTCTAGAGAGAACAGATGAGACTGTCAGCCCCCCTGCTACGGTGATCACATCATAGAATATTCAATTGCAAAGTTTGGCACCCGTTCAAGCGGTGTATCTCTTCTCAGCCTCGGCCCAGTTGATAACGTTCCAGATGGCAGAGAAGTAGTCAGCCTTAACGTTCTGGTACTGGAGGTAGTAAGCGTGCTCCCAGGCATCAATAGCCAACAATGGAGTGTACTTGGCACCAACAGTGTCCTGGTTAGCAGTCTGAATGATTTCAATGGCACCGTTCTCGTTGTTCTTGACGATCCAACTCCATCCGGAACCTTGGATTCCAGCGAGACTGGAATTGGTGAGGGAAATGAGCTTTTCAAAGGAGCCATACTCCTGCTTGACAGCCTGTGCAAGCGGGCCAGTTGGCAATTCACCACCACCGTTGCTGATTGGGGCCAAGTTCTTCCAAAAGAGATTGTGGTTTCTGAAACCACCACCATGGAAGTTGATAGCCTTCTGCAATTCAATGGTCTTGAGCACGTTGCCCTTGGACTCAGCCTCAGCGTGCTGCTCAATCGCGGCATTGTATCCGTTCACATAGGTTTGATGATGTTTCTTGTGGTGCAACTCGTTAATCTGACCAGAGATGTACGGCTCCAACGCGCCATAGTCGTAGTCCAAGTCTGGCAAGGTGACCTTGGATCTGGCGAGCATCGGCGCTCTGAAGGCCTGTGTGCGGAGTTGACGAAGAGCGAGCATTGGGGGAAATCAGCAACTAATACGGATGATGGGAATACAAGAGAGGGGGGCGGATTAATATTTCGCTTTTTATATATCCTTGCGACGATCCGTTCACAAATCTCATTGGTTGGTTGCCACAGTTTACAAGACTCCACATCAAACAGGAGGTTCGGAAAGCAATGCTGGTGATTGTAACGCTAGCATTCCTTTATTACACCGTATGGGTATGGATACTTGTGAGTTGCTAGCTTTTCCCTCGCTGGAGTGAATCCCGTACTGACATATGCAAAAGCCCTTCATCGAGGCCGACTCGGTCCGCAGATGGTTCCCAAGTCCAGAATGGGCAATTAGGTTACCATTGCTTCTGTTGATGATTGCCTGGGCAGCAGTGGGCACCTACGTTGCATCCGTATTCCTTCGGAACAAGTCGAAAGTCCATAGTGCTGGTGCCCATATTGACGTGGGTGTATTAAGGAATGGAAACAAAAGTTGAGCAGCCATGGTGGGCAACACCAGTACATCGTCACGACAAGGCAATTGTGGAACTACAAGTTGCTCAAAAAACCCATAAGGGACAACATCAATTGCCATATCTCTTCTCAGCCTCCGCCCAGTACATCGTCACGACAAGGCAATTGTGGAACTACAAGTTGCTCAAAAAACCCATAAGGGACAACATCAATTGCCATATCTCTTCTCAGCCTCCGCCCAGTTGATCACGTGCCAGATGGCCTTGAAGTAGTCAACCTTCACGTTCTGATACTGCAAGTAATAGGCGTGCTCCCAGGCATCAATTGCGAGGAGTGGAGTGAACTGGCTGCCCACAGTGTCCTGGTTTGCAGTGGTAACAACCTCAATCGAGTGGTTATCATTGTCCTTGACGATCCATGCCCATCCTGAGCCTTGGATGCTTGCCAGTTTGGTGTTGGTCAAAGCAATGAGCTTGTCAAACGAACCATACTCTTTCTCCACCGCCTTGGCGAATGGTCCATCGGTGAATTTACCACCACCTTGGGACACTGGTGCCAATGACTTCCAAAATATGTTGTGGTTTCTCACACCCCCACCATGGAACTTGATGGCCTGTTGCAATTCAATGGTCTTCAACACATCCGCGTTCTTCTGTGCCTCTGAGTGCTGCTCAATGGCGGTGTTGTAGCCATTGACATAGGTCTGATGGTGGTTCTTATGATGGATCTCATTGATTTGGCCAGAAATGTATGGCTCTAGGGCATCGTAAGCATAGTCGAGCTTTGGGAGGGTGACTTTGCCGGTCATTTCTTCAGAGGTGGCAAATTCGATGGTTTCGGAATGTTATATGGATGGCTATAGGAATGGCAAAGGGGCCTCTTATATACTTGCTCGTCCTGGAAGCAACCTGCAACCCCATTGGTTAAGATTGCCACAGTTTGTCATCATCGCACGCAAATGTGGGGATTAGTGAGTATAATTGAGTAAACTTTCTGCTTGTCGATGCGAATGTGTAAGCCTGTTAGATGATGTGTATTCGGTTGACTGGGAAAGGTTCTCGTAGCGCACTGCATTGTGCATATTGTCGAGCAAAGTCTCTAGTATTCCAGAATAAGGAAAGCGGTTGATCCGGGCTGCTTTCAACAACCTAACTATGGAGAAGAGAAGCGATATCCAATCAACCTAAACCACTGATTGTGGAGCAGACCCAGTCATATTAGGGAGTGGCACCAAGTGTGCTACCGATCCGCAACGCTAGTAAAACGCTAGTAAAACCCTTGAAAATGACTCAATTGAACCCATATCGGGTAAGATGTTGTATGATGTATCCAATTCCATAGATCCCCCAGACAACTTCAGAAACCTCCAACAGTTCCCTCCTCCAAAGTCCCACGGGCCATTCGAACAATCAGAATGGCTTTGTGATCGTTGGGCACCGGGCCACACAGAAAACGTCAGCGCACATCAAAACAACTACCACCAATTAGACCCCCAAAATCTGACAGCCAGGACCCGAAAGCGGCGCTCAGGAAGGTAAGAATGGCCCACAGGAAGGGCGTTGACGACTTCCAGTTTGGTAGCCGGCTCGGCGAGGGCTCTTACTCTCAGGTCTTCAAGGCGGTGGACATACAGAGCAGGAAGGTATATGCAATCAAGATACTCTCCAAGAAGCACATTGTAAAGGAGAAGAAGATCAAGTATGTCAACATCGAGAAGTCCACGCTGAACAGACTAGGTAAGCACCCGGGAATTGTCACTCTTTACTACACGTTCCAAGATGAAAACTCGCTCTATTTTGTGATTGACCTCGCGGAGTTCGGGGAGCTCTTGACTCTTATTAGAAAATATGGCTCTCTTAGCGAGCATTGTTCGAGATATTACATGTCACAGATCATCGATGCGGTGCAGTTCATGCATTCCAAAGGCGTCATCCATAGGGATCTGAAGCCCGAGAACATCTTGGTCAATAACGACATGAAGCTCATGCTTACAGACTTTGGCGCTGCGAAACTGCTCGATCAGGTGGATAACGAGGAGCACACGTCTTCATTCGTTGGAACAGCGGAGTATGTCTCTCCAGAGTTGTTGAAGGATAACAAATGTGGAGTTGAATCAGATATTTGGGCATTGGGCTGTATTCTCTATCAGTTCATCGTTGGTTTACCACCCTTCAAGGGCACCACAGAATATCTAACATTTGAAAAGATTGTGAACCTGGACTATAAATGGCCAAACCTTTTCATTCCAGAACTTGTGAAGGACCTTGTTGCAAAGTTATTACAGATCGATCCAAATCTGAGACTCACAATGCCAGAAATTCAACAACACCCTTGGTTCAAACAGCTGCAATGGGAAAACAAACAACACATCTGGGGTGTTTCTCCACCTAAGGTGGAACCATATAATGCACAGTATGAGCAAATCAACCAAGGTGTGGCACAGTTCTCGCAGTTGAGGCTGGGGAAAAGACCTGCGGGCACTGTGAGGAAACAATTGTTGAACAATACGATTAACCAAATACGTCACGATGGAGTATACGGTGGCCTGCAAAACAGACCATTTACAAAAACTTCAATACCCAAGGCAGCATCGGCGCCTGTGTCACCGAACCTATTCAGGCAGACTCCGAATGGTGATATGAGGCTGGCAGAGAAAGTTCAAGCTCAAAATGGCCATCAAACCATACAGCCTGCACAGAATATTGCCCCGCAGGTACAAGGTCAGCGAGCGCAAAATGTGCCACAGGTTCCCGTGCAATCGGTGCGCAAGATTACACAACCACTCACAAAGGCTGCACCTTCACCCCAGCCAGTTTCAAAGGCCATTCCACCTCAACCGGTTCCGAAAGTTATACCACCAGTGCCGAACGTTACACCACCGCAGCCAGTGCCAAAGACTGTGCCTTCTCCTCAGCAGGAGAGCAATCAGGGACTTTCACCTGTTCAGAACGGCCCATTGGTCAAACCAGTCCAATCTCCATCAGGGAAACTGACCAAGAATCCACCAGTGACAAATCAAGTGAAGAGACTTGCGAAGCCAGGACTGGTCAAACCGTCGAGCCCATTATCTCCACCCTCATCATCAAAGTCAAGGCTTCCTTCCAAACCATCACCCAAGACTACTGGGTCACAGTCACCACTACCAATGCCCAAGATTCCTGCTCATGTTAAGGCAGCAGCGAAACCACAAAGCCCAAAGCTGCAGACCATACCCAACTTCAACACGACGACAAACAATACAACGCCGACAAAAGGACGGGCACCAAAGCTCCCACTTCCAAGTTTTATTACCTCAGCAGATGCAACAGACCTTGCCCTGAGGCTGAGTGGTGATGAGAGTGTGATGAAGCTGGACTATATTCATCTCTCCGAGTTACGATACTCAGCATGTGTGGAGAAGCTTGAACCAGGTATCGGTTTGGATGATCTCATGATTCATAAGATCATCAAAAAGAATGAGACAGTGTTGTTGGATGAGTTAAGAATCTATGGCTTAGCAATCACCGATTATGGACGACTGGTACTGTTTCAACAGGGAAAACTACAAACAGTTGTTGACGTTGTTATTGACCTGACTGATAAGAGGGTTGCCATGTATGACTATGAATTTGATGAGAGTGATCATTCAGGGTATTTGATCCTTGAACTTGCCTCTCGTGACAGATTGATATTCCTTTCACCGTTGCTAAAGCGTGTTTCCGGGTTGGAGACTGTTGGCGACGAACTGACATGGATCGATGCATTGATGAAGACGAAGCAGATCTTGAGAGAGAAATCAAAGCCAAGAATATCGAGCAAACCACAGACGGCAACGGAGGTCCAACAACAGAACAAAAGATTCGCCGGAGGTGCCGCTGCAGCAGCATTCAACCGGATGATGAAATAGCACGAATTCTTTTCAATTAGAGAATTTCCAACTCAGATTGATGTATTGATCGTAGACGGTGCCTCGTGGTTCGCCGCAGCATTGTTGTTAGGGCTCTTGGAGATGAGGAATTCCCCAAGAAACTTGAGCGGATCCTCAGGTTTCTCCTGTGCAATGAGTCTCATTCCTTCTAGAAGCGTAGGAGTCACGTGTTCGTTGAGCCATTGACGTGTTGGAGCACCGGTGTTGAGTGCCCCTGGTGGCACTTGGAACGCACGCGACGGCGTGTGATCCTCTGGTTCTGTGGAGTCCATTGAAGTTTAGCTGTTCTTGTTGTTTGCTGATGGTTGTTGTTGTCGTTCAAATTCAACAAATTGTTGATGGAACCTTTACCAACATCAAACGAGATCTATAAATACAATCGATGGACCCATTCGTCGAGGTCCTGCAAGACGCACAGACACAGCAGAAGTCCCTGAGCTTGCTGCTTTCCTCAAACCTCACAGAAGACACGGCGGAGGACTTCAAGAATGGACTTCAGGAGCTACGGGAGACGCTGCAGGATCTAAAGGAGTCTATTGAGTCAAGTAAAGCAGACCCAGAGTTCTTCAAAATCAGCGAGGAGACGATACATGAACGTGAGGGTATAGTGGATGGGCTTGAAGAGGAGTATGGCAAGCTTGAGAGGCAATGGACGCAAAAGAAGACCAGCACAACGACGACGCCCTTCACGCGGTTTGAAGACCAGCAAGAGATGGAACAGTTTACACAGGTACAACAGCAGGAAATGTTGCGTGAACAAGATGGACACCTGGATGGTGTCTATGCCTCGATGCAAAACATCCATGCGCAGGCGAGGATGATGGGGACTGAGCTGGAAGAGCAGGCATTTATCGTTGAAGAGCTCGAGGGGGACATGGATAGGATTACGGGTAGGGTTGGTAGAGGGCTGAAAAGGGTTGAGCATGTGATTAGAACGAATAGCGAGAGTGCGAGCAATTGTTGCATCGGACTGTTGATCGTGGCGTTGATCGTGCTCCTCGTGCTCGTGGTGGTGGTGTAAAAAACGTTAGAAGCTAATGACATCACTGTAACAGTACTACGTAGTTGTGAAAAAAACAGATCGCCTATTCGCTAGCATCAAAGTAAAGGCTGGGATCAAGGGCACTAATGTCTGCACTCTTCACCTCTCCCTCCAGTAAGAGCTCTGCCATAAGCTTCCCCGTTCCTGGTGCATTGTTGATTCCCCAACAAGAATGGCCGGAAGCGAGGTAGAGGCCTTCAACGTTTGTTTCACCAATGAGAGGGCCAGAAGAGGATGGGACGTCCAAGACAGGGAGATAGCATGCCTGGCGTTTTAAAATGTGTCCACGGGCGAGGTTCGGACTCAGTTTGCCCACGTAGTGGAACAACTGGTCGCACTTCTCCTTGATCACCTCCACATCGTCGGTGGTCTCCGGGAGATCCACCAGCGTATCACCTTCCCCACAGACATATACTTCATCCTGACGGGCATAAATCTCCGGAGATACGTATTGACCCTTGCCAACTTTGAGCTCTGTGAAAATGGCGTATGGGGAAACCATGCCACGATGAGGCGCCACCGTGATCGAATGTGCTCTGAGGCCCGAGATAGGACAATCCGGGAGGATCTTCGAAGTCCAGGGTCCCATTGCCAGCACAACTTGTTCTCCTTGGATCTCCACGCGGTCTTCTGGGGACCTCGTTGGGAAGTATTCCAACCCACGCACCGCACCGGTTTCATCATCCATCAGTAAGGATTCCACCTTGCCCAAAATAAGCTCCACAGCCCCGGACTCCAATGCCTTTTTCAACAAGAAATTGGTGAACCGGTAAGGGTGCACCTGTGCTGTGGAGTCCGAGCCTCCCAAACGAGACCACTCGCTAATGACTCCTTCACGGATCCAGTTGAGATCCCCGGGAAGGTGCGGTGCACCGGGCAGGTCGCGATGCTGGATTGAGTTCTTCGTCACTGTGCGTCTCTTTTGCAGTGGTTGTGTATCGAGGGACTCCAGGCTGGTGTTGGGTGTATTGGCAGTGTCCTTGCAGCCTGGTCCCACGTTGACATTCTCCGACGAGGAGTCTGACTCGTCGTCAGGAGCATCCTGCAAGTTGCCTTCCAGGCTCACCGTTGTCAGTCGGCGATACCCCCACTCCTCAGCCCCATTGTACTGGTCGCTGAGCTCCTGGTGCAGCCTGAAACTCAAGGGGACGAGCTGCTGAGGAAACGCCCAGAGGGCCAGCAGCCCGCCCGCTTTGCCAGACGCGCCGCCCGCGACACGCCTGCTCTCCAGGACGGTGATATGGTGAGTCTTTGGCGAGAAGTCGGGATGCAGTGTGAGATAGTACGCTGTGCACACGCCTATGATGCCGGCGCCGACGATTACGATGTGTGTCTTGCCCTTTGCGCGGCCCGAGGGCGTCGAGCTGAAGGTGACGTAGTCCATGGCGCTCTGTCTGCTGGTCTGTCGTCTCGATGGCCCGCCCTCCTCTATTTGAATGCGACAGCTCCCCGCAGGCGCCTCCCGCTCGCACTTTTTGCAATAAAGTCGAACCACTGCGAAGCGAGTTCCGAGGGCGGGGGTGCAACCTCGGAAATATTACAAATCAGTCTACAACGTTGCTATGGCGATCAAAAGACACATGTAATACGCGTGTCTAGAGGGGGCGGCGCACCAGCAGGGCGTCCCTGTGCTGTTCCTGTAGCTGTTTGGCATAGTCAACCACTGTCTCAAGGTCCAGTGGGCCGATAATGAGCCCCGCATGGTCTTCTCCCAGTGTGCACTGTGCCTTTAATGACTGGGTGAACAACTCCACCGTCTGTGGATCCTGACCATTTGCAATCACATTCACCTTCGTTATGGCCTTGTTGTGCAGAATAGTCTTAGCCAAGTACAGCACCAATATGTTCACCTCTTCACTGTGGTCCACCAATAGCGTCAACTCTGTGATTCTCTCCAGTGAGTTCTTCACCAACAGCACCATCTGTGGGATAATCTCCCGTTTCAATTCCTCAGCAAGCTTAGCATCAACTTGGTTACCCTCCACCGCGTACACCATCAGATCATTCTCATTGTCAGATGTCTCAAGATATGTCACGGTTTTGTGTTGAGCCACAAAGTATAACAGATCACCAACATAAGGGATCGATTTATACTCAAACAGCTTCTTGAGGATCTCCAACACCGGGTCGGACCTGGACTCTTGACTAGAAGACGCTCCAATCAGGTCTGCAGTGCGTTCAGTGAATTCCTTCATCAGCACAACGTCCAGCGTCGGGCCGTCAGCTTCATAGAACAGTTCCGTAAAGTTGAGCAATGACAAGATTCCTCGTGAATCGTCAACGTTATACAGCAACTTGTCGAAATGTAGGTCAGAATGCATGGTCAGCTCTGAACTCTTAGTAGCAGTACGCTCAATCTCGTTCCCATCCCAGTCAATCTCTCCTTTCATGTACCGTTGGACCTTCTCCCGATAACTCACAGGATACACCCAAAAGGTCAATGGAGTAGTCAAAAATGTGGAAACAAGTGTCATCAGCACAAACATTGAGAACACCTTATGACTGATAATGCCAGCATTCAGTCCCACAGTGAGCACAACGATCTCCACGATCCCCTTGCAGGACATCAAAACACCCACAGCCAAGGATTCACGCCATAGATAGCCCGAGATCTTTGCGCCGATGAAGCCACCTCCAACCTTGGTCACGATGGCAATGACAATCAATGCAATGATATAACCCCAGTCAATGCCTTGGTTCAATTCACCCAGATTCACGTTGAACCCAGCAAGGGCAAAATAAATTGGAATGAGAACAATATGAACCAAATCTTCAATCTTATGGGTGATCTCAATGACGAAGCCGTGGTCACGAGGGACGATCAGCCCTACCAAGAAAGCGCCAAAGATGGGATGGACGCCAATGATATCCGTGAAGAAAGAGGAGATGAACACCATGATCAGGATGATCAGGATCCCAAACCTTGACAGTGTTCCACTCTTCAAATCACGTCTCAAGATGACACGCACAAGGAACCAGCGGCATGGGAAGATGACAAAGAGCCCCCATCCAAGCGTCACCAGGAGGATATACAAAGTGGTGATCCCTGAGCCTGCATTGGCCAATGTCACTGAAAGTGCTAGCAACATCCATCCAACAACGTCATTTGTGATGCCGGCAGCAAGCACAACGGTGCCGACACGTTCACGAAGTAATCTTAACTCGGTGAGGATACGTGCCAGCACCGGGAAGGCTGTGATGCACATGGCGACGGCGACAAACACCATGTACGTGGTGAATTTGACCTGTGTATCACCATGGCCATATTGGTCATACAGCCCAATAGCGATCAAACAGCCAAATCCAAAGGGGATAGCCATGTTGATCACACCCACTGTGAGGGCAATGCGTAGGTTCTTCCTGATGAATGCGACGTCAACTTCCAAGCCCACGATGAAGAGGAACAAGATGACACCAAGGTTGGCCACGAGCGTTAATCCTGGGATGGATGCTGTCGGGAAACAGGTTGTGGTGAAGTTTGGGATCCTACCCATGACCGTGGGGCCCAACAGGATGCCTGCGATGACCTCTGCAATGACGCGGGGCTGACGAATGTAACCCAGTGGGAGATGAACGATTTGGCATAGTGAGATGATGAACACCGCTTGGAAGAGAAACAGCGTGATCGGGTTCGAGGGCAGATACGTGAGAGGGTTGCGACCCGCGATGATCCCTGAAACTGTGGAGGTGCCGAGGGCCATTCTGTTGTGGGTTGGGGGAGTTTGGGTTGGCGTAGTGAGCGATTTCAATGTGCGTATAACCTCTTTAACTCGACCCTCGAAAATATGACGTGTGTGTGGGGGGTGGGCCAAGGCCGGGCTGTGCAACTACAAACGGCTCGGGCATATTCATCATAAAAGGGTTAACGTAACAGCTGTGTCTGGATTAGAACTTCTCCTCTGTGGAGATCTGCTTGTCGTAGTTATCCTGCAGAAGTTTCAAGCCCCAGCTCCCAATAACATTCAATACACCAACTCTCCAACCACGGAACAGTGCCTCAACACCACTGTTATCTCCCTTACACATGACGATGGTCAATGGCGTTGAGAACAACCCTGAATAGCCAGCAAATTTCACCACTAGCTGTTTCTCTGATTCGATCTTCAAATGGTTTGTAGAACCTCTGGCACGCTTGAGAAGATAAGACACCTGTGCCCTTCTAAGCACGGTCTCCACGGGTAATTTCACCGCTAGCACGGCAATTGACGCCACAAGGCTCAGTGTGCCATATAATGAAGGAGAGTTCCCGCTGTCAATACCCAACTTGACTAATAGAAGGTATGGGGTGATCTTCTTCAGCAAGTTATTCGCCAAAGAGTTCAACACCGTGGGTATGACCAATGAAAGCGGGCATGTGAAGAACTTCAACTGTTGAATACTGTTTCTCAGGCTCCGCTCTGAATTACTGATCCTCGTGACAATCATCCGTGTACGGATCAAATCCAGTGGTGCAAGGATCAGCCCTGTTAGTACACTCGCACTGAGCGACAAGAGTAGTGTAGTGGTTGGTTCCGGCGAATGGGCAATATCGACAAAGAATGGATCTGGAATGTGCAGGAACGCTGAGGCAAATCCAGTGATCCAAGCCTCCAGCGTGGCGTTCAAAGTCTTGTACACAAAAGTGGTGTTGGCCGCACGCCATAATCCACGGGCACCCTCTTGAGAAAGCACTGCACTCATCACATCCACGGTGTTTAGTGACACTGGGGAGAGATGTGTTGACGGCATTGGTGCTGTTGTTGTTGTTGGCACCTGTACCTGTGTCGGTGTGTGTGGTGCTGGTGTCGCCGATGGGGGCCTCTTCACCCTTGTACGTCTGCGTACCTCATCTCGTGGTTGGAAGTACTCCACCTCCTCTTCATCCTCCTGTTCCGTCTCCACTGCAACTTTCACCGTCTCTGTGGAGATATCGCCCACCTGTAGCAGCAACCGTGCGACCTCGAAAGGTTGTGCCACCAACACTTTAGCATAGTTTCTCACAAGCGATTGCACCAATGATTTGACCAGTTCGCCGACATTGGCCACGTCGAAATACTCCACGAGTTCTAGATCCGCGTAGCCTCTCTGGGCATCGTAGTGGACCAGTGGTCGATGCCTGTGGAGGCCCACGGATGGTGCTGCTCTTGTGCTGAACGACGATGACCTTGCGATCTTTGACGCGATCGTACGGCCATGTTCATCCACGACGCCCAGGCCTGGACGGAACACCGCAGGGGACCCTGTCTGGAAGGTCTCAGCGTCGTAGTAGGGCCGGCTGGTGTCCATTGAGCGCGTGGTTTTGTGGCTGTTGGTATGGGGAGCACAGGCTGTCGTCCGTCCTCTAGTGGCAAATTCCAACTTGCGATGGTCGCGCGGTGGAGTTTGGATGGGAGCGTTCGGGGGAAAGGTGAAAACTGGGCTGGCACTACGGACACAACTGGCGGGTGGACTGCTCTCGTTGCACAATTCTCTGTGTTACTTAACCCTTCAGTGACTCGTTCATTCGCCACATCGATTCGCTCGTCCGTCCGTTCATTGATTTGATTCTCTCCTCCTCCCCAGTCGGGCGGACCCCCGCCCCGCCCACCTCGTGCGAAATCCGAAAATATTTCCCTTCCCCCTTGGCAACCACAACAACAACAACGCCCTCACCCTCACTTTACTGCACACATGTCACGCAACGGGACGATGTCCTCCAACGTCTCACAGCAGCAGCAGCAGCACAACATGCAACAGCTGCAGTCGCTGGAGGCCACCTACAACACGTACCAACAACAGAAGTCCATCACCTCCGACAAGCGTCTCATGACCGATGCGTCCCAGCAGAGCCAGTCCTCGCCGCAACAGAGGCCAGGCGTGCACTCGAGAGCTCTCAGTGGACATGTTCCTGGTCATGAGACTGCCCAGCTTGACCCTAGAAACCCGCTCGCTGTGGCCATTCCTATCAGCTCCAACCCTACAGAGGTGCTCGCCACTCGTTTTGCAGCATGGCGTGCCATCATTGCAAGTCTCTTGCAATATCTGGGTGAAGTGGTGAGTATCCAGGACGAGGTTGTGCGCCAACAGATCAGACTATCACATGCGGTGAACTTCGATGTATTTGCCAATCGGGCCGGTACTCAACCACGCAGTTCCAATAACAGTTCACATCAGCAGAAGGAGGAACAGCTACCACAAACCTTCTTTGTCCAACCGGGGAATGGATCCGTTCAAGATCTCCCGCAACTGCTCATAAATTTCCATGCATCGGCAGCAGCTCTGGCACAAAAATCATCAAAAGAGTTGAGCACCAATGTCATTCCACGGTTGGAGGATCTAAGAAGGGAGCTTTTGGTCAAGATTAAAGAGATAAAGGGGCTCAGCTCTGATTTCAAGAGTAATATCATGAAAGATCTCATGACGACAAAGCAGGATCTTCAAGTTTATCTCAAATCAGTCGAGGATGCAAGATTCAACACGAATAGCATCCAACCGAAAAATGACCCTTATCTTACCAAGATCATTCTCGATAAGCAGATCAAGAGGCAAATCGTCGAGGAGAACTACCTTCATGAGGCATTCATCAATCTACAGAGCTCTGGGAAAGAGTTGGAGAAGGTTGTCGTCTCAGAGGTTCAAAACGCCCTCGTCGTATTCGCTAGGCTTCTGGGAGAGCAGGCTCAAAATGTATTTGATAGACTCATCACCAACTTGGACTATGGATTCCTCACAAAACCACCTTCATTCGAATGGGATCAATTCGTTGCCAAGGATAAGAACTTTATCGATGAGAACTTGCCAAAGAGGGACTATAACTCCATCACTTACGAAAAGGATAACGACCCGTTGACGTTGGAGATCCGTGCATCGTTCCTTGAAAGAAGGTCCAAGTTCCTCAAGTCATATTCAAAGGGGTACTACGTTCTCACTCCAACCTTTTTCCATGAGTTCAAGTCCGCGGATCGTAAGAAAGATCTCTCACCGGTGATGTCTCTCTCATTAGATGACATTGAACTTGAAGAACATTCCAAGTTCGAATCAAACCAACACAAGTTCGTGCTCAAGAAAGTTGGCAAGCTCTCCTCGCACAAGTTTATCTTCAAGGCTGAGAGTTATGAGGCAATGCTCTCATGGTACAATGACATCAAGAACCTCAAATCAATGAACAATGCAGCTGCACGTGGTGTATATGCGGCAAAGCACCATACGGCGAAACAACCGCTCTCCCGTGTATCCTCCGTGCAATCACAGGTTCCAGTGAAGTCATCTTTGACGAACGAGTCCACACATGACTTTGACACCGTCCTCACGATGCCGAACAGCAACCAAGTCCTGCCAATGACACATTCATCACTGGTGCCGCAAAATCTTGATGGGATCTACATGAAGCATGTAACAATGGAACAAGCACCACAGAGACATTCAATTACATCGAACACTTATGTTCCTTTGGGGAAGTATTTGAACCAACAACAACAGCAAGGACCAGCACCACAGCAATATCAAGGACAACAATTGCAATTCCAACAGGCACAGCAATTCCAGAATGCACCATATCCGGTACAAAAGCCGTTTGCTGACTCCACGGGTCAATATGGTGCCGCTCCGCAGGTGTACGTCGAACCACCCACAGCAGTGAACGGCATTGGCGGTGACAGAAGATCGCTCGTTTCTAACGAGGTTCAGAATGACACCAACAACAACAATATCGAATCGCCTGACCAGTCTGGGTTTTCGGAAGAGGGAAAGACTGCAAAGAAGGAGACTCATACAGCTTAGGATTTCTCAAGTTCCTCTCGATGATTACATGGACTCTTGCTTCTTGGTATTTCGGTATTGACAGCTGTGTATTCTATATGCCCTGTTGTAGTAGTTCAAAATATCAATTCAGAAACGTCTCTTCCACAGTTGTGCTGAAACGCCAAAGATAACAAGGAGGAGTGTAAAATAGACATTTTCCACATTCCTTTTCTTGATCCCATCAACAAACACCAACACCTTCTCCCATTGTGTGTCAAACTTTTCATCAGAGAACCTTTCCAAAACGGACTGTTTCCCTCTTTTGGTAATAGCAAGCTTTTCAGAATCTGAAAGTTCAGTAACCTCTGTAAACACATCACTCAGCGATGGGAACGACTTGTTATCCACATAATCCGGGTCATGTTCATTTTTGAAGAAGAATCCAGTTCTTGTCTCCTTTGAAGATGCTTCAGCTTTCTCGTGCGTATTTGAATCCCAAGGCGTTACAATGTCCAATAGTGGACCAGCACTGGCATGCACTATTGGAACAAGACCACTTGCAACATATTCCACAACTGCAATTCCGAAATGTTCATTCCACATGGCATTTAACCCATATGACGCTGTACGAAGATGATGTTGCACTGTGGAGTACGGAGCATCGAGGACGAACTCAATGTGCGATTTGGGTATTTCAAGCTCATCTGCTTTGACCTGTAGACTCTTTACATAGGATTCATCTTCTTCACCCCTGATGGAACCAATGAGGACCAGCTTTGGTGCCCTTGATGTCTCGATAGATTTGATGAACTTTGCATATTCCTCAATGATCAACAAATGTCTCTTCTCAGGTCTAAACTGTGCCAAACATATCATAGAGTTCTCCCTCCCCCACTCTCGTACGTCGATGTCGGCCTTAGTGATGAACTTTTCAGTAGAGCACGGTGGATACAAGATCCGTACTGAAGAGCTCAATGGCCAAATACTCGCAATATGATTTCTTGTCCATGTGGAATTAGCAAGGGCAACGTCCACCAGCATTCCGGATGTGCTATATGCGCTCATGAATAGGTTCCAATACAGACATTTCAACATCTGCTTTAAACCGTCAAGACTTGTTAATGATGGATGCAGTTTGTTCAACATGTCTTGAGATATCACTGGAAAGTGGACGTATGCAACAATAGGAACGCCCAGCATTGCAAACACCAGATGATACGCGAAGGGGAACCCCATGGTATCGATCCAAACGTCAGGTTTGAACAGCCACGCTGCTTCTATGGCAAGGATGAATGAGCCGATAGCCTGGCCTAAAAGAGTCAGCACTGGCCATTGCGCAGGATCCACTAGCCATCTCAGTGAGAGCTTGACAAACTGCACACGTTTTGGGTCTAATTCAATGGCAAACCTCTTTGAAACGCTGCCTAAAATTTCCGTTGATGTTTCCCTGTCACCTGTGTACACAACGACACGGCAATCTCTGGAGTGTCTGAGGGTGACAGCGACGGCCTGCCACAACACGCGTTCACCACCGCCTCCAGCGTTGCAGTACGGGTGGAAGAACCCATACGTCTTCACGGCGGCTTTCTTTTGCGACATGGTGAGCTGGTTGTTATCGGTGAAGTTTGGCGATATTCTGAATCTTTCAAAGGGAAGACGTTGCAGATGAGCACGGACATGGCCGTTACGTTACGAAATAAAATGGAGTAATCGGTTTGGTGATATCACAGAGAGCATTACAGGGTAGCTTACAAGAGGTGCCCAGAAACAAGTCAGATTAACCCGCCTACTGTTAATCAACTCAAAGTCAAGGAAACCCGATACCAAAAGTCCCACTCCAGTACATAACACAACATCGTCTCACGCTCCTCATTCTCCAACCAACATCTCCATCACAAGCGTTTGCAGTGGACCATAGTCCTTCTGCGCAATCAAGTTAAACTCATCCGCAAAGAGCAGGAAGTGCTTGAAACTGGTGTTCAACAGCGTATGAAGCCCCAGGTCGAGAATCTCATTGAAGTGATGGCAGTAGATATGAGCATAGATACGGAAGAGACGCTTCATGATAGTCTTCACAAGGGCAGGGAACTGTGGTGGGAAAGGCTGATTCATCTTCGTTGGGAACACGTTCTCATCATCAAAGAGACCTTGGATCCAAGACATCAAACTCTCCACATATTTCGGAGCACTCACTGAGACTGGTTTCGACAAATTTGAGTCCTGCCAAAGATACTCATACTCATTTGTAGCAATCATCCGGGGACATGAAGCGGGTGAACAGAACTCTGTAATAGTTCCATATAGCAAATTGAGCTGATTATAGAAATCAACCACATGTACCGCAAGCCATTCGTTCATGTTCTCATCTCTCGGTAACTTGACTGCTTGGGCAAGGGCAGAACCCGAACCAAGCGTCGACTCCACGATTTGTTTGATGTCCTTATGTGTGGAGATGGAATTGTAGTTCTGGACAGCCTCCTGGTGCACCGGCGCACTGTACGAGTTGCGGTTCGGGGTCTCTGTAGGCATCACAAATTCCACCGAATCCAGCGCATTAGACTTCTTAAACCCACGGGTGGATTTGATCGTATGTCCATTGTTGAGGTGTCTGTGGCATATTAGTGTCACAGGCTGGTTTGAAAACGTACCCCATCAAGGGGGGACA
The DNA here is from genome assembly GCA_003707745.2 of Williopsis misumaiensis. Classification (NCBI taxonomy): domain Eukaryota; kingdom Fungi; phylum Ascomycota; class Saccharomycetes; order Phaffomycetales; family Wickerhamomycetaceae; genus Williopsis; species Williopsis misumaiensis. The sequence goes on from PPLI02000077.1 coordinate 26,620, forward strand.
ATGAAATGCACTCACAAGCTTTGAAAGAAGGACATTCTGACTGGATCTGGCACTTGTTTGAGCTCAATAAGCGCACAACGCACGAATCAAAGGGCCAAATCTCAGACTTTCAAATTGTTTGCTAGTTGAGATATTGATTTTGGTGTTTACCTTTTGCCAGATTCTGCCACGATTTTTCGCAATTCGTTCGGTCGCGCTTTCTACATGAATTTCCGCCAATCGGCGCCGCTTAGCGCAACAGTGCATGATCTTCGTCTCTACAGACTGAATTAGCAAAGGGTATCGTCATATATTCAAAGACAAGAGAAGGTGAAAGGTGTAAGAACTTAGATAAGCATTAGGGTGCCCAAAAGGACAAAGAAAGTAGAACCGGCAACCTTCATAGCAGCACCTTCGAAAGTGGAGACGGCTGCAGTGGAGGAGGCGGAAGAAGTAGAAGCACCGGTGGAAGCAACGGTCTCCGCGGTGGCAGAGGTGGTCTCCTCAACAACAGTAGAGGTCAGCTTCAGGGTCGCAGTGCTGGTGTTGTGCTCAATGACAACAGTGGACTCAGCCTCAGCAGTATTACTAGAACCGGTCAATGGGCAGTACGTGGTGTACGTAGTGACAGCCCCACCAGCGGTCGTACTTAGCACGGCCACACCGGTCGTCAATGGAACCTCAGAACACTTCTCCGACCCACAGGAGGTGACGGTGATCACGGTCGTGGACTGAGCATCCACGGCCGTGGTCGTCGCGGTCTTCTCAGTGGTCTTCTCAGTGGTCTTCTCAGTGGTGAGTGTGCAATATGTGGTGTACTCGGTAACCTCCCCACTGATAGTCTGAGTCACAACAGTGACGCCAGTGGTGAATGCCACCTCGGAACAGGCACTGTCAGAGCACGAAGTCACAGTGACCAAAGTGGTGGACTGGCCGTCGTCGGTGGTGCTGGTGGCGGCGGTGCTGGTAGTTCCGTTGGTGAAGACAACCGAAGTGCTGGACGAGGCGGCAGCGGACTCGGAGGAGGAAGCAGCAGCAGACTCGGAGGAGGAAGCAGCAGCAGACTCGGAGGAGGAAGCAGCAGCAGACTCGGAGGAGGAAGCAGCAGCATCCGCAGTTATGGTCGACGCCAAGTCGTACAAGAGCCCGGCTCTCTTCCTCAACTTCTCACCATCCAGAGTTGTGATCACCAGGTGGGCATACGACGTGAAGA
>PPLI02000078.1:0-27788 GCA_003707745.2 Williopsis misumaiensis
GGGCAGGTTGGTCTATGCCTTAAAGTTCCCACCATATAGCACTACTAAACCAGTACGATATATGAGCTAATATAGAGCGCAATGGATTGTAATGGCACCTATAGCCGGCTTGATCCCTCCGATTTCCATTTCTTAATTGCGCGGACGAAGCCGACGCGTAAAGCGACCGACGCGAAACAAAAGATCTACTTTTGGGAAAGAAAAAAAACAGTCTAACGGGAGGGTATGGTGTTGATCACAGTTCACACCGACTGGCAGCTTAGATGCTATACCCATGGAAAGATTACCAAACGATAGTCGTGTATGCAGCCAGCAGCCTACTTAGCGCGTACCACGTAGCAGCACCACTGCTCACCGGAAGGAAATGAGAACCTCAAGGTGGACACTGTAACGCACTTCCTAGTTTCTTGCAACCACTTTTCTGTGGTGGTGCGTGCTATCCAGAGTCTTCGTGTAGTGACTTAGATAATTCTGTGACCATTGCACAATGTATTATGTGTGTAAGCTGCTGGCACTAGTACAGGCCCAATGAGCAATGGGTTGCCCGTACGGATATTGCTAGTACTGGTGAACCGACTAAGGCCGGGTGATACCTGTCCGAGAGCACCGGCTATGTTTATTGTGACAACTCCGCCTACAACAATGCCGGTAGGGCACCTGCTGGCGTGCATAATCGGTTAATTAACACCAGCCCAGGAAGGACGTGTATCACTACAATGAGCTCACTCGAAAGCTGCTTGTGCCAGATCACGGTACTATTCCCCAAAGTTCTCACCACCGGACTATACACATATGCCCTCTGGGTCTTTGAGGTACACATCTGTCTCCAAAAAGGTGGTGTATGGTACCCCATGGCTGCATTTTTGGACGTGGTGCTCTTTACCTATGGGCTGTACACCTACTTCGCCGTGATACGCGTCGGCTGTGGATCTCCATTGGATTTTGATGAGCTTCGGCAAGGTGATGAGGCCTCTATCGGGTCTATTCAACCACCAAGTTTTATCGTGCAGCGTTCAGTTCAAGTGAAGGCCTCCGGTTCCCTGCGATTCTGCAATAAGTGCAAATGCTGGAAACCTGATAGAACCCATCATTGTTCTTCATGCAACATATGCCAACTCAAGTTGGATCATCATTGCCCTTGGTTTGCCACATGTGTCGGATTCAACAACTACAAGTACTTCATCCAGTTCTTGATATGTACCATTGCATACTCCTCTCTGAACTTACTCGTATCTACGGTTGCACTATATACATTCTTCCGAGATGAGAAATTTCAAGATGAGTTCATCGGATTGAATGTGATAATGCTCGGTGTTTTATCATTGACAATGTCGATATCAGTCACTGTCTTCTCCGGAATGACGATATATTTCCTTCTAAGGAACCTCACAACGATTGAACAAATGGAACAGGTTAGGTATCGCAACAACATGGAGGTTATAAACGATAGCTACTATGGTGTTTCACAAAAACCAACGTCGGAGACCTTAGGCAATGCATTTGATCTGGGCTGGAGACGTAACTGGAAAGAAGTGATGGGCAATAACTGGAAAGAATGGATCATGCCTGTGGAGAATCATTACCATCGAATGGATTTTTACGATAACAGAGGAGTTTATTACGATGTGGACCAAGACGTCTTGGCCAAGTTGCAGAGGAACACTAAGCTTCAACAACAACTATTGGAGCAATTACGTGGCATTCGATAGAGGAGTTAAATCATTCTTGAACAAATCTCTTCAATACATTGAGTCTCTTCTTCAACGAGTCCAGTTTGTCCTGTGTCACACTCTTTGCGCCCAACAATTTGGTCAATCTTTTAGTCTCTTTGGCAATAAAAGTCTCCTCACCATTCAAGAGCTTGTTCAACAACTTTCTATAGTATTCGTGACCATTTTCAAGTTGTCCCACCAGATCGGTAATGGCATTGTGTTGCTCCTCTCCGGTGAGCTTCAACAAATCTTTCACTTTAGCGTCCAAGTGCTCAAAAGTACCAGCATTATCATCGATTCCACCATCAACGGTTCTATGTGTCCCTGCAATGGTATTGACCCAGGAAACGAGTCCTTCAAGGGCTCTATAACTCTCAAATGGAACCATGTGAGGCGAATCCTTCTTAAAAGTGAGGATGGATGGGAATCCTTCCACGCCATACTTCTTTCTCAACTCCTCGGAGGGAGAATCCGTGGAAGAGACCTCTGCAATGATGACATCTTCATCTTTGAAGATAGTTGCCAGTTTTTCCCAATCTGGGTGCAAGTTCTTACAATGACCACACCATGATGCAGTAAACACGACAAAGGCATCCCTGCCGCTGTTCAAGATCTTTTCTTCGAAGTCCAGATCAGAGATTTGAATAACATCACTCTGGATCTGTGGGATATACACGTACTGCTCACTGTTTTCACCAATAAACTTGACGAATCCATCATGATTTCTTGAACCATCAAACTCCACTGGATCAGACAGATCAGCCTTGAAGAGCTTCATTGTTGGGAAACCCTGGATGCCAAACTGTGAGCAGATCACACGGTTTTCATCGCATTCAATGCGTGCAATCTGCACATCAGATGCCTTGTACGTGTCCCCCAATTCCTCAAGCACTGGGGCAAGCTTCTTACAATGGCCACACCACGTTGCATAGAACTCCACAAAGGTGTCCTTCCCTGACTCATAGACAACAGAGTCAAAGTTCTTCTTGTCCAGCTCAATGAGCTGCGAGGCACAGAGTCCGGCAAACAGGAGCGAGAGTCTCATCTTGGGTTGGGTGCTGATATCGGAGAGGGATAAATTTGGGTGAATTGTGTAGCTTGTCAGTATTCGCTATTGGCTTTGTGCTTATGTCATCAGTTGGTTGTAATGTTTACTGGTTTGTGAGGCAGATTAACTGCCAGAAAAGACATCCAGAGGGCTGTTCTAAGAGTGGCTGACCCAAACATGACGCTCACGTGTTCATATTGGCCCCCTCGTAGGGAATACGTCCATGTCAGGCAATTGCGCAATTCGCCCTTTACGCCCAAATCCCCAAAGAGGCAATCGCTGACGCTTTTACTCCGCCACTTGTGCTAAACGAGAGCGCCAATCGCGAGAATCAATGCCACTTTTAACCTCCCCCCCCCCCCTCGAAAACTTTCTTCAATTATCAGCTCGTTTAGGCCTCCAGGAACCCAGTCAACAGCGAAAGAGTCTGCATCCACAAATCGAACCAATGGGAAAGCTCCTCGACCTGATCTCCCATCCGTCTGAGCTTGAAGCTGTGATCCAATTGTACGTCAATTCTGCTCTCCCGTCCTTGAGCCAGTTGGGATCAAAACAACTAACGCGACAACAGTAAACTCTTCAAAGAGAATGCAAACCCACGCAATCCAGCCTCCGAGTCCAAATCTGTTAAACGTTGTTACGAATTGCTAAAGATCACTTCTCGTTCATTTGCAGCAGTCATTGAGGAATTACACCCAGAGTTACGCGAGGTTGTTACAATTTTTTATCTCGTGTTGAGAGCATTGGACACCGTTGAAGATGACATGTCCATTGACAATGCCATAAAGCTGCCTATCTTGCGAACTTTCGATGAGAAGCTAGAGACCAAGGACTGGACTTTTGATGGAAATGCGCCGACGGAGAAGGACAGATGCGTCCTGGTGGAATTCGATACAATACTCGGAGTGTACCATCGTTTGAAACCTGAATATCAAAAAGTTATCAAGAGAATCACCAAGGAGATGGGTAATGGAATGGCTGACTACATCGAGAACGAGAACTTCAACTCTAATGGCCTATTGACCATCAAAGATTACGAATTGTACTGCCATTACGTTGCAGGTCTCGTTGGTGATGGATTGACCAAGCTCGTTGTCCTGGCCGGCTTTGCTGATGAAAAGCTCGCCCACGATGAGACCTTGTTTGACCATATGGGGTTGTTCTTACAAAAGACCAACATTATCAGAGATTATGAAGAGGATCAAGTAGATGGTCGTGCCTTTTGGCCGAGAGAGATTTGGGGAAATTATGCAAAAGAGCTTGGTGACTTCATGAAGCCGGAAAACACAGAACAAGGGCTTTATTGCATCTCCGAACTCGTGTGTAATGCACTTGACCATGCCATCTACGTGCTCGAATACTTGTCACTTGTGGAAGAACAGACAAGTTTCAATTTCTGTGCCATCCCACAAGTTATGGCCATTGCCACTTTAGAACTGGTGTTCCAGAACAAAAAAGTACTCACTGAACACGTCAAGATCCGCAAGGGGCTCACGGTGCAACTCATCTTGGAGTCTAGAACGTTGGAGGGCGTTGCACACATCTTTAGGCGTTATGTTAGAAAGATTCATCATAAATCACACCCTGCTGATCCAAACTATTTGAGACTTGGAATCACCATCGGAAAGATTGAACAGTTCCTTGATGGGATGTATCCAAGCAATATTCCAAATGGTATAACCCCACAGGCTACGGAAATAAGGGCACAGGTGGTGAAGAGAGGTCAACTCGATCAAGACATGAAGTCGACGATCGAGGAGGAAAGATACAAGGCTCGTGTCGTGAGTCTTAGTCTGCTAGTTGGTGTTGCAGGTGTTGTTTATGGAGCTTATCGTCTTATCTAAAACATGACATTCAACCCCCCCCCCCCCCCCCCCCCCCCCCCCCCCCCCGGTAGAAGTAAAGTAAACTATAGCCAAGTAATTTGAGCATCAAAAACACAAACATCAACAACGTCAAATGACAGCGGTGTTTCTGCTAACCTTCAATTGTGCCAAATTGGACCAGTTGCCATCCATACATGCCATATTGAATGACTCGCTACCAGGGGAGGCGCCGCAGCTCCTTGTTTTCGGCTTCCAGGAGTTATTACCCCTGCTTCCATCGTTGGCGTATGAAACGGTATCATCAACTTTGGAGCAGTTTGAAACACTTATTCTGGGCCAGATCAAGTCCAAGTACTCCGGTTCGTGGTTTGCTAGTGAATCTGCTCATGCTGGTGCCATTGGCTTGTTTGTCGTAAGCAGAGAGAAGCTTTTGGTCTCTACAGCCACATTGAGCACGGGGGTGCTCTATTCTTCTCTCAAGGGAGGGTGTGGACTTCGATTCAAGTTTCAGGATGAAGAATTCACAATCGTCACTGCTCATCTGGCTGCTAATGAAGGGTATGCGGCCATTCGTGTTGCTGAGTCGACCAAGCTCTTACGTGAACTTGACTTTGGTGATGGGTTTGGCGTGATGAAACCTGATACTCATACTTTTGTCATGGGTGATCTCAACTTCCGTGCTGTGAGGTATGCGGAGGATTCACGAGGATTGTTGAATGAATTGGATGAGCTGAAACAACTGATGAATAATGGCTCTTGCTTCCATGGATTCGAAGAGGCTCAGGTTAACTTTAAGCCAACCTACAAGTATCACGTGGGCACTCAAAACTACAACCGGAAAAGAACCCCGTCATGGTGCGATCGGGTGCTATACTTGAAGAGTGAGGTGGATGTGGTCAAATACGATTCTGTGAGGACGATAATGAGTTCTGATCATCAACCAGTCTTCTTGCACATCAAGATAAAAAGCAAGCCGTCTGTGGTGACCGGTAATACGGTGCTGAGCCAGAATGGGGACCGAGTGGACGTGTCCCTTGAGGCTAACAGTGCGCATCACTATATGACACTATTGGGAGACCTCGTTGTCTGGACTGCACTAACCGGCTGGACCACGAGACTGGGCCAGGTGATCTCTGGAGGAGTGATAATACTCCTTCTCTTCCTCGTGACCCGCTGATGGGTTTACTTATTCAACCATCAATCAAATTGCTCCTCTAGTGCCCGGTAGTCACGTGACATTTGTGGCTGGTGCAATGCGCCACAGTTTGCGATGTCCGGGCGTTGAAATTTGCATACGAGCAACGTCGACGGCTTCTCTCCCCTTTCCTCTCCTTTCACCCTTTAGCAACCAATTGAACGCAATGGTGTACACTGCCCGTCAGATCGGAGCCAAGAACACTCTGGACTACAAGGTCTTCGTCGAACAGGATGGGAAGCCAGTCTCCCCATTCCACGACGTGCCACTGTACGCGGATGACTCCAAGCAAATCCTCAACATGATTGTGGAGATTCCACGTTGGTCCAATGCCAAGCTTGAGATCTCCAAGGATCTCGAGCTCAACCCAATCATCCAGGACACCAAGAAGGGTAAGCTGAGATTTGTCAGAAACGTGTTCCCTCACCACGGTTACATCCACAACTATGGTGCGTTCCCACAAACATGGGAGGACCCTAACCAGATCCACCCGGAGACCAAGGCCAAAGGTGACAACGATCCTCTTGACGTGTGTGAGATTGGTGAGGCTGTCGGCTACCCAGGCCAGGTGAAGCAAGTCAAGGTGCTTGGTGTCATGGCACTGCTCGACGAAGGTGAGACCGACTGGAAGGTTATTGTTGTTGACGTTAACGATCCATTGGCTGCAAAGCTTAACGACATTGAGGACGTTGAGCGTCACTTGCCAGGTCTTCTTAGAGCCACCAACGAATGGTTCAGAGTTTACAAGATTCCTGATGGAAAGCCAGAGAACCAGTTTGCCTTCTCCGGCGAGGCCAAGAACAAGAAGTACGCCGAGGAAGTTATCCGTGAGTGTGCTGAGGCCTGGGAGAAGCTCATCAAGGGTGAGACTGCTCCCGATGGGATCAAACTCGAGAACACCACTCTGGATGGTTCAGCCTCTTTCTCTACTGCTGCTGGCGAGGCTGTGCCAGCTGGTCAGGACTTGAAGGATGCTCCAATTGACAAGTCTATTGACAAGTGGTTCTTCATCTCCGGTGCTAGTGCCTGAGTCCAGTCCAGTGGCGGGCACTTGGACTCTTTGAGTATGAGTTTGCCTGTTGATATGAATTTTACTGATTCAACCTTTTATGATATCCATTAAAAATAGTCCACTAGGCCTCCGACGCCTCCTCCACCAAACTCTTCACCTCTTCTTGGGCCTCTTCTGTGGTTTCCACCGTAGTGTGCTCACCTTTCTTCGCAGTGCGTTCCAACAGGTGAGGGAAAGTCTTACAGATGAGATAGCCGGCAGCACTCGCCGCCAAGACAGTGGCGATTCCCACCACAGACTGTCTCCTGTTCAGCTTGACCATTCGTGCGGTGTTTTCCCAGTGTCAGCGGGCGATGGAGGAGCTTCGGAGGGGAATTTGCAGTCGCTTTTATCCCCTTCTGATTGCGCAACGAGTTTCCCCATTGGGAATTCCTACGCATTGCACGCGAAAACGTCCCCGACGCGTAAACTCTTTCAATTAACGCCAAATCAGTGGAGCTGGAGAAGACACAATGGATCGTCGAAGAAGGCAGGAGCAGCGAACGAGAGGGGCAGGGTGAGCGCAACTTTTCTGTCCTTTTGTCATGCTGACTAACATTATATAGCTCTCGCCAGCTTGAGACCAATGACGTTGTATTTGGAACTCCCAAGTGGCTGCCGGTGTCACAGGATCCCGGAGCATTGATCACAGAGGAACTGTCACTACGGCACTCGCCATTGCTGAAACGGTTTGGAGGTGATCTGGATGAACTGGACCTCTCCCGTGCCTATTACAACGACTATGGCCACGATGATGCTGATGATGTTCATAATGCTGACGACGCCAATGTACCGGATGAAGGACCATCCACACCTCACCAGAGGTTAGAAGCGGTGTATCAGCCAGGAGACAACAAGTCTGTTGTATCATCCAAAGCTACCCCCGTGAAGAAGCGCAAGACAGAAAGGATAGAGAAACCCAACAGAGCAAAGAAGAAGAATAACAAGCAACTTGAACAGGATTCAACGGAGCTAACCCCAAGTGCACCATCACCTGAATATTTCGAGCCTGACGATGAACTTCCGACGGAATTCGACTTGGACTATGCTGGTCCAAAAGATATCCAGATCTCGAGATTGCCAACCTCAAGTCAAAGACTTACAGCCATTGATCTTGTATTACACATACTCGACCATAGAACCCCAACGTCTAAGACATTCCAGAAGTTTGCACAGCTTAATGAAATCCATCTGAGTGAGATCTTGGATTTGAATATGGTGAACAACCATTACGTGTACCAAATCCAAGATTTAAAGATGGATAAACAGGACTTACGAGCTGAAATCCTGCAGATCCGCAAACAAATATCAGAGAAGAGTGTACAATTGGAGAAGACAAGGGAAGAGTATAACAAGATAAGGAAGCTGTTAGCTGCGAGGTGGAGAATTAAGCATAAATTGGACAAGTGTAAAGATGTTGAACCACAATGGGATATCACCAAGAAGCTGAACAACCTGAGCAACTTGCTGGATCCGAATTGGAACATTGTGGATAAACTCAAGGAATTAAATGGGAGATTGGCTTCCATCGATAGTCAGATCAATGGTTAGAATGGATGGAATGAATGACGAAACGGGTTTGAATGAAATGAAGTAAAATGAATAAATGTACAAAAGTCCAGTAATACTCGCACTACATCAATGAATTTGAACGATCTATAGATTGGTAAAATCCTCCCTGTGTTGTAGTTTTGTCCCTTAGTTGTCATCATCAATCAACGCCATGATCATTCTGTAGAGGTAGTAGAAAAAGAGGAAAAGATGGAAACCGAGCTTCACAAATGATTCCTTCTTCTGCTTGTTCAACGTTCTGAAGATCTCCGTGGCGTCAAGAAGGTGGTTCTTGTTGTAGATCTTGAGTCCATTGAAAACCGCAAGTGGCAAGTTCAACAAAAAGGTAAACCAATGGCCTGTGACAAGGAAGATCAGCGTCAAGAAGGCATGGATGGCAGCTTCTGGCAAGATGTACATGTTTAGCTTGTTGCATAGCTCGATTGGGTTGATGTAGTCACACTCCAGATCTCCATACATAATGGTGAAGAACACCTGGAGGAAGAGGTTCATTGCATTGATGATCACGGCAGAGATGAAGAGGCTGAGAGAAGCGTTAGTGAGAGTTGCAGTGAATGCCAGCAGGCGAGTGGAGGAACGTACAGTGTGGCGCCCATTATTCGTTTTGTGTCCGTTCCAAGTCTTGGAAGTTGTTTGATGGTTGAACGAAATATCAGGAGGAGTTTGTTCATTTGCGAAAAGATTTGCGGCTAAATTTCACTTTTAGTGGATGGCGGTTACCGGATGCGGTGCAGATCACGACATTTAATCGGCTAATTACCCAAACTGGAGGAAAAGCGAGACGATGAATAGCAAATTACCGGATTAGGAGTGTTTCAGTCAAAAGAACTACTACATTAGGACAATGAAAACGACAATGCATTAAATGAGCCCTTGCTTCTTCAAATCATTGTAGACTTTCTCACTCATGACATTGCCTTCTTCATCTTCAACTTCCACGGCATTTTCCCTTTCACCATCAACGGTTCTCTTTTGTTTTTTTAGATCTTCCCATAGTCTCTTCGCCTCCTCAACGCTGGAGATGTCTTTAAACACCTCACTGGGCTCAATCCCCAATATCCGTAGCCTTTGAGAGTGGCGAACATCAGTGAAATGCTTATCATAAGCCTTGCGACCTTTATACTTGAAGTCACAAATCTCACATGGATATTCGATCTTTAAACCATAAAGTTTGAACAACCAGAATGGAATTGGATGACCATCGGCACCTAATGGCAAGTTATGTGGATTAAGATTGTTCCCATTACCCATAGTGGTCGTCTCCGCCTCATGTTCACTTTCAGACTCTGAAGATAGTTCCTCCTCCCGTGCCAATTGATCAATTTCCATCATCCGTTCACGTTCACTCAATCCCATGCGTCTCACCGTGTTGTCCTTTGTCTGCTCACGGACATGATAAAGGTGCTCTGTGAGTTTGAATACTTCATGCTCATAGAACTTGAAATCTTTTGAAACCATGGCGGATTGGCCATCACCCTTTGGACCCCCATTGGACGAATCCAACCTCTGCTGATTCTTTAAATGCTTCTTTCCACTCAAGTGACCATCATAAACGGTCTGTTTTGCAAAAGTCTTTTCACACGCTCGACAGTAAAGCCCATCTTGATCCTCTGTATATTCTCTCGTGATCGATATCACAAAAGATTCAAGGTCAAAGAGAGGTTCTGTTCTGGAGATGAATCTCTTTAGATAGTCCACTAGTGATATCAAATATTCAAGGTACTCCTTCCCCTTGTTGAGCTCTTGTTGCTCAAACTTGTCAAAGATCTGAAGATATTGGATATACGATATTTTGTTCTCTGAGAATTGTAACCATTGCTCATGGAACTGCACAAGATCAAGACATTTCCCATGGAATTCTTCACCAGAAAACATCCCTCTAAGAGACAAATCCATGCCTATTTCGCTCAATAGGTTCACTCTGGAAGATTTCAACGCGTATGGTTCAGCCATTGGACGTGCCATTGCGTTGGTGCCCTCTTCCTTGATTACCTGTAAATGAGCATCAAACTCATCCAGAGACATAACCGGAATCTCCTTGTCGTTCGCCGTTGCCATCCTCTCTTTGTACAACTGCTTAAACCTTTGCATCTCGTGCTGTTGGAGTAGGGTCTCTTTGTATGGTCTCTTCTTCCTCGTGGGGAGCCCCACAAGCTCCGGATTTCGACGTATCCGCTGCGTTATGGCATCTTCTATCGTATGTAGTTCCTCCAATGAGCTCCTCTGTTGTTCTAGCTGCTCCATCTGATGCTTGCAAAGTTCTGTTGTTTGATGGCTGAACTTCTTTTTTTTGCTAAAACTTCAAAACACTCATCGCCATCGACAGCATCAAACACGAAATGACAATCACCAAAATCTGTGGCTTGAAAGACACGGAGAGTGCTCTGGTGGCACTTGACGCTGGTGCCAGCCTTCTGGGCTTTATTATGGTGCCCAATAGGGCCCGTACGGTGGACTTGGAGGTTGCTAAGCTGATCACAGCGCTGTGTAAAGAGAGACAAAAGCTTGACTCCAAGGAGCTCTATAGCCGGCTGGACCGTGACGATTGGACTCTTTCGGCGTCCAAGCTGATCAAGGAGAACGGACCTTATGCTGTGGGTGTCTTCCGTAACCAAACAGTTGAATTCATCAACAATGCAGTGGAGTCACTCGGACTTGATTTCGTACAGCTTCATGGCTCTGAACCTCGTGCTGACTTTATAAATCAGATTCAGGTGCCCGTGATCGCGAGATTCACACCTGATGATCCAGAACTGCACACTGTCAACGCTGCAAGTCAGGCCCTCACTCTTTTCGACTCTGAGGCTGGTGGCGAAGGAAAGCAGTTGGACTGGGAACAATTAGACAAGTGGGCGCAAGAGAGTGGCTCATTGTATGTCCTTGCCGGCGGGCTGACACCAGAGAATGTCTCCCAGGCTGTAAAAATCTCTGGTGTGGTTGGCGTTGATGTCAGTGGAGGAGTGGAAACGGATGGTGTAAAAGATCACCAAAAGATCAGGGACTTCATAAAGGCAGTCCAATCCAGCATATGAAACTACATAGACAGCATTGTCATAACCCATGACATACCAACATAAACATTACCATAACCTTCATATAACACAAATACATCGTTCTCAAAGATGAACGTTGAACAAGGCTGCAATATCCTCTCTAGACAACCTCGACGCCTTCTTCATACCCGTAGGGTCAATAGCACTTTCAATCAACTTCTGTTTCCGTTCCTGCAACGCCAAGATTCTATCCTCAACTGTCTCCTTAATCAACATACGATACACTGTCACAGGCTTCTCCTGACCAATTCTGTGACAACGATCCTGCGCCTGCGCTTCAACGTATGGGTTCCAGAATGGGTCCATGATAATAACGTGGTTTGCACATGTCAAGGTCAATCCAGAATTACCAGCCTTCAACGAGATCAACATCAACTTGTTCTCATCATTACGATAAAAATCTTTCACACATTCGTTTCGAGAGGTGATATTCATCGAACCAACGTATTGTAGTGGGACAATGTTCTTCTGTTTCAAGAACTTGTTCAAGATCACGAAGAAACTTGTGAAATGCGAGAAGATGATCACTTTATCATCAGGGTTCTCATTCCAGATGCGCTCCAAAAGCTCAAGACAACCCTGGATCTTTGGTGACATCTCCAATTCATCAACTTTCAAACGTTCAGTGACCTTCTTGTCCTCCTTCATCTTGGCATCATATACGATACGTATCATCTCCAAACTCTGACCCTTATTGACATGCTTATCAAACACGTTATAATCAATAACTTCATTCTCCTTGACATCCATACGACAGGTGGTACACTTGGCCACACGAATCCCACCAGAGAGGTGATCCTGAAACTCTTCAAAGTATGATTCAACACACTCATTACAAATACCATGCCCACATGGATGGAACAATGTATATGCCTCTGGTTCCAAATTGGACTCCAAACAAATCGAACAATCGAATCCAGCATCGGATTCAGCTTGTTCATTGACACGTCTCACGACATTATCATCCAACTTCTTGGCATTCTTGCACATTGAATCGACATTGGCAGTCGATATCACATTTCCACCCTCGTCATAACGGATACCGCATTTACGATCACCAATGCGAACTAACTCTGAGTGTAAACATGCCTGTCTCAATCTCAAAAGCATGGTGAAGATTGCCGAGTAGTTTCCCTTAGCCTTTGTGTTATCCATAATCTTCCGCAACTTGTCCTGAGAGTGCGTCTCAATACTCTGGTAGAAACCCTGCTCGTTTGGACTCATCTTGAATTCAATATCCACACGCTCGACAGCCTTTTCCGGCAAATCCAAGATCGGCTTACCGTCGATCGTGGAGTTCTTCTCCCGTCTCAACATCACGCTTCGAAGAAGAATACGTAACTTGTTCATTGCAGACTCCATGTAAAACCCGTCACTGTTATCCACTCCCTTAAGTTCCAAAGGATTGGAGATATCAGACTTGAAACGCTGCTCATTATCATATGGCTTGATGCGCAAGAATCTCAACAATGGGAAGAGCTCATTAACATTATTTTGCATCGGCGTACCAGAGAGGCACCACCTGTAGTAACCTTCAATGGTGGCACATGCCACAGACACCTTAGTGGCTTTATTCTTGATCTGTTGTGATTCATCCAATATGATTCTGTAGAACTTGGATTGTGGCGTGAAGAATGGAGATTGATAGCCCTCATCGCGCTTCATATGGTTCAAGCTGCGGATGTTGATCGGACTTTTCAAATTGAATGAATCCTCAAACCCAGGGAATGAACAGTGTTTCCGCAACTCCGATGCAAGAGTACCATATGAGGTCATCACAACGTCGTATTTCTGTAACTGTCTGAAACTCAATTTACGTGTTCCCATGGAGTGGTACATAAAGATCTTGATATCTGCTCCGTCTTTCACTTTGGTTTCAATTTCTCCTTTCCACTGGTTGATCAACGAAACTGGTGCAATGATCAAGTTTGTCCGGCCATAAGGTGCTCTCTTCCCCTCTGGGGACTCTGGATCCAAATCGTCCACCTTATCAATATCAGCCTCGGAAGCCCTGTTAGACAATATCAACGCGATCATCTGCACAGTTTTACCAAGTCCCATGGCATCGGCAAGGATACCACCGCGCTTCTTGAGATCGTTCTCGGTATCCTCAAGCCACTTCAATCCACGCCTCTGATGCTTCAATAAGTTCACGGCAAGTAGATCAGGAGTAACGGACTCACCTTCAACTTCCTGCTCTTCTTGTTTTTTAACAGATTCAAGCAAATGGACCAAGTCATCCGTGTTATAAGGGTTAAGACCCATTGGATTACGCTGGAGCTGTTCTCTTTCTCTTCTTAAACGCTCTTGCTCTATGATCAGTTCAGTGTAGTTATCGTCCCTAGGGATGAGATAATTTACGGCATTAACAATTCCCTGTCGAGCCATGTTCGCCCCTTGTCCGACAATGTCCATGAAACCAGGAACCTGGCGATGGTGAGCCAGATTAAGGAGATCAGCAGGTGTGTCAGCCCTGAGTACATTCTGCCTCTCCATCAGCTCTTGTCTCTCCATCAGCTCTTGTCTCTCTATGAGCCGCTGTCTCTGCGCTTTCTCCCTATCCATCTTCTTCTGCACCAGAGACTCGAGTGGTTGCTTTGCGGTATTCAAATATATCTGAAGCTTTTGTTTAGCTCTCTGAAGTCCATCCTTGATTTCCTTGCTTTTGATGTAAGACTCCTTAGCCGTCTTGGAAAGCGCATCCATCTCCATTTGAAGGGACCTTACCTTCTGGTTGTCCTCGGGCATTCCCAAGCGGAGCAACTGATCACGCTGGCGCTTTAGTTCTATCTGTTTCTGTGGTCTATACTTTTCACGCTGTTCCAAGCGCATAATAGCCTGTTGATACCTTGTGATTCTGTCCCTGAGCTCCATCTCCCGCTTCCGTACGTCTTGCATCGAGCTGAAGAAACGACCCTGATACTCTATCGCACCTTCTGGGTGGACTTTCAAGCCTGTAACAGCCGCAACAGCCGCGAGCTCAGCCTTTACCGCTGGTTCAGTCTTCGGTTTCAGTTGCGTTTGCCACTCCAGCACATTTCTATGTGCTGACGAGGAGCCCAAGCCAGGATCCGCGACGCGCTTCATGCTGGGTGATGAGTTCACAGGCGTCGGCAGCGCCGGCTCCAACTTCTGCCACCAGTGCTGTGTCGTCGCGTTAGCGCCGGTTGACGTGATGCCCCTGGCCTTGACCGCGTCAGCCTTTCCTGCGACGTTCCGCACCCCGGTGATAACAATGTCATCGTCAGAATCGGAGTCGTCCGAGTGTGTGAGGTCCACAACAGTGGAGGTCTGGAATCGCTTCGCCAGCGGGAGCTCCATAGCCGTTTCTATGCCTTAGTTGTTTACTTTTGGTGGGCGACCGTTCACTTCTAAACGGTCCGTCGTGTCTGATTTTTTTTCGTAGGCTGACGTTTTTGATTGCCGCATTAGGAATGTTCTGGGATTGACCTCTACTGGTGAAATGTAAATCTAACTCTGCTCTATGGATTGGATAATCACCACTGAATCGCCCTCTCCTTCTGCACCACACGCACAAGGTCACTCCACACTTTCCCTCCACCGAGCACGGTCTCGTCGATGATAGGCTGTGCATTAGCCGGCGTGCATTTTGCCAGCCAGATGATCTCTCCTGATTTCAAATAGATGATCACGTTTGCGGCGAACTTGTGGCCCCCAACGTGATTGACGTATGTGACATGGACACCGTCCGGTGTTTCGTCACCAACGTCTCTGTAGTGTCCGGTCTCTCTCAACCTATAGTCCATCTCACGCTTCATGAGAGGTGCCGTTACACCGCAACGCTTATCTCTTGTTCTATGCGAACACAAGAAGACATAGGCCCGTGACGTGGATTTGTCCACGGTATATCCCTGTACCTGCGACGGAGGCTCTGTGCTGTTCTCTCTGGCTTCAATGAGTTCTGGGATGAGTTCGGTCAGCACACCTGAAACGTTTGCCGCATCAACTTTTCTTAACCAAACAAAGAAGGGAAGGATCAAGACATCTCCACGCTCCCGTGCATGGGCCTTTGGATCCATCAAGTCTACGGGCAATGAACTCGTAGCGCACTTCACACTCCCATTATCAAATAAACCGGCCGATGACTTCTCGATCCACCGCACAATGTTGTTCTCGACGGATCCCGGCGTCGATGTCGCATCATGGGCCCAGTCAGACTGGCCCGTGGGCACGATGAAATGGCAGGCAGTGGGCTCTGCGCTGTTGTAGATGTCTCCATTCTCCACTTTCACCGAAGATGGGAAGGTCGTTGAACACGATGCGCAGTCGTGCGAGCAGTCGCTTAACGGAACAACTTTGCTGATTTCCTCATCGATGTTGCGACGAGAGAAGAAGCTCTTGATGTTGTTCATCCTTGCGGTGGGACCTGAGAAGGCAGATAGCCACAGAGACGAGGGCCAGCACAATTTATATAAGCGACGCCTTTATCGGCGATCGCAGGATTTTATCGGATCCGCAAACGCCACAGCCGGCGCTCGACACGAAGCTGTGAGAAAAAACAACAAAGCTGCGACGGCGGAGGATGAAGCTCTTCGCTACCAGAGCCCGATAAAATGGCGGACAACAGCGCATTTCACGTGTTCTTCAACTCTGAAATAAAGGATATCCATCAAGCGAAAGGAGTTGAGAAAAATGAGCGTGCACAGAGGCTCAGAACCCAAGTCTCAGAGCTCTCACATGTGCTCCCCAGTTATCAACAACAAAAATACAGTGAAGCGCTAAAAGCGCTTCAAGGATCCGCCGAGCATCCAAAAAGACGTTTCCAATTCTCAAAGAGGGTAAGGACGCAGCAGAAGCAGCAAATGTTGAAGACGTTTGACGACCAGGAAGTAAAGCCGACTGTCTCCGGTGCCAGATCCACTCACCTCGACATCACAGATAAGATCCCATCGATATCGGATATCAGTCACTGCACAGTTCGCATATCCGGGGCTTCCACGGTCTCATTGAAAGATGTTAAAGAATGTACTCTAGTAATTGAGTCATCTGGCCCAGTGTTTATCCGTGGTGCTTCAGACTCGCTCTTCTTTATCAACTGCCATCAATTACGCATCCATGATAGCACCAATACCAAGATCCATGCCAATATCCCCTCTGGAAGGGCTGTCATTGAAGGATGTCATGGTCTACAAGTACAGGGCGTCCTCATCGACGACTTTGACCACCCAAACGGTATGAGCACCAGCTACACCACCGTTGAGTTCGACTCTGAAATCCTAGACAGAGCGAGTCAAATACCACTAGCATATAGTTAGCAGAGCGAAGCATTATCATTAATAGTTACCCCCATTCCCATACCGATATCGATGTGGTGGTGGTGGAGCTCGGTTGTACCCTGCACTGCCGGCATATGGCGTCTGGTTATCATACGAGGCCTGCTATCCACGTCCATAGCCGTAATATTCACCTCGGCTGTCGTCATAGAAATCAACATGTTCTTCAACAAGATCAGGGCCACGTATGGCAAGACTCTGTTCATCCGTTATCGGATTAGTGGCTGCCATGGTTTGTCGCAATTTTGTTAGCTCTTCTTCAAGATCGGTAATCCTGATATGTGCCTTTTTTATGGAAAGACGATAAGTGGTGTTCCTGATGTCTTTGAGAAGCTTTGGATACTTCCTCTCAATATCTTGGAAGGTTAGTGGTGTTTCCTCATGGGGTTTAGATTCAAGTTCTTTTCTCAATCTGGCATTCTCGTTTCGTATTATTAACAATTCTTGTGCCTGAACAGCCTTTTCCTCCGTTAATCTGGTTTTTTCCCTCATACTTCTCTGATACTTTCTGTTCAGCTCCTCTCTAGACCGTTTTTCTTTCTCATCAAACTCCTTTTCAAGGTTTAAGCGAAGCTCGCAAACGGTCCGCTCATGATTCTCCTTTTGTTGATTGAAAGTGCCCTCATAGTTAAGCTCCATGTATCCTGGTTGCGCATCCCAATCTGATATATCGTTTATTGCCAAAAGTACCTTTGTCGTCATCACTTTAGCTATCTGAAGCACTCGGTCCCATAGGAAGGATATCTCAACGGTGTTTTGAAGCCTTGATACGATCTCCTCCATGGTCTTCGAGTCGTTCATTATAACATTAAGTGTTGGCATGTGCGATTCAAGTGCATTCTGAAATCTCTCTGACGTGGTATTGAAGATTATTGGGTTAATGATTTTTGGGTACTCCTCCTTGAACTGTTCGATACTGGTATTCTTATAGTTGTCATAAGCTAATAAGAACACCAGCAAATAAGCTGCCTCTGTAGGGAACATCTCAAACACATTGGCATGCGCAAGACTCTCATCTTTTGCCTGCTGGATGGAGAAGTATCCGTCAAACTTGTAGAAAAGACAATAAGCCACAGTAAAAATATCCCTCAAGTTCTCCGCACCTCGGATCGACCGTCCAAACAGCAAGAGCTGTGACAAGTTCATCAACACCCGCGTGACATTCTGCTTCTTTGTCTCCTTGGTCTGTGATCTGTACATTTCAAACTTGGCGATGAAGTAATTCGTCGGCTTGATGAAGGACAAAAAGGCGTGGAACATCATCAGATTGGCATCGAACTCCGCTTCCAGCAAGATGGGGAGATCCTCCATATCGTATAGTGTATAGTTCAGCGCATGGTGCTCCCAAGCCTTGGATTGATCATTGGAGTTCTTTTGGTCGTCGTATTCAAGGAGATCTTCATCCGGCCCCTCCGGCTGAGGTATACCCTTAAGCTTCGGAGGCGTTGATATGAGAAACTTGGTGAGAAACAATGCCACGCGCATCATCTCATCGCTCTTGTTGCCTATCTTGTTGAAGAAGTCATCACTTCGTGCATAGACCCGATACTTCTGATTCCGGTTCTTCTCAAAATTGCCCAGTCGCAGCCGATGAAAAAGTGCAATCAAGTCTGTCTCCATTGTGGTCAGACTAGATCCTAGCCCTCCCAATCGATAACCCTGATGTTCAGTAAGAGGCGTCGTTCAGAAGTTGTACCTTGTGCAAGTTGCGAATTTGATTGATGGGGTACCGTTACGCAGCCCTGTTTGTTTTGATTTGGAACCGAAAATGTAAACAAACGCTTCAGTCCAACTTTCAACGGTTGCGATTATCCCCCCGTCAAACGGAAGCTAGTGACAGAGATGACGTCGCCGCGGAAGAATATCACTTCGCGGTATCTGGAGAACCTCCAGCCCGATGTTTTGCCACTCAAGTCATCGGCTAAGCTCAACGCACAGCCACCGGACACAGGAAAGGATAAAGTTGTCAAGAGATTCACAATGAGCAATGAGCGAGTCATGAAGCTCGAGCAGTCCATCGCTGACCTACAGCTGGATACTACTTCTCCGTTGAAAATGTCGTCACAGTCATCAATGGCAGCGGAGGCACCAGCTCCACAGTGGACCCTTTCCAACAGATCGAGCCAGAAGGGATATGAGTACCTGTGCAGAATCGGGGAGGCCAAGGAGTGGATTGAAAAAATCATTGGCAGCGAAGTACCGCCAGCTGCTGAGTTGGCGAATGATGCTCTGAGGGATGGCTATATCTTGGCCAGGCTGACGCAGAACTTCCAACCACAACTCGTTCGAAGAATCATCCCCCCGGGGAAACTGCAATTCAAACACACCGAGAACATCAATGTCTTTTTCCAGTTCCTGGATATCGTGCGCATGCCGGATCTTTTCAGATTCGAGCTCACAGATCTGTACGATAAGAAGAACATTCCAAAGGTGATATTTTGTCTTCATGCCTTGAGTTTCATGATGTCACAAGACAACAACTCTCCATTCATTGAGAAAATCACTGGTATTGAGTTTTCTCAAGAGGATATAAAGAAATCTGAGTCTAGTCTGAAGGGCGTGAGTTTACCAAATTTTGACTCCATGAACAAGCAGTTTGGAAGGGAAATTTCAAAGAGTCCAAAGAAAGTCAAGTCTATTCCTCAATTGAAGGAGCAAATACAGCCACGGGAACTCGATTCCCGAAGCACGAGGTTGCTGAGCAGTCCCTTCCTGGACAATGATGATGGTACCTCAGCGCCCCCGTTCCCTGTTGGCAGACTCAATTCCTCGGCGAAGCCCAAAGAAGTCACTCCTGGGGTTCACAATGTGAGACCAACCGCAACAGGACCAGTCAGATCTAAGACTCCAGAACAATCTTTTGGTCATGAGCTTCTTGCAAGCTATGAAGCATCACCACGTAAGAAGGAGAAACTCTCTGACTCTGACTACCTGAAGAATATCATCCACTTTCAATCCATCTGCAGAGGCTCTATCTTCCGTTACAATATGTTCATCAATAAGATCATGCTAAAGTCCGTGGCTGAGAATGTTGTACAGCTCCAGTCGCTTGTGAGAAGATCTCTAGTTCTTGGCAAATTTACTGGAAGCGTCACCGCCGTTGGTACCTTGGAGTCGTCAATCGTTGACCTTCAGTCCAGAATCAGAGGGCGTATGCAAAGATTAAACATCTCATTTTTCAATATTCAGCAACCTACTGATAAGACTTCGGAGCTGCAAAGTGCTGCCCGAGGGCACCTGACGAGATGCAAGATTGGCAGAATCCGCAACCAATTGTCGTACAACGAAACAAAGATTGTCAAGTTACAAGCTCAGATCAGAAGAAATGCTGGGTATGAAAGAACTCAGAACTTTGTCAAGTCCCAAGGAGATATTATTACGGTTCAGGCGCTGGCTCGTCGTCATTTGTTGCACAAGAAGCTCGACAGATCTGTTCGAGAGGCGCATACGTCAGAAGATGGGATCACGATCATTCAGTCCTTGATTCGGGGCGGTCATGCTAGGGCCGAAGTGAACCTCAAACAAGGCATTTTGGTTCAGGATGCACCCGAATTGATTGAGTTCCAGTCCATTGCTCGTGCAGGGCTCACTAGAGCCAACCTGAATACGATCTTGGATATTCTCGATTACGAGGAGACTCGCTTAAACGAGTTGGGCGCCCGAATCAAAGGCAATTTGGTCAGATTGAGGATCCAGACACTGAAAAACGAACTATGGTCGTCGTCTCTCTCAGTTATAAGCACACAGAGTCAAGTTCGTGGTGTCCTCTCTCGGTATGCTTATGAGCTTTTTCTTGATGATGTGGATTTCTGTACCGACGAAGTGGTGGAACTGCAGTCTTTGATCAGAAGACACCTATACCACAAGTCCAAAAAGGAGGTCATGCGATACTATGAGCAGCACATCCCAGAGATCATCAAGATTCAAAGTTTCATCAGAGGTAAGTACTTGGGTAGCGCCTACAAGTCCTTGATTTCTATGCATAGTCCGCCCTTGTCTGTTATAAAGAAGTTTGCGTACCTATTGAATGACAGCGATGCTGATTTCGATGAGGAAGTGAGGCTAACCAGAATGAAAGAGTCGATCAATGACAAGACAAGTTCCAATGAACTTTTGGAGAGACATATCAGTCAGCTAGACTTGAAAATAGCCTTACTGCAAAAGAACAAGATCACTCTTGACGAGCTGTTGGTACAGAAGAATAAGGACATTCAAACACAGTCGCATGCTTCTACTATTGATGTGAGTTCATTGAATAGAAGGGCCAAAACCATAATGGAACTCTATGAGAAGATGTTTTACCTCTTACAGACGCAACCGCTTTACCTGACGAGACTGATTCATAGTGACTACCATGGTGTCGATATTGCTATGAAGATCTTCAACGACCTGCAGTCTAAAGAGCTGCCTACGAGAGAGGAGTATTTGTACATTCGTTTGATCGATAGCCTGTTAAGAGACTTCATTTCAAAGTCACAGTCGATTCACGATATCCAAACGCACACCACTTTAGGATGGCAGAGACTTTTGCGCAGCTTCAACGAGATACTACAACAGAGACTCGTGGAGTTGTTTGGTCCATTGGTTGAGCAAATTCAGGGTGACTCTGAGTTAGACTTCCAAGCTGATCCTTCGATGATCTATCAAAAGGTGCACAACACTCCAAAAGTTCTTTCAGTGGACAAGGCCATCGAAGATCCAGAAACCAAAGCCGCTTTCATTTCGAACTTGCAACAGTTGAGAGAGTACTGCTCTGAGGTGTACCGTATATTAAGCGATAATCTGGATCAACTCCCTGTTCATATCAAACTGCTGGCCAAGAACGCATATGTGAGCTCGATGAAGCACTTCCCACACCAGCTCGAGCAGGATCACCTATCAAATGCTGGGTTTGTGTTGATCAACGGATACATCAATTTGGTGTTTGAGTCTCCAGAGTCCCTTGGCATCACGTCGATAAATGTGGCATCAAACTCGCACAGAAATCTGCGTGAATTATCCAAGGTATTGATTCAGCTGTTTACTATGACTCCGTTCGATGCTGAAGAGACTTTCTTACAACCGCTGAACAAGTTCATCAACTCATCTGTTGACGGTGTTCGTTCTCTATTGAAGAGTGTGATTGACATTGGTGAGGTTGATACTGTGTACAATATGACCGTATATGATGACATGACTGCTCACAACAGACCAAAGCTGACCTTGAGAGTCTCTGATATGGTTGCCATAAATGCTCTTGTGGAGAAGAAAATTGATGCTGTCGCACCGTTGTCAGATGACACACTGAGAGAAGTGCTGTTGGAGATCAAGTCGAACAACTCCACCAATGTTGCGAGACTAAGCGGATCTTACACACTTAGCCTGAACCCATCAAGTTACAAGAAGTCCCCTGAAGACACTAGAACCAAGAGTTTATTGATGCAGGCCAAGAGATGTGTTCTGTACCTTGTTCAAGTTCAGGATGAGTTCAACGATGTCTTCAATCTGTTGAAATCGAAGATCGATCCGATCCATGAGATTAAGTTCAAGCAGATCATTAGTACGGAGCGAAGAGATATCCAGATGAATCGGGTGAATGAATATGTTAATGATGGTCAAGGATTTCTGGGTGATCTGACCAAGATCTCATACCACAAGTTGAAAGAGATTGCCTTGGAGAGAATCTTGGAATTGGAATCTATGGGATACGTCACTAGGCAGGATTTCTTCCAGATCTTGCTCAATGAGATCGCTCATGATATTAGAACGAAGCATGATCAACGCTTGTCACGGAAGAAGCAACTGAGTATTGCAGAACATACATTGGTGAGACTCGCTGAGAAGCATAGGTTTTTGCAAGATCAGTTGAGCGCTTACAACCTACACATCGACAAGTCCATGGAGGAGTTACAATCCAAGCCATCGAAACAGAGAAGAATCTTGCCATTTACCAAACAGTTCTTCTATGAGCGTGAATTGAAGAAGAGCGGGAAGATACCCAAATTTGGGGCTTACAAGTATTCTTGCAAGAAGCTATACGAGAAGGGCATTCTCATGGAGCTTCGCGGTATGGATCAAAGCCTGAACTCCTCGGGCTCGTCATTCTTTGGGAGCGTAACTTTCCCAAAGATTGATTTCATGTTCAATTGCGATCGTGCTGGTGAATTCACGATATCAACCAGATCAGGCTCAGTTGCCGTGAATGGCGCACTGGTGACTTTGACTATTGATCAGTTCTTGGAATATCAGTTTGAAAACAAGCCATCGATTTCATTGTTTGACGATATGGTCACTTTCGATACCAATTGTTTGATTGAGTTCATCTTCAAGAAGTTCTATCATCATGACAATTAGTGCTATATATCCCCCTTTTATCTCAGGAACATTTGTTTGGTGTGAGTAATTCATGTTATGAGATCTGGGTCCAAATGATGGTGTTCTTTGTTCACCACTGCCTCAGCCACTGCTGCCAGCTGATCTTGGTCGTAATATTCTTTCCCATTTTTCTCCTCATCATCATGATCTGCATCTTCGCTGTTGTCGTTGGAATCGTCATCATCATTGGATTCGTCATTCCCATCATTCGTGTCTTCGTTATTGTCCACCTGTCTACGCGCCTCTTTGGCAACGTAGACGTCCCTATTTCTTAAGTCAAAGAGGCTTGTATTTTGAAGGGCATCCTGTGCTGCTCTCTGTAATTCTCTCAACCACAGCTCGTTTTTGGAATCATCAGCCAATGTGAGCCAGGTCTCGGATGCAGTGTGTACTTCCTGCATAACGTCATCATAAAACGTCATATCGTCGCTTGGTAGGAATTGGTCGTTCAAAGAACCACAAAGGAGACGATACGTCTCCAAAGTTGGGGGATCGTGTGGCCATTGTGTTGGTGGGAGGAAATATAAAACAAGTCTTGGGAAGGTTGGATGTGGCTGTAGGTGTGGTCTGCCGAGTTTGTCAAAGAACTTTTTAATCACGCGCCTTTTGGCCCTTTGAACACGTTCTCTGGCTCTTCGTTGCACTTTTGTTCGTTCCTTCACCTCTTCCCTGGCATTGTACTTTCTTGCCCGAATCCTTCTACGTTCTTTTACTTTCTCAGCATCACCTCGACGTTTAACGTCTGCGCGCATCTCATCGATAACTTGTGCTGGATGATCTTTGGAGCCTTTCTTTAGATCCAGATGTCTACCCATGGATCCAGGATGCGAAAATGTCTTTTGACAAAAGGGACACATTTTCCTTGGATCCATGCCCTCTAGAACAGGTGGTACTCCAACAACATCGAACCTCACAGAATCAGAGTTGTACCTCGCGGATATGGTTGTGGTCTTGATGTTCTTCTGTTGCTCTAAACTGCTTCTGTAAGCTTGCGCAACTGACGGATCGATGTAGTTGTTTTCCAGCCCCAATGATACATCGAGGTTGCGAATGTATCGACTGATATTCTGCTCCTCGGCCTCCTTCATTGCCATTGGACATGGGGTTTAGGGGAACGTCTGATGGGATCAGGGAAAGCTGGTGAAGTTGCACGTATCGACTTCCGGGGAATGAGTCACGTGGTGGTCCCCCGGATTGCAACCCCCCCTCCTACCAGGACTACCGACACTCAGAACATTCCACGTCCGTGCCGAGAACATAGGATCTGCAGCCGAAGCTCCAGGACACTGAAATGAGGCGGAGGGGGGGAAAAAGCCGTGTGCATAGTTACTCCATCAGCGCAGAGATGGCCGTCCGCGTCCCCGACATCGAGTCCGTGGTGGACCGGTTGCGCAAAGTTTCCCTGAAGAATTTTCCCCCCACATCCCAGCTGATTATGTGGCCCCCGGTGTATCTTTGGATCAGATTGAGCAGTTCGAGTCTAGAAGAAACTTGACGCTACCAGAGGATGTGAAAGAATACTTACAATTGGTCAACGGCGAAGGAGCGCATGGTGACTCTGCCCAGGGTGGACTCTTGATGGGACTTTCAGCGTTGTCATTGGAGGAGATCATCAGGGAGATGGAGATATGGGATCAGGTTATGCTGGAGAATCCTGGCTTTGCCGAATGGCAATCGCAAAGCTTCCCACCGGATGCCGTTCAAGAAGTCTACTGTGATCCGAAGTACTAGGTTGGACTTGCCAATGATGGGTCTGGGAATTCTATCGCTGTTGATCTTGCTCCGGGACCTAGGGGCAGAATCGGTCAAATCATTGTGTTTGGAAGAGACTACGACGACAAATGCGTTGTCGCTGACACGTGGACTGAGTTCCTCGACGCTTGCATCAGTTTTATTGAAAAGGGTAAGGGCTATAAAGTTGTTGGTGATTTCTACGAGCCTGATGACTCGGGAACATATATGGATGAGATCTACGGGAGGAAATGTACAGAGATATGGGAGGAGTACTCGCTTGATTATTGAATGATGAAATTTGTTGATCCAATGGGCGAGTCACCAGTCACCAGATAGAACACATTCCGGGGGTGGTTATCGTATCGTATCCACACGCTACGCTCCGTTGCGCAGGCGAGCAGCCTCCGCAGCCAAAAGGTTCGCGAACAGCGCCAGCGGAAATTGAAATCAACGCCACTGGGAAGTCAACAAAACAGAACTTCTCCCACGACACAGACACACGCCCACCACCACATCGCAATGGAGAACTCGACTGCCCGTGTGCCGGACTTTGAGCTGGCTGATGCTGCCTTCATTCTCACACAACAGGAGCTTTCCAGCCGCCACCAACAGGCCAAGGAGTTTTTGATAACCCAGATCAAGCAGGAGAAGCTGGCACCTTTCTACCATTACCTGCACACAGAATACATCCCCGGCGTGCTCCCATGGGACGAGTCCCTGTACAAGCAATTGAGCGCGGACAACGCTGCCGAGATTGCCTCGTTGAAGGAATGGATCCAAGAGGTTGAGGATAAAGATGAAGGTCAGCTGGAGACAGCTGAAGGTTACAAGAAGCTTGGCGAGTTCTATTCGAAGATTGGTGACAAGTCCAATGCCCTGGCAACTCTGAGAAAGGCACTGGAGCTCACCCCTTCGACAGGTTCCAAGATTGATATCTCGCTCAGCATCACCAGGGTTGGGTTCTTCTACAACGACAAGAAGTTCATTGCAAAACAATTGGATTTGGCCAACTCGCTCATTGAGAAAGGTGGTGATTGGGAGCGTCGTAACCGGTACAAAGTCTACAGAGGGTTGTACTCTCTTTCGATCAGAGATTTCGACACGGCGTCAACACTGCTGATTGATTCATTGGCCACGTTCACTTCAACGGAGATTGCCACGTATGAGCAAATTGCCCAATGTGCTAGTGTGGCTGGTGTCTTTACGTTAAACAGGGTGGATCTAAAGAGTAAGGTTATTGATTCGCCTGAGTTGTTGTATCTTTTGCCCACCACACCGGATTTGGAACCCATTGCATCGCTCACCATCTCGTTGTATACAAGTGACTACTCGTCTTACTTCCAATATCTGCTTCAGACAAACGATCAGATCCTGTTGCCATCGAGATATCTTGCCGAACATGCCAATTATTACATCAGGGAGATGAGAAGAAAGGCATATGCACAGTTGTTGGAATCATACAAGGCTTTATCACTCAAGTCCATGGCTGAGGCATTTGGCGTAAGCGTGGAGTTTTTGGATAACGACCTGTGCAAGTTCATCCCGAATAAGAAGTTGAACTGTGTCATTGATAGGGTCAATGGGATCATTGAGACCAATAGACCGGACAACAAGAACGCGCAGTATCAGCTCTTGATCAAGCAAGGTGATGCCCTGCTGACAAAGCTACAAAAATATGGTGCTGCCGTGAGATTGACCGGTACGGCGGAGAGTTCTTAGAGAGATGTTCTTTCTACATGGTGTTGAGCTGAATGATATTTTGTAGGTTTTAGACATAGTTTTTCTCACGGCTCGAGAACAGGAGCTGTACTGCAGTGGCCTGAACGAAGCTCACACCGACAGTGAGCAAGATGGTGATGATGGAGAGATAGACCACGCGTGACTGGGTGGATTCCACCGTGGACATGTTTCTCCATTCCCTTGCTCTCAAATAGTTCATGATACGCTCAATCTTGTTCAAGTTTCTGTCAATCTCCGACAGCGAATGGTCAGCGACAACATCCTCTTTCACACCGGTGGTGTTCTCCTCCTCTTGTCCACTGCCCAGCGCAATGGAGAACTCCACCTTCTTGAGGTCCTTGTGTGGGTTGGAGAAACAGAAAGAGTACTCCCCGAGCCCAAAGGTCTTCAGGACGAAATCAGCGTACTTCTCATCCCTCTGCTTGATCACGGTCTCACCCTTTGGAGAGGTGATGTCGAAATCCAACTCGAAATCACCTCCGGTGAGCACTTGGTAGCTGACAAGAAGCGAGTCCTCCTCGTCCAAGAGCATGTGGTAGATGCACTCCTTGGCAAACGCTGGCACCGTGACGGAGATCTTGGACGTGGCCGTGGCGTTCAATGCCAACGACAGCAACAAACTGAGCCAGAGAAGCTGCATTTCGGCGATGTATCCGGTGGTTCTGATGTGGACGCGTGTTTTTTCCACGTTCGTGTCATCAATTAGTTGTTGAAAAATAGAACCAAGCAGTAATTTGGGATTTGGACAGTCCACGACGGGGGAGCTCAGAGCGGGGGGAATGGGAGAGCTACCGGAGCGTGCCGTTTACGAGCTTCAGCAGAGACGTGTATTTACCACGAAGAGAGAGGGAGAGAGAGAGAGAGAGCCAACTGTGCCAGAGTCACGGCCTTCTCCTGGGCACCTGCCTCCAACTCATCCACGATCAATAGGTTCTTCTTGATGTTCTCCTCGGAGAATCTGTCCAACATGTTACGGAAGCCACCGCCTTCAGGGATGTCGCTCTTGCCCTTGATCTCGCCAGTGAGCAGCCCTCTGCACACCGGGTGAATAGGCCGCGATGGGGATGTTCAACTCGCCAGCAGCCTTGGCAACATCTTCATGCGGGGACATTGAAGATGTGGCCAGACTTCCGTAACATGTTGGGCAGAATCCCCTGGGACAGCCTGGTCAGTGTGGTTCCATTCACCTCGCTCGAGGTGAAACCTTTG
>PPLI02000079.1:0-27124 GCA_003707745.2 Williopsis misumaiensis
TCGAAAGTTCGCGTCGCGACGCGAAAGTGGTGGCGAGCGTTACGAGCCCTAAATGAACGCTACTCACTACAGGGTATAAGTCACTACCACCGTCTACGGCAGGTTCACCACTCGTCCACTATCTATGCACAGCTCCTCACTTACGCATCAGGCTGTCCAATGCGCTCTCGAGATCTGAGCCCTCGCTCTCTCTGTTCAGTATCTTCTCCTCCTCACGTGCCAACCCAACATCAGCATCAACGCCTTCCTCTTTCTCTTTCTTCCCCCCCTCCTCTTCCTCCGCAACCTGTCGTGTTAGTACTGTAGATCTCTAGTCGAAGGTGCTATATGACTCACCTCCATCCTTTCTCTGGCAATGCTGATCTTCGCGTTGCCCAGCATCCTCACTGAGTCATCCGATAGACCGTATCGTCTCTGCACTTCCTCGAGGGAGTAATGATCCAGATCATCAACAATGTTGACAAACGCCCCCGGTGTCACTGTCGTTTGAACCTCCGCTTTAAGTAGTGAATCGAGATGTTGACGATTGCGTAGCGTCGTCATAGCCGGATGCTGTAGTGTTAGCTAGGTTCGGTGGAGTCGTCTGGCCATTGATTCATCTCTTGAGCAAAAGGAATCACTGGCTAATCAATAAAACACTTACACTCTCATCCAGAGCCTGAGGCACCTCCTCGACACGGATTCTTGCCATGCGATTCACATTATTATTCTGCTGACGGTCCGATGTCACTTTCGCTTTGATCCCTCCCTCCAGGTGATCTCTCGCCCTCGGGCCCAACGGAGCCTTCGATGCATGAGCAGTGTATAAGGGCTTTGAGACCACCCGGGGGAGTTGTCTCGACGTCTTTTGCCCCATATGCCTTGTTCTGGCTGTCTTTTGTGGTTGGCACAGTTTGATATAGTTTTGTATCCCCAGGTTTTCCTACTCATTGGCAGCCAAATCATCGACGTACAACTTACATAGAGCACTATACAAGAAATCACCCCTCCTTAGCAAACGCGTACACGCACTCCTTGAACGCCATAACAGTCCCCTTCATCTCCGACTCTAGCGTCTTTAACTGCTGCGACAACGAGTGGTTTCTCTCTAATGCCATGGACAAAATCTCCTGGTTCACGGGAAGGATGAGATCTGCGTAGTTCTCATGGATGACGTTTTCCCTCTGTAATTGCTCCTTGCGTAACAGTTGGAGATAGTTCACCACAGATTCATGGTAATGCGCATATTGCTTTGAGAAGACAAGTAGTTCATCAACAGTCTGTGGTTTTGGCATCAAAGGTGGCGGTGGAGGACATACCACCGTTTCTTCATCCTTTTCAACATCCAAGAACAGATCGTCTTTAGTATATACCTTGGGTGAAGTGATATCTGCACCAACGCTGTTTAACACCGCTGCTATCTCTTCTAGCGTGATGCCGGTCCTCTGCTTCTCTTCCACCACCTCTTTCTTCACCTCGGCCTTCGGTTTCTTCTTTGGATCCAAAGGACTCTTGTTCTCCTTCTGTGAGCTCACAAACTCCGTTTCGTCAATCTCCACCAAACTATCCGATTCATCATCAAAGGAGAGACCCTCCAACCCTTCTTGCCCGGATCCTCTTCTATAATCATTCACAAATTCCACTCGTTCATTCGCCTCCATCCTTGTTCGCGATGGCCGACCACTCGTTGTATATCTTGTTGATGCAGTCGCAGGAACATTATTCCGTGATACAGGGGATCGGCGCTGGAAAGGCCTGTGACGAGCATACTGTGCTCCTCTCCTAGTGTTTGGTTGTTGCGGTGGAGTCCAACTTTGAGAAGACTGAGGGATGTTGGATCTATCGAATGTGAATGTGGGTTGTGGAGGCTGCGGCTGTGGTTGTGGTTGCATCCGCGTATTCAAGGGGAACCCGTATATGTTGGCGTACTGCTCCCGTATGGACGATGACCCCGAATTTGACGCTGGACCTGGACCTGGACCTGGACCCGGCCCATTCTTGAATTGCAGATTCTGTTTCTGCCACGTCTGTGGGATAGGGTTCACGGGAATGGAGCTCGAAGTGGTTTGAGCTTGTGTAAATCTCGTCCCTGGATTTATGTCAACACGCTCACCGGTCTGGAACGCATAAGAGGTCCTATATCCTTGTGACCGTTGAAACTCGGCCCCAGTTCGCTGTCCATCATCATTCTGCCTCCTCTTCGGCTGGCTATGCATGTGGTCGTAATACTTTTCCCAGTTAGAGCTCCTCGTTTCGGTCTTGAAGTAAGTTTCGTAGTTTGTAGTTGATGCATGGCCATGCTCCTGTTTCTGATACTGTCTTTGATACTGCTGCTGCTGTTGATCTCTCTTCGCCTGCTTGTGACCTTTGATCTGCAGTTCAAGATCATAGTCTCTCCGTCGTGATTGGTCGCTTAGCACGTCGTTGGCCTCCACGAGTCTCTTGAACAACTCCGATGATTCACTGGACGAGTTCTTGTCTGGATGGTGCAAAAGCGCCATCCTGCGGTATGCGCGTTTGATCTCCTTATCGGATGCACTCATCGACAGACCGAGAAGGTCATAGTGCGTCTGTGCCATTGCCATCCTGAGCTCTCTCTCTCTCTCTCTCTCGTTCCCCTTCGGTGGGGCGAATAAATTTGGCATATAAACCAGCCCGCATCCTCCACAACGCATTCGCGAACCGTCCACATGATTACATAAGAGCTGACGTAACAGATTTTATTACCCGCATAAACTTTCCAGTTCGTCATTTCTCCGCCCCGGACGCATCTGCGAGGGTATAAACAGGCCCCAATTTCTCAGACGCGTCGAGTGGCGGATACAATCGCACAAGCACAGTCCTGCAGCCGCAAAGTCCACACTGGCAGTCCCGCACGGCTACAAGAGGGACCTCGCCCAGGCCATTTGTTCAACCATTTGCTTCAAGCGACCAAGGCTCTACTCCTATTGCCCAGACATGCAACCCAATCAGCAACCTCTGCCGTTCTTCTCACTTGTCCCAGAGGTTACACATTCGCCGATGACAGAGGTTCCACCTTCTGTTCCCATCGAGCACCATCAGCAGCGAGAGCAACAAGACCAGCTGCAGCGGCAGCAACCGCAATCGCATCTTCAGAAGCAAGCGCAACTCTCCATACAGCCAAATCGCAATGCTAGCACATCGAGCATGAGCAGACTCCCCGAGAGGTCCTCTGTCTCCAGTGGGAAGTACGGGCTCAATGACTTTGAGGTGATGCTATCGCTTGGGACTGGGTCCTTTGGCCGTGTACATCTTGTGCGTTCTGTGCACAATGCACGGTATTACGCCATGAAAGTGCTGAAGAAGGAGCAAGTGGTGAGGATGAGACAAGTTGAACATACGAACGACGAACGACGCATGCTCTCACTGGTCGAACACCCGTTCATCATCCGTATGTGGGGCACGTTCCAAGACGCTCAGGCGCTGTTTATGATTATGGACTACATCGAAGGAGGTGAATTGTTCAGCCTACTGAGGAAATCACAGCGGTTCCCTAACCCAGTGGCAAAGTTCTATGCTGCTGAAGTGTGTCTAGCGCTCGAATACCTCCATGAACATACGATCATCTATAGGGATTTGAAGCCGGAGAACATCCTTCTTGACAGGAATGGACATATCAAGCTGACCGATTTTGGATTCTCGAAAGAGGTGAGTGACGTGACGTACACATTATGTGGTACGCCTGACTACATTGCGCCTGAGGTTGTTGCCACAAGACCCTACAACAAGTCCGTTGATTGGTGGTCTTTTGGCATTCTGATCTTTGAGATGCTCACTGGTTATACTCCTTTTTACGATACCTCACCGATGAAGACATACGAAAACATTCTTGCAGGACATATTGTATACCCAGAGTATCTCCACCCCGACGCGGCAGCATTACTCAAGCAACTCATCACGAAGAACCTAAGTGAACGTTTGGGTAACCTCCAAAACGGCACAGAGGACGTGAAGAACCATCCTTGGTTCTCAGAAGTCGTCTGGGATAGATTACTTTCCAGAGATATCGAGACACCATATGAACCACCGGTCCAAGCCAATACAGGTGATACCTCCCAGTTCGATTCATACCCAGAGGAGAACAACACATACGGAGCAGCGGCTCCAGATATATATGGCCATCTGTTCCCAGACTTCTAATGACCCCATTTTATGCAACAGGCTGTAGTTTTACTTGGCGCATTACCATTTTTCATTCATTACATATGTGCGTCGTACTCATGCGATGCCTCGCACTGTACAGTCTGTTGTAGCCATGAGCTCTTGAGAGCTTGGTGTACGGTCATCCTTGTCTCCGGCTGTGGATCCAATAGGGAATAGAGCGTTGCCCTCCGTGATTTGTAGTATGCACCACTCTTCAAGTTGTCGATGGGTTCAAACTGGCCAGGCTTCCCCGGGTGTGGTCTGAGCTCCACATACTCCTCATAAAGTAGTTCGCACTTCTTAGCAACGGGCCATAGATAGGTACCTGTCACCATCGTCAAGTAGAGAACACCCATAGCCCAAGCATCCACGGCACGAGGGTCATAATCTTTATTGACAAACTCCTCTGGAGCAACATAAGGTTCGGAACCACAAGCTCCAGAGCTGAAATGGCATTCTTTCTCCCATGCCGTTCTGAACACGGCACTTGTGCCGAAATCAGAGATCTTTGCCACTCCGGACGTTGTGAGCAGGATGTTCTCCGGCTTGATGTCACAATGGGCCACTCCTCGTGAATGCATATAGCTCAACCCCTTCATGATTTGCTTCATGAAGCAGTCAGCCTCGAGATAGTGTAAGCCTTCTCCGTTGGTCTTCGAGATGAGGTTATACATATCACCCGCTGAGCAATATTCCATGATCTCAGAGTAAACCCCACATGAGTTCTTCATAAGGTCAACGGTGCGTACAATGTTCAGATGTGGAAGTGAGTTGGAGATGACGAACTCGGAGGTGAGTCGGGTGGCAAAATGGTTCACGTCTTCGTTCTCCTTCTGCCGAAGTTCCTTGACAGCGTAAAATATTTCCTTCTTCGTGGTGATGTCCACCTTGGAAACCAGTTTGACTGTGCCGTAAGCACCTTTTCCGACAATGCCCACTGGTTTTCCATACCTCTCCGTGAGCTTATAGTTCTTCTCTGCAATCGACGGGTCCTCATTATTGTTGATCTTTTCCACCAACTTGTTGATCAAACCTAACTGACTGTCACCAATGGCTGCTTTATGAGCAAACATCTCTTCATTGCTGGTGCCTTCATCCCCATCCCCATCCCCTTCATCATCATCATCATCATCATCATTATCGTCGCCATCGCCATCGTCCTCATCTTCATCGTCCTCATCTTCATCGTCCTCGTCAAACGTCTTACGACTCTGGATGCTCAAACGGCGCTGGAAGTCCATTCTGTTTTGCTCAGGCAAGAGGCTGAATGCCGCATCGTTACCTGTGTTGGTGCCTCGGCGGAGGAATCCTGAGAGAATTCCGCTTCCACTAGGAATCTTCTCCAAGGACTTGATGGGTTTCAAAATGTGCTCGTGGGTACGATCCTCAAAGATCCTAAGAGTACCCTCGTCAAAGTACTGGACAGTACTGACGGACCCATGCCTTGTGATTTCTCTCCTGGGCATTGCAGGTTCAGTTGTGGAGCCGCTTCGTGACGCAATAAATTCGTTACCCCGGACTGGAGATGACGCTTTAGATGAAAACGCCTCCTCAGGTTTCCTCACAACGGGTGTAAACCCAACATCGCTTATATCCTCCTGCTCCTCCTCCTCTGCTACATGCGGTAGTTGCTGCTGGGCTGGGCCCTTGAATCCCGAGGGTGGACTATGTGCCCTTCCTGGAGAGGATGCACCGGGCATCGCGAGCTGAAGATCAATATCCGGATCAGTCTTGACGTCATGTGCCTCAGACTTTGGAGACTTGACGAAGAGTTGCTTAATTGAGAGTGATAGTGAATGTCCACGCCTCATGGGAGCAGCAGCTGGCTGCTCCGTGGCTCCACCAGATGTATGGGGTTTCAGAGCGCTTGATGACATATCAAGCAGCGAAATAAAACGGTTGCCAGAAAGACAGTGAAATGCAAGAGCGGGCAGATGTCCGATATTCTCCAGTCTTCCGCTTGTGGGTGGTTGTGCAGTTGTGATCGGCTAAATGGCAGAGAGAGCTCCCTGACGCCTTTTAAATTCAAAAACTCTCCAGCTGCTCAACTGCCTTTGTAGACCGAAAAATGAGCGGGGCGCCAAAAACGTTCGCAATGGCGTTGAATTCCGGGGGGGGGGGAGGTCGGAATTGGCATGGGTTGAGACGAAAAATCTCGAACCGCGGATGGGCCTAACGAGGACAAATTAGCTGACAGCACAGAAGACACTCCACCAGCTATGTTTCCTGCTCTTCCCAAGTCCAGATTCTCAAGACACTTCCAACGCCTGAACCTGCTTTCCTCTGGGCCAGGATCCTTGCTCATGCCGAGTGAAGTGAAGAGCGTGGAGCTCATATTGAAGCACAGAGTAGCCGATGGGCACATGGGACCAAAGTTAGTGTGATGATTTCACGGGCATTGTTGGGAGATATACTAACTACTATCAGCAAGTTCTGGAAGGAGAACCTTCCTCGCGTGCAATTTTTCAATCCATCGCTGCCTATCACGGTGATCAGAGTTGAGCCAGAAGCTGGCGAATGGAAACAGGTGCCTGCGCTACTAAGCGTCCATTTCAGTATGTCTACACCACTTTGAAAGATGCAATGTTCACTAACAAACCATCGCAGATGACGGGACAACCAAGAAGATTGATATCAAACACAAACACTCTTCAGAGATTCTCGAGGAATTTGTAAAGATGACGAGCGCAACGCCGGCAGAGGAGGTGATCATCTCTCCAGAACTGTGAATAATGACTTGTATATACGAATAGTGTGGGAAGACTGCGACCGATCTACAGCACGTCCCATGGTCTCTCTTACGTGATTTCTCAGGGTAGCTTACTGGTGGTGATAAAGTGCCTACAGCACCTCACCCCGACATCCCTCGAAGAATACGTCGTGGATGCGCTCAGGGTATGGCCTTTTCGGCATGTGCATTGTGTAGTGGTGCGTTGGAGACTTTTATGTGAACCCTTGGCAAGTCGAATGCCGTCCCCCTAAGATCTTGTAAGAAGCCACAGGAATAAATTTAAGTCCACTACGGATTGAGTCTCAATTGATAGTACTGGTACACTCGTTAAATCATAAAGAAGGCAGCACAAAGGGCCAGGACGAGACCATCTGCTGGTGCCATGAAAGCAGCGTTGCTCGAAGTGGCAGTGCTTACCGTCGCTGTTCCACTGGTTGATGCAGTTGCTTGGGAGCTAGAGCTCAAGGCAGTGGTGACTGCGCCACTCTGTAGAGTTGTGGTGGCTATTGAACTGGAAGCTAGGGGCTCTGACGCATCTGCTGAGGCAGCCGCAGTGGAGGTAGCAGACCACCACACAGTGGTTGAATGATCAACACCGGTGGTCTGAGTAGAAGCAACAGCCGCAGTGGACGCAGTGGCCCATATGCTAGATGCTTGGCCCCAATTACTGGTTGCTATGCTGTTCAACTGTGCACTCGCGACGGATGCGACGGATGCGGCAGCAGCTGTCCATGTATCAGGCACCCCACTCCAGGTGCCAGTCTCTAGAGATATGGAAGCTGCCGCCTGACTGATCGCAGAGAGGACATCAGTAATCGCAGAATCAGCGGTAGATATGACGCCAGCAGTTGTAGCAGCATACGTATTCGCATTGATGTCTTGGATAGACTGCTGCTGAGCAGCTTGCGCCATAATTCCTGGAAGCAGACAAAGGAGAGTTAGAGAAGACATATCGTGTAAAGTTTCAACCTAGCCGTCGATATGGAAACCAGTGCGGATTGTCTTAATTCTTATACACCAATCATGGGGCTGTGTAGGACCATCATTCTTGCCGATAAGCCCAGAATAAGAAGGCCAATTCCTGTGCAAGCCCTGTTCTAATTTAGGAGCCAGCATCGATGGTAGTAAAGTGGCGCAGCCTCATAGCGGATGGCTGGCTTGCTGAGAACAAAACATATCAGCACGAGTCCTCAAATACGAGTTGGTTTCCAGCCACTCTCGGGGTGCTTCAAGTGATCACTTTTAAAGACCACGACCTATCCTTCACACGGAACATCCGTCATTTGCGCTCTGCAACAGCACGCAACACTCAAAAAGGTACCACCTTGTAGTCCGAATTCATTGGCTATCGCCACACCCCATCAAGTTCACTCAATATCCTCCCGGCCACGATCTCCATGGATCCGTCTCTAAACACACAGCTCCAGGCATGTGTCGCCAACCAAGACAGGTCCCGAGTCAAGCGGTTACGTAACTGCTTGACTCGGAGCGGTTCATCGTCATCCATTCGTGCGGGATCACAGAAATCCTGTCACAAAGCAGAAAGTTCGAGGCCAGGGCAGGCAACTTCCTTCCAGCACCCATAGACAGCTACCAATGCCCAGTGCTACAATGTCACTGATGGCTGACGTCTGGTCCGGAATTGTGACGGTGAGTGCCACTTGTCTTAGGCCCCCATCTCGTTTGTGTCAACTAACATCTTGAGGGAGTCAAGAACTCTCAGCAACACATCATCCAGAGCTACGTAAAGGTACCCGCAGGTATTGTGTCTATCCTAGCAGTGCTATACGGTGTCAATGAGATCATCATTCTCACCACCATCAACTTCCCGGCCTCTGTGACATGCATGCTTCTGCTATACTTGGGACTCGTTGCTTCTGCTAAGATCTTTGGCCATCACAAAACGTCCCGAGTGGTGGCGATTATCAAGATCCCAGGCGACTTTTCTCTCCGGTGGATGAACATCTTCTTCACCCCGGCTTTCATAACGTTGCCCCTTAGCGAGTGGATCAGCGCGAAAGAGGCACTGACAATCGCTGCTGTCTTCATCCTTGGCTACTTTCTCGCTACTGCTATCGTGGCATACTTCACCCTTGGGTTGCAGATCATCTTGAAGAAGGGAAGGCGCTCCAACGTTGAGAGGGCGGAGGAGTTGGACCTTCTGGTGAACGCTGATCTGAATGCTGACAGCACAGCCGTAAGCTCGAGGGAGCTGA
The DNA here is from genome assembly GCA_003707745.2 of Williopsis misumaiensis. Lineage (NCBI taxonomy): Eukaryota > Fungi > Ascomycota > Saccharomycetes > Phaffomycetales > Wickerhamomycetaceae > Williopsis > Williopsis misumaiensis. Next base: position 9,091 of record PPLI02000079.1, read on the forward strand.
GTGGAGCCAGGGACGAAACATCCGACCAGTCCAGAAGAAATTCAGACGATCTAGATCTTCGACGTCTACGGAGCTTGGAATCTGCCCCTCAGAATATCATTGATGAAATTGCCCGGGGTGATGAGGACTCCATCGAGGAGGAGCGGAGACGTTTGCAGGAACATCTATCGATTCACCAAACGAGGACCAGTCCTACCGACACCGACGACAGCAATGTCCTTCACATACAGCTGACAACCAACAAGGAGGAGTCCATGATCAGAATCCCATCTCCAGCAGTGATCTCCGCGAGATCTTACAATCATCTGGAGCATTCAAGACTTTCGAAGTGGAATAAGCTTTTCTGCAAGCGAGCAGTGCTAGAGCAAGAACTCATTGTGGACCGTAAGACCCGCATTGCAGAGTTCATCCAGATGAGATTTGACTACATGGTTTTTACTGTGCTATTCATCGTGTCACTTCCAATTTATTATGCCGTCGGGTACGAGATGCCATTGCAATTGGCCATCTCCATCTTCACATTCCTCTTCATGTTGAATGCACCGCCCCCAAAGTGGAAGAGATACCTTCATCCAGTTCTTTGCTCTGTGGCCTTGTCATGGTTATTCTACTTCATATTCGCCATTATCAAGGGTCAGAACTTTTTGGACTCTTTGGAAGAGTACAAGACAGGCATCACATACCTTAAGCTATTCAACCACAGAGACTCGACTCAGCCACCTGGTGCAGGTGACATATTCTCCACGTTGATGGATGTGTCCATCGTCTCACTCAGCATCCCGATGTACACATACAGAATGGACCTGAAACATCACTTCTTTGCTCTTTTACCTCCTATTTTGTTGATGTCTTTCGGGTGCTTCTTTGTGTATCCACCTCTTTGTTACCACTTGGGTATCTCGCCTGCGAGATCTATTGGATTTGCCGGCAGATCCATCACTCTAGCGTTGGGAACGCCCTTTGTTGCGGCGCTTGATGGTTCCCAGCCACTCATGGCAGTCACAACCGTGGTGTCAGGTATTATTGGTGCACTCTCCTGTCAGTTTGTCTTTGGTAAAGTGCTCCGTATCAGAGACGATGACTACGTCACCAGAGGCATTACCTTGGGTGTGAATTGCGGTGCCATTGCTACTGCACACTTATTAACTATAGATCCAAGAGCTGCTGCGATGAGCAGTCTCTCCTTCGTTCTCTTCGGCACTATCATGGTGATATTGGCCTCGATAAACCCATTGGCTCATCTCATCCAGAGCTGGGCCGGGCTATGAAATGGTACTCTTTACAAATTCTATCTGCTCTATATCGTATATCTTCAACAATTGTAGTGTATTGATTGTATGAACTGAAGAAGCCGTATGGATCGTTACTCAGAGATGCCTTAAGTTCTACTAAAAACAGGCGAAAGACTTTTCTCTTCACTTGAAGTCAGTTGTCCCTATCTGTTGGCTCATCATAGTGTAACCCATACGGATCTGCAAGGCCATAAACTGCACTGAAAGATTTAGAGCCCAAGCCCACGGCCTCGTGGGCTACCTGAGCTCTTGCGAGGAGTTGGAAGTTGGGAGAAATGAAAAGTCGCAGTGAAAAATTTATACGGGCAGCGGCGGTCTCAGAATTAAACATTGAAAACGCCCTTAAGGGGAAATAATAAGGGCTAACCTCTACGAGAGATGTCCAAACATAATTGCCTTACATTCCAGGTACGGAAAACGCCACCAGTGAGGATCAATTCCCCTCGGTCTTGACACGAGACTCTCTCTCAAGTCTCTCCTCAATCTCCAGCAGTTCTTTCTCTCTTTCCATGAGCTCCTTCTTCTTCTGCAACAAGTCCTTCTGCACCCTCTCCTCAAACGCCTTCAGTCTCTCCTCCTCGAGTCTGATCTGCTCCTCACGTGCAAGATAGGTGTCATTGTGATTGTTGAGAGCTGGTGAGTTCATAGTAGATATAGACTCGTTTTCCTGCTTGATATACGGCGATTGGAATGAGGAGGAACGGTTGACCAGCTGGTCATTCAGGTGATCTGGCAGTGTACCGGCAGATCCACTCAGAGCTTCCGTTCTGTATCGCTCATACAGGATCTCATGCGTGTAGTCCTTCAAATCCTGCAGATGACTGATGAGTAGTAGATTTCTTAGTATCACGAAATCAGAGAGTTCATGGTCCTCGATGTTAATGAAGCCCCATGGATACTTCCGCCCTCTGATCAATTCCCCCTCAACGTCAAACACCTGGTTTGATCCAATCACAGAGAAAGGAATTAATGATCTGAGGTATGAATTTGTGTCGATTGTCTCGTTGTCATCGTTCTCCAAGTCGTACGGGAAGTAGTAATACTCGATGGCATAGTGCTTCATGTCCTCAAGGATTAACTTCTTATTCAGAGCAAGCTCTTCACGTGTCAGGGAGTCTGCTTTGCTAATGACTGGGATGACGTTTGTCAATCCAGACAATCGTTTCAGAATTTCGATGTCAATTTCTTTGAGTCCGTGGCCCGTAGGGTTGATGAAATAGATCACTGCGTGCACTCTAGAATCTTTGAATCGAGGATTTCTTCTCACTCTGCTCTCCTCCAGCAAAACCTCGTCGTACTGGTGCTTGATATAGTCTGTGATGATGTTAAAACTGGCGCAGTTATCGAGAGAGTCGCCGAAGCCAGGTGTGTCAACCAAACTCAGTGAGATTTTTACTCCTTCGTTGTCCTCTAGTTCCACATGCTCCTCACGCAGCTTAAAGTCTCTCTCCGTGGAGTCGTCCGTAGGTAGCGGGATCGTACTGCTGGTATCAACAACTTGCTGCCCACACAACGAGTTGATGAATGTGGATCTCCCAGTGCCTGATTGGCCCACTATCATCACGGTAAACTGGATTCCCTTTTTCAAGGTCTTTCTCTTTCTGAGCGCAGCGGATGTGATTGGCACCATGCTAATGTTCTGCTAGACTCCGTACAATGGCTATTAGGGCCTATTTGTGGAGAAGGTTCGTGTGTTTCAACTTCAAATGGAAAATTTCGAGACCGACGCGTGGGCCGGGTAATGAAAACATAGCCATCAGGTCCGCAATATTCTGGCGTCGCTAGGAGGTATTACGTGACTTTTTCAGGTTTGCGAGGAACGAGAAAGACGCCTTGTCAACTACTAGGTAAAATAGCCCAAGGGAAGTGATTGAGGGGAACATGATGCTATGGTTAGGCTATGATTAAGAGCCGCTTCTATTTTGGCCGTCCAGATCGGGTATAGTTCGCAAATAGGCCGCGAATGTGCTCTAGATTACTACAAGGGCGTACTTCACCACCCTGCGTCATCCCCGAAAGACGATTTAATGTGGTCTATAAGGCACTGATGTCATCAAAAACGTCCTGGAATCTTTGTTCAGTGTACTTCACTGACGTCTTGAACCTCTCGAAAGAGTCATTTTTCAAGCTTCTGTCCACGTAGATCAAATTACCGTACGCAACGCTCAGTCTATAGGCTGTTTCTGAAGAAACACCACTGAGAACCCCACCCAAGGAGTCCAGTTTGTCTACCAGCAGCTCAGCAAGCTTCTTCACTTTGTATCTACCAGCATAAACACTGTAATTCAGCAACAGGGTTGCGATGGCATTAGCCACATTCACAGCATGTTTCCCACTAGTAGCGGCATCAAAGCTGATGACAGTAAACACTTTTGATGCAATAGATGTGTCCGTAATGATGGCTTCTCCCCAGGTCTTGTTCAAAAATACGTTGCAAATCATTCGCAACGTCATGAAATAGATTGGTGGCTTGGACGGATCTATCCCTGTACGAATTGAATCGGTCAACAACGTTGGGGGGGAGTCCAACTTATGAACGATGAGTCTAAGGATGTCGAGACCCGGAAGCTTATTTGACCACGCTTCCAATATGGTATTTGCAACCTGAAGCAGAGCGAGGGCATCTGCACTTTTCAGACTGCCCATAATGCTTGTCAACTGTGAGTTATCAAACGTCTTCTCAGCCTCATTAAATTTCGAGATACCTTTGAAAATAGCATCGCAGTTATTCGTTGTGAAGCCAAGGTACTCGGTGTGAGGTACTAGCTTCTCTATTCTCACATCAGCATAAGGGTTGGCATAATCAGATGATTGGTTGATGGTGACACCCTGCGTGTTTTGTGTGATGAACTGAACGATTTGGTCAGTGTAACTTGACGGCAACTCATAAGATTCCAAGAATCTTGCGGCAGCAACGTATGGATTCTCCGTAGTGTTGTACGGAAGTTTCAATGTCGGTGCACCCTCCTTAGTGTCAACGTCAAAAACGAAGTCCCACTTTTTCCCTTCGTAATCCACCTTTTTGTCACTCGTGCTGGCACCAACAACCTCTCCAACCTTGACCCAGTGGCCCTCGCTCCATTGGTGGGCTTCCTTAACGCCTGCGTAAGATTTCACGACGATGACTTGACCCTCTTTGCTACCAGCTGTTTCTAGTGTCTCTGGAGGTAGCACATGGGACTCATCGAACGAACGCGAGTTGAGCGCCATGCTCTCAACGGACTTCTTAAATTCTTCCAGCTCCTGTTCCGAGGCAACCCTTTCTTCCGATCTGGTGAATATACGCACAGTGTTGTCGCTACTTCCTGTAACTATATCGTCGTTTGGTGAAACCGCAACAGTCCACACAGAAACACAAGGCAATGTGATGACCTGGATCAACTTACCATCTCTCCAAACTCTCACAGTTCTATCCTCTCCGGAAGTCACCAAATCACCATTGGATAAGAACTTGACAGAATACACGAAGCTTTCGTGACCGACAAGCTCCTGGAGTAGTCTTCCCTCGAAATCTGTGATTCTCACTGTACCATCATTCGATGCGCTCGCGAACCCAGCACCATTAGGAAGCAGCGCCAAAGATCTCACGACATCCTTGTGACCGACAAAGGTTTTGACCTCCTTGTCTTTGTTCCATAGCTTGATAGTCCCGTCCGCAGAACATGTGAGAAATTTGTCATCGCCTAATATCTTCACGTCCCATACGGAGGCGCCGTGACCTTCAAGCGAGTACTTCAGTGTGTTGTTCTCCCACACTTTTGCGGTAGTGTCCCAACTCCCACTGATGATCTGCCCACCTTTGGCGTCGAGGGCGCAGACGTTCGACTCGTGGCCAATCAACACGAACTTGGCATCAGCTCCTGAAGAGACCAGATCTGTCACAATCACAAGCTTTTCCTGCCCACCTGAGATAACCAGGTTGTTTATAGTATCAAAGGTGAGGGAGTTGATGAAACCAGAGGCACTGAAGTTCACCCTCGAAGTCCATATCGCTTCCTTGGACCAGGCCCTTACAGTGGTGTCTCTCGAGGCAGACACGATTGTGTCGTTGAAAGGGGCCACCAGTGCCCTCACATCATCCTCATGTCCCTCTAGGGTCGCTGACAATCTGAAGTATGACATGTCTGAGCTCAATTGGCCGTGTCTTGGCCGTGTCTGGTTCCAGTCACCTTCCGGACGAACTGTGGCACAAAAAAACAAGGATGCACCAAATCCGACCCTGAAGGCCCCGGTTGCCCCATTGGGACCGAACAGCATTCCGCGAAATGAGATCTTCCAACAAAACGGGAAGCAGCGTCAAACCCGTCTCCCCAGCAGCCGAGGCCAGCGGTTAAGCTTCTTACATCACCCAACACAACATGGCGGCGCCGCTACTGTACGCAAAGTACGAGGATGGCTATGCATTCAAGCTCGCGTCCGCGCAGAGCTCGGTGCTACATATCGGTCTCAATGGCTCGCAGCTCGTAAAGCCAGGTGCGTGTCTTCTTTCTCCCCGTCAACCCCCCGACCGAAAACTCGAATACTGACATATCCGCTACAGAGTTCTTCCCAGTGACTGGAATCACCTCAATTGCCGCCATCATCGGTGTGATTAGACTCAGATCCTCACGCTATATCATCGTGGCTTCGAAGACAAAGGAGGTGGGCCAGATCCGCCAAGATTCCGTGAACAAGGTTGTGGAATACAAGGTGCTCCCTCTTTCCAATTCGTTCTTGAAGGATGACGATGAACAGAAGTATCTCGAACTGCTGAAATTCCACCTAGACTCAGCTCCTCTCTTCCTCTCTTACACTTACGACCTCACAAACTCGCACCAGAGACAGTCCGAGCAGACCCCAAAGCTTCCCCTGTGGAAGGCTGCGGATGACAGATTCTTCTGGAACTACTACGTTGCTGAAGAGCTTATTGCATTGGCCACCGAGAACCAATCAGTAAATCCGTTCATTGTTCCTATCATATACGGCTATGTCAACGTGGTCCAGACCACCACAAACATGAAACCAATCTCCTTCGGCCTCATCACCAGAAGATCAAGGCTGAGAGCTGGAACGAGATACTTTCGTCGTGGTATTGACATTGACGGAAACGTGGCCAACTTCAACGAGACAGAGCAGCTCTTGATCACTCACAATGCCAAGGGATCTTACGAGACCTACAGCTACGTTCAGACAAGAGGCTCCGTACCTGTGTACTGGGCAGAGGTTAACAACTTGAAGTACAAGCCGGACCTGAGCATTGGTGACCCACCATTGGATGCTACTAGAAAGCACTTTGACCAGCAGGTTGCTCTATATGGGGATAATTACCTCGTGAACCTGGTCAACTCCAAGGGATACGAGTCCCCTATCAAGAATGCTTATGAGAACATTGTTAAGGCACTCGACAACCCGAAGCTTCACTACATCTACTTCGACTATCACCATGAGTGTAGAAACCTGAAGTGGCACAGAGTGAAGATCCTCATTGACCACTTAGAACAATTGGGACTTTCTAGCTCTGACTCCTTCCACGATAAGAGAGTTGATGATGCCGTTACGGTGCTACATAAGCAACAAGCGGTGGTGCGCACCAACTGTATGGACTGTCTAGACAGAACTAACGTTGTCCAGTCCACACTGGGCCACTGGGTATTGCAAACGCAATTGGAGCATAGCGGCATTTTACCCCCTGGCTCCGTCTGGGAATATGACAAGCTGCTTCTGTTCAAGTTCCAGAACATCTGGGCAGACAATGCTGATGTGGTGAGCAAGGCATATTCGGGAACTGGTGCCCTCAAGACAGATTACACTAGAACAGGTAAGAGAACTAAGCAGGGTGCCTTAAATGACCTGTTAAATTCGATCACCAGATACTATAAAAACAATCTGAGAGATGGGCCAAGACAGGACTCTTACGACTTGTTCCTTGGCCAGTTTACACCTTATCAGGCCGTTGAGTCCCCATTTAAGGACAACAGACCACCTTTCGTGCAGGTGGCTCCTTATATCCTGATTGCCTCCTCGGTGTTGTTCCTATCAGCGCTCTTCTTCCCAAGGGGTGCACTCACCAGCTTAAAGAACCTGGTGCTTTTGACGTCATGTCTTACACTTTCTGGATACGCTGGAAGCTATATTTTCAAGAACGGCATGCAGTTCGTTTATTGGCCAAAGCTTGTGGACCTTGACTATTTAACTAAACGTGACATCTTCTCAGATGGAAAGGTCACTGGAGTGAGATACTCCAAGAGTGTTAAATACCAGAGCCCAACACAGCTTTCGAAGTCCGATTAATGTACCATTAACGCTCTGGTTTTTTTCCTGTTTCCAGTTCTATATATTTTGAAGAGATCAATTGCTTAACCCAGTATGCTGTCGACGAAATCCTTCGTGCTGGCGGCTCTCATGAGTGCCTCGCCCACAAGGAACCCGTGAACATCATCGCCGTACTTCTTCGCGTCCTCACCATTGGTGATCCCCGAGAGAGCTATCAACAACGTTCCCTCAGGAGTGAAGGAAGCTAAACTGGACGTAGTGTCAAGGTCAACCGCGAAGGAGTGAAGGTCTCTATTGTTGACACCGACCACCTTGGGGTTTAAGACCAGGGCCCGTCTAAATTCGCTCTTGGAGCTCACTTCAACAAGTGGTTCCATTCCAAGAGCGACAGAGTAGTTGTAGAGTTGTTTCAGAAGACCGTCATCAAGCATTTTAACAATCAAAAGCACCGTGTCAGCACCGGCGAGTCTGGCCTCAAGGATCTGGTACTCACTAAAAATGAACTCTTTTCTTAGTATCGCGGGTCTGTTTGATAATGACGCAATCACTTTGCGAGCGTTCCTCAAATCGTCAAGAGAGCCCTTGAACCAATGCGGTTCGGTGAGGACTGAAATGGCAGAGGCACCAGCCTGTGAATACTCCAAAGCTTGTGCTGCGGCATTAGCTTGAAGATCAATTGGACCTTTGGAAGGAGAGGCTCTCTTGATCTCCGCAATCAACGCCTTTTTTGGCTGAGTTTGTTTCAGTCTGGCGTAGAAGTCAATGAGTGGCGGAGCGATTCCAAGCTCAAGGTCCTTCTGCAAGTCTTCAAATCTGAAACCAGGAACACATTGTTGCTCCTTGATATCCTTCTGTCTCTGAGCGTAGATCTTGTCCAGAATTGAGCCCTTAGCCTGGTTGTCAGCCTCACCGTGGTTGACCTCGACCTGTTCAGCCTTGTCCCAGAAGCCACCTCTATATTTCAGGATATTTCTCATCATCAAGTGACCCTCTTCGGTGAGAATACTCTCAGGGTGAAACTGCACACCTTCTATTATGTACTTTTTATGGCGCACGCCCATGATGATGCCACCGTCTGTCTTCGCTGTCACTTCCAGGTCATCAGGAAGGGACACTTCAGTGCCAGCGAGCGAGTGGTATCTAGTAACAGCGACACCCTGGGGAACATCCTTGAACATACCCTTGCCATCGTGTGCTATAGGAGAGGTCTTTCCATGGACAATCTCACCAGCGTATCTTACCTCACCGCCAAAGACAGAAAAGATGCACTGCTGACCCATGCAGATACCAAAGACAGGTTTCCTACCTTTAAAGTGGTCGATGACATCTCTGGAGATACCGGCATCCCTATCTGGGTGGCCTGGTCCTGGGGAGATGACTAGGATATCAGGGTTGGCCTCCTCAATCTGTGCAATGGTGATCTTGTCGTTTCTGTAGACTTCGACCTGTGCACCCTCCTGGCATAGGTACTCGTACAAGTTCCAGGTGAAGGAGTCGTAGTTATCGATGAGTATCACAGAGGTCATGACGTGGGTGTTCTTTACTGTGCGTGATTGTAAAAGAGCCGGCGTTGGGTTATGCCTCGTTGCTTCGTTTTGTCGAGTCATGCTTCGAGATCTTCCGATGACCGCGCGCCCGCGACCACCAGAATTATGTAATGCTTACGTGATGCATGTATTATGCGAGCGCTTTGAGATCAACGACCAAATTGTGGGAGCCCTCATAAGCTCGACTCACAATTGAACCATCAGACAAGCAATGACGGACGCATTTGAGAAGTCTCTGGACGAGATTATTGGCCAGTCCAAGGAGACAAGCAGACCAAGAAGCAGAGTTTGTGTTTTGAGTTGTTCCCTAAGCAGAGGTTCTAACATCACAGCCCCAATCATCGAGAGACCGTTCAAGAGAGAGACAGCCAGAGAGGCGCCGCCAGGAAGGTGATTACTACAGAGAGAGAACCTTCAAGCCGCGCGAAACCAAGCTGCAAAGGCTGAGGTAAGTGCAAAGTAAAGGAGTCGATCAAGAAACTAGCTAACACATACGCAGTCGTGGTAAGCCTTACATCAAGATATCCAACGTGCATTACGAAGTCAGAGAAGAAGAGCTTAAAGTGAGTATGCAGACAACATTTTGTGAATACCGCCTAACTATCACAGGAACTTCTTGAGAAGATCGGTGAGACTCAGTTTGTGCTGCTTGAGTTCGCAAGAGACGGACGTAGCAGTGGAATTGCATACGCTGCCTACAATAACCCGGATGATAATGTCACCGCTGTGAACAAGTTCGATGGCAGAAAGGCAGTGGGGCAAGTGATAGATGTTGAGCTCATAAAGCCTCTTGTGATTGGGGGCTCTCGTGGTGGTAGAGGCGGTAGGGAGGCTAGAGGAAGGGGTGGAAGGGGTGGAAGGGGTGGAAGAGCCGAAAGAGGAGAAGAAGATAGGGAGAGAAGATCAAAACCAAAGAAGACAACAGCCGAGGACCTGGACAAAGAGCTAGAGGCATACATGGACAACAGACCTTTTGCGTCCCCCACTGCTGGGGAGTCTAATGCTGCAGACTTCTATTGATACGCAGCCACATGTACTAACTAGTACTAGAGAAGTATTATCAAAAGTGTATCATCCATTTCTCTATTCATAAACACAACCTCACGTCCCATCAAATTAAATTTTATAAGTATATACATCCGAGAGATCGGGTAAGAGTAGAAATATCTAGTGACCCTTTCCGCCAATCTCGATGGATGGTGGACAGTTCAAGGCTGGCTTGAGAGAGCCGTAGATTGTGAACTGCAGGGAAGTCAAGGTACCGACCATAACCAAACGTGTTGGGAGACCGGCGAAAGAGCCAACCACACCCAACTGCTTGGCAAGGGAGAAGAGCAAGCCCATGGTGGACTGGCCAGCGGCCTTCTTGGTCTTGTTGACCTTGGACAAAAGAGTGTCAGCTGGCTGGGAGACAATAGCAGCGGCGAAACCGGCGGTCAAACCAGAGACCAAGTTGATCAAAGTGTGGGTGACCTGGGTAAGCTCGTTCTTTGGGGTAGAGAAGAAGCCGTAATAAAGTTCAGCGGCTCTCTCGAAAACCAAGAACTTGGCAATGTTGTATGGAATCTGCTTGAACAGGATTGGGGTGAATCCAGCGTAGAAACCTCCGAGACCCTCCTCCTTGAAGATTCTCGAGAAACCACCAACGAGACCATTGGCAAAGGTTGGCTGGGAGACCAATCTGATTCTGGTAGCCTCCAATGGACAGAGGGCAATGTCAGCAAAGAACTCAGCGGTAGCAGCGGAGGTGATGTAGACGGCGTCCTTGTACTTGGTGGCAGTCTCAAGACCGAGGGAGTCGATGAAGGTCTTCTTGAAAAGCTCGTATCCACCGAACTTGAAGGCACCCTGGAGGGAGTAACCGAGAATGGTTGGACCGAGACCAGTGAGAAGAGCGCCAGCACCCTCAGCAGCAATGACCTGTCTGAAAGAACCGATGGTTCCCTTGTTGTAGACAGTTGGCTCAAGCTGGATTCTGGTCTTGACAACGTCGATTGGGGTCATGGCACCGTGGGTGACACCACAGCCGATGGCACCGGCAAGGGCAAACTTGGAGTAGTCGGAGACAGTGTACTGTGGAACAGACATTAGGAATATGAACGGATGTTGTTGATTGTTTAGGGGAGGGAAAGAAGGGGCGGCTATTTTTTTTTTCAGCGTTCACCGAAGCGTTCCTTTTTTTCACCCAGCTGCATGAGGAACGGGCGCCGATGATTGGCTACCAGGAGATCTGGGACACTACGCGGTCAAGGCCCCCGGAGCGTTGGGGTTTGGCGACAGCGGCCAGCTGGAGCCGATACAGAGTTTGAAGACATAATGGTGGATTTGGGCTCTTGCCTTTTCGGCGGCTTTACGGCCTCCATAAAGGCACAATGCCCAGATTCAAAGCTACATGGCAAAAGCGCGCATCGGCCCTCAATTGAGGGTAGCAGGTGCCCAGACTCACCGTGCCTGATACTGAACGTCTCAAAGCTGCCCATGTTACACGCGAGTTCCCTCTGCTATTCCAAAGCATGGCACTGCATCAACAAAGATATGTCAAACACGGACGCGGTAATGGGGCACATGAATTGTCTGTCCGACATGTAAGCGCTCATCAGGAGTGACGTTGAGGGGTTGACGCCGCTTCAGTTCAAGATGACTGGGCCTTGACCCTCTGGCAACCTTTCAACTGCAACGGACAGTTTCTAGAAAGAATTCTGCTCGGAAAGATGACATGGGGCGATAAGAGATCCGTCTCTGACGCGAAGGCATTAACTGGACCTGGACGGAAGATGGCTACAGTTGGCGGAATACCGCTAGATGACCCGAATTGCATGCTCAGCCTCAAACAGTTTTGAGGTTACAACTCAGTGTGAGTAGATGGACGCCAGTATCACCATTTGTTGCACCGGAGTCTGGAGGCATCGACAAAATCATCCACCATCCATCTTTGTCCATTGCGTAGTCGCTACATGGCATTCGAGGAATGCAGCCGACCAGCTGCCGAGAGAGGGACGTTGTTATGAGAGACCTATGTAGGGTAGAGAGACAATAGAGATTCGGTATCGAGCACCTCACTAGAGGACACACGGCGTTGGCTGGAACAAGAGTATATGCACGGACCCTCTAGTGTTTGCAGTGATGTTGGCTATATGCGCACATGTGTAGTGCCCTCTGTCCCATACCTTTGTGACGTCTCGTGGGCGTGCTTAGGTGTAGTTTGGACCTCTTATTTCGCCCTTCGGAGTTTCGCACTCATCTGGTCAAACGTTGAGGCCTGCCGTTTGGTGCTGCATATGAAAAGTGAAGGGGTAAAATAAAGGGGTTCAATCCTGGAGTACAGAAAAAAAGGGGCAAGTGATGAAGGCATCATCACAACAACAAGCGGACTATAGATTACAGTGACCACATTGAGAAATATTAGTATCGACATGTCTCTCACAGTCATCCAGAATTACTTTCTCCAGCGGAACAGCCTGGGCATATACACATGTTTTCTCGTCGGCGCGCAGCTCGCCAGTGCTGTGCCACAGATGGAACTCGAACAGGCATTGCAGAAGCTCATTGGCCAGAGAAGAGCGCTTAGACTAGCAGTCATAGGGGGAGAGGTGCAGGAGATAGAGATCAACGCTGCAAATTCGATCGGCTTTGTGGGCGAGGAGGAGGATTTCGTCAACGTTTTGAGCAGTATTCACGAGACTGTGTTCCCCATCGATGGACGCGGCTGGAAGATTTTTGTGAGTGGGCGTTGGATTATCTACGCTTGCAATCATGTGTTTGCTGATGGAACAACTGCTGCTCTTGTCATTGAGGACCTCGTTACAATATTGAATGGGGGAACTCTTGTCGATGATGTGGATGCCAACGAAGCCTACACTGAAAAGACCACGCCCTCCTGGTCTGTACTGATAAACACAATTTCAAAGAAGCTCTGGAACGATTTCTGGAATCCAAAGACAGACGGCCCCCCGTTCGTTCCCCCGGAGTCGTTCAAGACGCAGAAGTTCATCCTTCAGATCGACAACGATGACTTTAAGCAGATCCAGAAGGTGACCAAAAGAGAAGGCATCACATTTACTGAACTTCTCCTTGCTTTGAACTACATTGCATTACAACCCCTTGGCCAAGAACCGCAGTTAGACTTCATCTTACCTGTCAATCAGCGGCGCTCTCTGGGCCACCCTCGTGCGTATGGAGCATACGTCTCGGGCGTTGATTTCGCCATACCACGAAGTATCAAAACATGGGAAGAGCTGAAAGATCATATCTCGATCAAAGATTCAAGGCTTGCCTTATCCTCTCAACATGTTGGTCTGCTCAAATATGTGAGTGTTGAGTCCTACATCAAGGAGAAAGCTGCAGCTGGGAGGGTATCCAATGCACTCGAGATATCTAATTTGGGAAGACGCGGTAGGTTAATTGAAGGTGCGTACTCTGTGGATCAGTACATATTTTCGCAGCCGCTTGTTGCCACTTCCGATCATTTTTCTATCTCTCTAATATCCTCTGACACAATGACCAATGCCGTTATCAGTGCCTCGCCAGATGAACCTTTGTTCGAGCAGTACAAGAGCAACATCACGAGACTTATCAAGACAGTCGTCGACAATTCAGCTGCAGAGCTGTCGATTGATGATTTGAGGCATTCCCTTCTGTCTTAGTCCGCACTTGGATCGACACCAAAATGGACCAGTCAATGTATTCAAGATGCGGGTCTACGGAAAGTCCCACACTTCAGTTTTTGTTGCATTTCATGCACACTTCGCGATTTTAGTGTGGGGTTTCGTATTCATGCACCGTGTGTGAAAACGACGGGTAATTGTAGGTACGGCTGTAGCAGTTGATTTTTTTCTGGCGGGTACTTTGAGGGACGACCGTGGCGGAATTGGCAGAGGGCCGGGCACTTTCACGGGGTTTGTTCGGACCTTCGAACGTCATCTGCTGTCAGGCTGGAGAAGAAGTGGGATTTGGATCGAGTCAGAGAGGGGTTGTTTTCGCCTCGGAAAATGGCGTCCCCGAATGACCTTCCCCATTCACTTGCAGATTCACTGGAGTGCTGGACCTCATGAGTCTCCTTGTAGGCGTAAGAGTGCCGCCTGTTGGACCGTCTGTTGGACCGATGACCCCATTTGCATCAGTCAAAAGGTTATCCCAATTGGCTTCAAAGACAACAGACTCTTCCTTCACGGGGTTTGACACCGTACCATTCTCCTGTGATAGTACTTCTAGGAAGTCAAGTTTATACCGCCCAACAAGCCGTAGTCCAACACGCTTCATTGTGATCTCCTCATTCAGCGATAACACAAGGTCGCCTGCCAACACGACAGAGGGGGAGTCGTACTATGACCCTCGCACTATGATATGGTTATTATACGAGGACTTCACTCGTACATCAAAGAAACTTATCTGAGGCCCGGACAACGTCTTCCCAAGCCCAAACATTGCGCTCGGCAATTATGTCTATCGTTAATGATCGGGATGTTCTGGACTGAATTTTTCAGAAATAACCAGCAAGGCTCGATGAACGTGTCAAACGCTGGTTCCTCGTTCAAGAACCCCGTCATAGATGATCTGCAGTAAGCTGGAAGGGCGTCGCATGCTCTTTCGATGAGTGGATTGCCTGAGGCATGACGTAATATAAAGAACCCAAGAGCTCCGCGTTTATAGCCATTTCCATGCCTTTAAGCGATGACGCCACCATATAAGAAGCATTCAACTGTTTCCGCTTACAATAATTCCTGTGCTGTTTTCCAGCCCATTGCGAGAGAATGTCATACACATTGGTTGAGGACACTCATGGCATCCGCAGACTCCCAGAGTCTGAGTACAAACGTTCAAAGTACCCGGAATGGCTCCCAGTGTGGGATCCAAAGGATCAACTTCCAGCACTTGAGGAAAACACCAAATTCGTGGATCGTGCCCTCTTCGCCGACCCAAAGCTTCCCAACTTGTTCCCTCAAGACTCACCCATCGATAAGATTGACTTGAGTCCAAAATTCGGTACCGAAGTAAGAGGTGGTCTTCAGTTGTCCTCGCTTAACGACAAGGCCAAGGATGAATTGGCCCTCCTTTTGGCACAGCGTGGATTCGTCGTTTTTAGAAACCAGGACCTGAAGGACAAAGGATTCGAGTTCAACAAGCAGTTTGCAGAACACTTTGGCCCGCTACATACCACCTCCTTTTCAGGCGCACCGGAGAATGAGCTGAAGTTCCATGTCGTGCACCGAACTCAAGAGCAGAAGGTGGATCCAAAGAGAGTCACAGGTTTGCACACTGACGATAACTGGGAGATACAGACTCCCGGTGTTACCATCTTTGCCATCCTAGAAGGTCCACCTACCGGTGGTGACACCCTGTTTGTTGATTCTGAAGAGATGTACGAACGGTTAAGCCCTCGTTTCAAAGAAGTTATCTCAGGATTTCGTGCGGTGCATTCGAATCTGGAGGCATCTAATGTCAATGGACTCCACAAGGGTTTCCTTCGGACTCCTCCAACAGAGTCCGAACATCCATTGGTTCGTATACACCCGGTGACTCAAAAGAAGAACATCTATTTCAGTTTCAACTTCACCACAAACCTTAGTGGGTTGGACAAGGAGGAGTCAGCTGTTCTCTTGAATTACCTGAAAGGTAAAGTTTTTGGTCAGCCTGACCTGCACTTGCGTGCAAGATGGGAACCCGGTACTGTTGTTCTATGGGATAACCGAAGATGTTTACATTCTGCCGTGCTTGACTCTGAAGGGCACGCCAGACATTGTTATAGAGTGACCACATTTGCTGAGACTCCAGTGGAGAATTTTGAGGATCTTCCTGAGGAAGTGAGGGCTCTGTCGGATAATTTGAAGAAAAAGTTGGCTATATGATGGGATCCATGAATCGGGATCGCTTTTGTTAATGGGGCGTCGGGGTTCATATCGCCCAGTGCTGTTTTCTTATAGTTTATCTTGAATCGTCATCGTACTATGTAGCTTTCTGCCCTAGGATACGTTAGACTGTCTTAATATGTCTTTGGACTCCCGTATTCACGGTATTGAGCCGATGATGGTGCTTCAAGCTGCTTTGCAAAGTGTGTGGAGGACATTGATGAAACTTTTCCATATCATCTTCACATCCTGCTCCTTACAGCTATTGGAACCGGCCCTTTGCTTCTCATAAGTGATAGTCAGAGCATGGATGGCAGCGGTTGGATCTCACTTTGGAACATGACGAGAGCTGGGCAAGTGATTAGACAGCTATAACCCCACCCTCCAGGTTTGTGGTATTTCACGTTTTTTTCGCGATTTTAGTATGGGGATTGAATTCCATGCACACATTGGAATTTCTTGCACGGTGCATGGAATTCCAGGATAATTTTAGGTACGGCTGTAGTAGTTCATTTTGTTTTTGGCGGGTACTTTCAGGGACGACCGCGGCGGAATTGGCAGAGGGCCGGGCAGCACTTACAGCACTTGGAGTTGCTATTGTATATCCTGGTGCGCTCATTCTGGGAAAGCTGAGATATAGAAGAAGTGGGGTTGGGATCGATTTTGAAAGGACCTATTCTATGGAAAGTGTAAGGTGCAAGCATGTCACTTCCTTCTGCCCTGTATTGCCATTTGTGTTTTTATAATAGTGCTTTCCTACATCTTGAAAGTTATCAGCGGTTTGTGTTCATCCACTTTCTCAAAAACAAAGGTGCAGAGACCAGAACACTATAAAGAAGGACTAGAGTAGTACCGGGAGGAAAAGC
Organism: Williopsis misumaiensis; assembly: GCA_003707745.2. NCBI lineage: Eukaryota > Fungi > Ascomycota > Saccharomycetes > Phaffomycetales > Wickerhamomycetaceae > Williopsis > Williopsis misumaiensis. Next base: position 25,893 of record PPLI02000079.1, read on the forward strand.
ATACATTGTGCATTGCTGCTTCGTTGAAATTACTATGGTCATTTTGGCAACGCTGAGTTTGGTCTAAAGTGTGTAACTGGCGTTCTGTTGCATCGTGATGCTTTCTAAGCTTGTGCGCTGCGCTTACTAAGCTTCCCCGCGCGCTATCTGGGCCACTAAGGCGTAGCCACAAGCTAGAGCTAATCATGTAACTACCCTATGAGGTTTGCCACCGTCCTTTCGACTATAAGAGGGGCCAATCCTTTTCCTTAGCTAGTTACCTTATGACATATCGGATTAAGCTACTAATATTGTACGCTTGCCGGTCAATACAACACCAGCTTTTACACGTTCTATCTGAGGGGAGATTTGTAGTGTGGGCGGAGAGCTGGAATGATGTTCCGATCTTCAATCTTCAATGAACATCAACCTGTAACTTGTTTACGTTAGCGAGTCACGACTATGAAATGGTTGTTCGAGCTACCGTGGGTATGACCGTGAAGATTCTGGCAGAGCTTTTAGAGCTTTTAGTCTAAACCTTATCTGCTGCAAGTCTCGGGAACAGCACGTGGGCCTCTAATTGTGGTATACCCGGATAGGGGAATCTGAGATATGCCAGAGGTGGGAAATGGGATCGAGTTAGAAAGGGGCTATTATTATTTATATAAGACCACTAAGTTAACGCCCTGTGCTTCTGTATTGTAGCTTTTCGCTCTGTTGTGCCTACCATTGTTTACCTGCGATTGTTGAAACGTTCCTGGGTAAACAAAGGTTACAACACTACAAAGAAACATGGCACGCTATACTGTGGTGGGCAATTTGGTCAACGACAAGGCTGTTGGATGCTTCATTGATCTTCAGGTGCTTAAGAGCATTGTGGACCCGCAAAACTGCCGGCTAAGGAAGAAATTGGGCGCAGAATGTGTACGTGAGATGGACTCACTGGTCGAGAGCCACAGCGTCTACCGTCTTTTTGATCTCAAGGGCTCCAACTGGCTGACAATCGCCCATGAGATTGATGGCATTGACAGGTCGTGGGAGTGTTTATCGTTTCGACCATCCTTCGCTTCTGGCGTCAGTTGGACTAACTTACAGAGCCAAGCATCTTGATGAGCAAACAAGTCTTGGTCTGACCAGTCCTAGCATCTTCCGTGACGTTTCGCTTGTTCGCCCGAATCTGAAGCTCTCGTTGAAGGTCGCTGATAATGAGCATCAGTGGTCGGGGCTGATCCAACGCGCTGTTGAAGATGCCG
>PPLI02000080.1:0-27060 GCA_003707745.2 Williopsis misumaiensis
TGGCTGAGGTTCCATTCTACGATCCTGAGTCAAAGTCTCAGAGAGAATCCCTGGGTTTAGCCGTTTGAGTTGATACTTTACTTACCAATCTAGCCCACCGGCAGTCACAGAAGGTCTCGCTGGAACATGGATGTTGAACTTCTCATCAAGCTTCTTGAATGTAGCAATCCCTTCGTGCTCCGACTCTTCCTTTCTCACCTTCCACTTGGATGTACCCAGGACCTCATCCAATTCTGAATCAGGCGGAAGCTTTAAGTAAATGTGACCATCTTCCTCTTTGATATCGAATGTAGTCACAGATTGGCTATCGTCGTTCTTACAGGATCCAACCTTCTCAGACTTCCCATCAACGATATAGTTCTTCTTATGCAACGGACAAGAAACGTACACATCATTATTCTCGTCAGTGGCCAGGATACCCTGTGCCAGTACAAATGCACGTTTATGACCACACATGTTCTGACAAGCATATAGCTTATCCTTCAGTCGGAACACTGCAATTTGGGTGTCAGATACCAGCAATGTTGTTGACGAACCAACATCCTTGTGTGCAAGATCAGTGGACAAACACATCTTACGCCATGAAGTAGATGACCACTTCACGCCTTTAAAGTCGATTCTCGGCACCCTGTCATCCACTGGCCAGTCCGCTGGACGCCTCTGTCCTCTCTCTCTGATGATCTCCACTGTCTCTTGCTCAACATCGGTGTTGGCAAACTGCTTGAAGACATTGTCCTCCTTAACTTTCCGCTCCACAGCAGCAACAGCCCATTCATCGGCATAGCGACCCACAAGCTCATTCATTTGACTCTCAAGCTCTTTACAAATTCCCAACTTGTCATGAACGATAACATCCTTGAGGTACTCAATGCCACCATTCAGAGATTCCAACCACCGGGCAGTTCTCTGCAACTTATCAGCCGTTCTGAAGTAGAACATCAAGTATCTGTCAAGCAGTGGCACCACTTCATCTGGTGCACAATCAGCTTTCAACAATTGGGCATGTGCAGGTTTCATACCTCCGTTTCCACCAACATAGACGTTGAACCCGTTCTGGACAGCACAAAGTCCAAAGTCCTTGCCATGCATCTCAGCACAGTCTCTGACACATCCAGAAACACCACCCTTGAACTTATGCGGTGATCTTATCCCCTTGTAGCGCTCCTCAAGTCTGATGGCGAGACCAACAGAGTCACCAATACCATAACGACACCAAGTTGAGCCGACGCAGGATTTGACATTTCTCAAAGTCTTACCATAAGCCTGACCAGATTCAAAACCATGAGAATGCAGCTCTTCCCAGATCTTAGGAAGATCCTGCCTCAAAGCACCAAATAGATCTACTCTCTGTCCACCGGTGATCTTAGTGTAAAGGTCGTACTTCTTTGCAATCTCTCCAATGGCGATCAATTTTTCTGGAGTGATCTCACCAGCGGACATTCTTGGAACCACAGAATATGTACCGTTTCTTTGAATGTTACCCAGGAATCTGTCGTTAGTGTCCTGCAATCCGTGTAAATCACTGTCCAAGATATGACGACCTTGTAGAGTAGCCAAGATCGAACCGACACATGGCTTACAGATCTCACAACCGGCAGCGCCCTTTATCAATCCATGGTTCTCCATGACTTCGCTGAATTTCTTGTACTGCTTCACCATAACGATAGAGAATAGATCTGCTCTGGACTCCTTGAAGTGGATACACAAGGCATTGGATAATTGCTTGCCCATCTTTTTCATCTCAGATTCGAAGATTGCCTTCATTGTAGGTTCACAACCACCACACGATGTACCTGCTTTGGTGACTGATTTGAGCTCTCCCATGGACGTGCATGTGCCATCTCTAATCTTGGCAACAAGATCACCCTTATTGATATTCTGGCAGGAGCACACCTGAGTGTCATCAGACAGCATGTCAGCGTCTTCATCTTCACCACCTTTCCCCAAGATGAACTCTGATGCTGGTGATTGTAGAGGTTTCCGTTGCTTCGTTATCGATGTAAACTTCGTGAACTGTTTGGTGTTACCGACAAGCACACCACCAATGAGGTATTTTCCGTCTGCGGTGAATATCAGCTTAGTGTACATTCCTTCAATTGGGTCCTCATAAACCAAAGCTCGGACTTTCTTGTCATATCCCCTTGGAACCCATTTTGGTCCCATCTTGTCTGCAAAGTAGTCACCAAATGATGCGACATCCACACCCATGAGCTTGAGTCTAGTCCCCACATCTGGTTCTGTGAACTCTTTTAAAGCGTGATATTTTGCCTGGATCAAATTGAAGCATAATATGTCAGCCATGGTGATACCAGGTGCGATCAAGCCGAAGGTCTTATCGTTCCATGCGGCACATTCACCCACTGCATAAATCTCTGGGTCTGAGGTTCGCATGAAGTTATCGATGGCGATGCCACCTCTCTTTGAACAAACCAACCCAGCGTCCTGTGCAATCTCATCTCTTGGCTTAATACCAATGGTGTAGCATAGCAGCTGACACTCCTCAACCTCCCCAGTGCTGTATCTCACTGCCTTGAGCTTACCATCTCCAAATATCAGCTCATCAACGGTGGTTCCAGTTCTAGCAGTGACTCCTAGATCACGCACTTTCTCTGTGAGCAAAGCACCACCTTTCTCATCCATCTGTTGGGACAACAGCCAGTTCGACCTGTGAACCACTGTAACGTTGTCAAAAGACTCCATGTCCAACAGAGCCTTTCCAGCTTCTAGTCCTAGAAGACCACCACCGACAACTATAGCCCTCTTCGAATCGTTAGGAATAGTATCACTGAACGCAAGCATCGAGTTCAAATCCTCAATAGTTCTGTAGACAAAACATCCCATCTCTCTGTAGTTCGTGAGATCATCCTTTGATCCGCCGTTTTCCGGTTCTGGAAGCATGTCTGTAGGAAGTAGTCCCGAAGATCCAGTGGCAAACACCAAAAGATCATACCTATATTCTGAGCCCTTTGCTGTGTGAACAACCTTCGACTCTCTATTCAACTTCACAACACGCTCATCGGTCTTGAAGCTCCAGCGCTCTCTGTTCCCATTTTCATAGAAAGTCTGTGGTGATAATAGTAGCTTGTCGAAGTCTTTGTGCTCAAAGTATTCAGTCAGTCCGACTCTGTTGTACGCAAGGTATGGTTCTTCTCCTAAGATCGTATAGTGGTACTCATTGGCAGTGTCATCACCAAGCATCTTCTCCAAAAGGGCAAACCCCACCATACCGAGACCGATAATTACCACATGCTTGGACGTTTGCACGCGTCGAGAGTTGGGGAGTGGAGGGATACCTCCTACTGGGCCATCAACTTTCATTGTTGGTGATGCAGCACGTTCCAAGGCACGACAAAGCAGCTTGCTCAGGTTTTGTATAAAATAGTCATATGTGCTGCTGAACCAATGAGATAAGAGGGAAAACAAATCACGGCTGATGTTGCACCGGAAGGTGACTGGGCAGCATATTAGAACTTTGGCATGACGCTATCTGTCGCTGGAATAATCTCCGCCCTACCGGAAAAAAAGAAGCTTTAGGGCCGCCCTGGCTAACAACGATTACGGCTGTTGTGCGGTTATCAAGTGATGTATGGTGGGAATCACCTGCTTGGATACCTGTTAAGGGTACGGTACGCTCCTTCCCATACTCTCTGATACTCTCCGAATCCCGGGGTTACCAGATCAGTCTTTGGTATCTTCACCTATCATCGGCCAGAAGAAGAAATAATCGCAGTGAGCTTATCAGCTGGTAGGGCCAGCAGCAAATATGTACGGGTTTCAGTGATAAGCAGCACTGCTAGTAGTACGACTAGTAGTAGTACGACAAGGGCCAAACCCTGCCCGCTAGCAGTCCAGCAATGCTCAGAAATGATAATTTCATATCATGATAATTGCTTCATCTGCAAACTGCTGGCTGCTGGCCGCCAAACTTCCCCCGAGCTGTCATTTATTTGTCCTTTTAAAGGTGGTCGTTCCGTACCATTGCGCATCTTCGCTTGACCCGAACATGGGTCATAGGGACCAGTGGGAAAGTGGGATGACAAGCCCTAAATACCACAATTGTCACCTGTCTATCCACAGGGCCATTTTAACTGTGTGCACTTTTGCGCTCCGCCACCACGCCATTGTCTTCGTATTACTAACCTCACTGTGGGGTTGAGGTGTGGCTCATCGGACTAAGGCACCCTAATGGGCAAGGAAGCTGTTATACTTTTGATCCTAAACGTGGCAATGATGAGTATTTAATGCCCCCTTAAGCTCCTCAACTGATTGTCTTCCCATTTACAAGTGATCATGTCGCCATCAGCTGTGCAGACCCAGACCCAGGAGGTTGAATCTCTCATTAAAGAGATCAATAGCAAGACCCCTAAACTCTCCATCAATGTCGATGTATCCAAACGTGTCGCTGGCGACTACGCCGCTGACCTCATTGAGAGCCTCCCACCAACTACAAGGGCCAGATATGAGAAATATGGTATTGACTTGAGCCATGGATATCCTGAAAAGCCACCATCTGAGCACATCCCTCTATACTTGGACGATGCTCAGAAGATCAGAGACAAGCCCCAGGAATACATCCCAAGAGGAAAGAATGCCGATAAGGAGAAGAAGGCTCTTTTTGCGAAAGTGAAGGAGGTCAAGCACTTGACTAAGTATGTTGGTACAGAGCTCGTTGGCGTTCAATTGGCCGACTTAACCGAAAAGGAGTTGGATGAACTGGCTTTGCTTATTGCTGAGAGAGTTGTCGTCTTCTTCAGAGACCAGGACTTGTCACCACAAAAGCAACTGGAGATTGGTCAGTTCTATGGAAACACGGAGATCCATGCACAGGCTCAGCGTGTCCCGGGATTACCAGGAACGACTGTCATTTGGAACGAATGGGAAAGAAAGAACAGAAACTTCAATTACTCTTTCAAAAACGCTGGCAAAGTTGGTGCAGGAATTTGGCACAGTGACCTGGTGCATGAGATTCAACCAGCTGGTATCACTCATTTGCACAACGATGCCATTCCTTCTCTCGGTGGAGACACCTTGTGGGCCTCTGGATACGCAGCATATGACAAGCTCTCACCGGCATTCCAGAAGTTCGTTGAAGGTAAGTTTGCCATTCATAGATCTGGTCATCCATACCTGGACAGAGAGAACCCATTGGCTGGAGAGAAGTACATCTTGAGAAAGCATCCATTAGTGAGAACCCATCCTGTTACTGGCTGGAAGTCGCTGTATATCTCACGCGGGTTGACCGTGGCTATTGATGGTTTGGAGCCAGAAGAGTCAAAAACTATCCTGGAGTACCTTTATGGCGTCTACGAGAAGAATCTGGACATCCAGGCCAGATTCAACTGGAAGCCAACCATTGAAGGACGTGGATCATCTGCACTGTGGGATAACAGGGTTAGTCAACACTCTGCCGTTTGGGACTACGCTGGCGAAGAACCAAGACACGGAGTCAGAGTTAGTTCGCTGGCTGAGGTGCCATTCTTTGACCCGGAATCTAAGTCTCAAAGAGAAGCCCTTGGACTGGTTTAGTTTTTTCTTTGTTGAATGCTTATTCTGATATTATGACATTCTGATATACTACCCCGTAGACGACAATGCATAACTGCATAGTATATCACACTGTCGTGGCACTCACTGTTGACGTGAGGTTACTGGCTGCCAGTGCCTCTGTTTCCCAATCCGGTTAGATTGAACAACAGCCACCTCGGCCATTGGCCTTAGGCCATCATCGCCAGTGATATGGTGGTGGATGTTACATCATGATGCTTCCTAAGCTACTGCGAATGATCAGCGGTGAATCCTTCATCATCTCTGTTTCTTCCTTATTCCTATATGCAAGTAACCCAGCAAGTTACAAATATTTCACCCCAGTGGAGAGGATCCATGTAATCAAGAGGATCAAACTCAAAGCGGCCAAAAACAGCTCGGGCTCTCGAACTTGCGGTCCACGTTGGTCATTGTTGCCTTAGGTGGCTGCAGCAGTGTGAGGCGCTTTACTAGCACACTCTTAGCAACATATTACCGTCCTCAGTCTGCGCATGTCGCTACATTTTTTGTCCTTGTGGCTCTCTTGGGAACTACACTTTGGCTCGTCCTGCCTCTTAAAAAGCGTTATGGTATACTTGTTGGTATCTCCACCAATGCCAACACTAACAGTATAAAATTCATTGCAGTCTTTTCTTGGTCACAGGGATATACCAAAAGATTGGTTCGCATAGTGATTTTGGTCCCTCAGTTATTCCGTTGTCAACCGTTTTGCATCGCAAATCTGGAGAGCAAAGAACAAGCCAAGGTACTATTTGGCATGAGTTGTTATTACATCTGCATTCTGCATCTCTCCATTGACACTACTGGTGATTCGTTTTGTCTTTTTCAAAGAAGAAACAAGGAGAGACGTCAATACCTTACCGATATCGTGTCAGGGAAGATCGAGAATGACGAAGGTATAACGAGTGACACATCCCGACGCTGAGGAGAGCGTAGTCAAGAAAGTTGTGGATGTGTCCATGTTGGACCTCACAGAAAAACAGAATATAGGAAGTTGATATATCCTCTGTGGCCTATGCGTTACTGTCCTTCTCATGGCCTGTAATCTTCAAAGCAGAAGCAAACGTTCCTGCGCTCTTCTGCGAGTGTTTGGCGGGTGACGTCAACGCTTGCGGAGGTTGCGGAGAAATCAGCTGGATATAAAGCGAGGTTTCCAGCTCAAACGGGCTCAATCAATCGCAAGACTTGCAATGACATCTTTCACCGATATTCCACTTTCAGAGCTTTCCGGCATCGATTCGCTTCACGTTCTGGCGATCGGTGGCACCGGTGGTCTCGGAAGAGCCTTGTCTGCAGAACTTGCCAAACACGGCGCCAAAGTGACCGTTGTGGGACGAACATTCAGAGATGCTGGCATTGAGAACATTGAATTCGTCAAGGCGGACCTGGGATCTATTGCCGAGAGCAAGAAGTTTGCCAGTTCTGTTGATGTCTCCAAAACTGACCTTGTCCTATTCACCACGGGGATCTTCTCCTCCATCAAGAGGGAAGAAACTTCAGAGGGATTGGAAAAGGACCTTGCAACGAGTTTCTTGAACAGAAAGGTCATCTTGGACACCATTGGTGACAAGTTGACCCATAAGAGTGAGCTTGGTGAGCCTCGTGTCTTTCTTATGGGCTACCCTGGGAATGGTGAGTTGGGTACCCCAGATGACTTGAACCAAGAGAACAATTACAAGTTCAATGTTGCGCATATGAACACAGTTGCCGGTAATGAGTGCTTAGTCGTTGATGCTGCTAACAAACATTCTAACTTTAAGGTGTTTGGTATGAACCCAGGCCTTGTCAAGACCAACATCAGAGATAACTTGCTCGGAACTGGTATCCTGTCCAAGGCGATTGAGGGTATTGTTGGATGGTGGAATCCCACACCGGAGGAGTACGCGCAGACGGTTTTGCCAGCAATGCTGTCTCCAAAGCTAAAAGAGTACAATGGCATTCATCTTAGCAAGCATGGTTCTCTTCTTTCTGGTACCGAGGGTATAACAAAGGATTATGCCAGCAACTATATCTACAAGGCTGATGAGTTGCTAAAGCTCAAGGGATTTTAATGTCATCTTATCGTTGATTCCGCAAGTAATACTTGGCTGGTAAATGGTCCTAAGATACTGTTATCGATAGAATGTGTAGTCTGTGGAGAGTACACTTTGACAGCTCTGAGGTGGGTATCCTTACCATGTTGATGGTTTGAAACAATGAGCAACCTGATCAAGAAGGTTTTCAACCCTTCGCCCTTGGCACTCATCTCGTCAAAAACCACATGGTTCCAACCCGTAGGTTGGTTAAGATCCAGTGTAATCACTTCAATCAAGTCATGAAACCCATTTCCGGATAAGACAGTGATCTTTGAAGGCGTGTACGACTCATCAAGAATATAATCGGTGAAAAGAGAGAGCCTTGAAATGGTGACTCTTTTGGAGAAGTGGATATCCAAATAATGTGGCTGTGGGCCATCCGATTGCCAAAACGATGCTGGCGTATCCTCTCTAAGTTCCTTCACTCCAGATCCAAGCTTATTCGATGATACAGACCATGAGCCTAATGGGCCAATGTCCATAAGTCCAAGTGACTCCACCTCTCGTATACCTGTATGATGTGTTAGCACAAAGACAATATTGAAAGCATTGAGTGTAGATTCCACATACCCTGTGCAAATTCCACATTGTTGTCTCTGTAATCGTTCACTTCCTCATCTACGGCAGACTGGGCATCTTGGCTGTCGTCTGGGTAGTCTTGCCATGAATCCGACATTCTTTTTGTGGTTTTGTGGGAGGAGCAAAATAAGTGAACGCGATAGTTGATGATCCACAACAAATTAGCTTGATGATCTACAGCAAAGGGTACAAAGGGCCTGCATCTTCATTTCTGGTCAATCTTCAAACTGAAGTCCACATAGCCCACTCCCTGATGGATCGAAGACGTACTGTATATGTCGATCTCATTTGAAAGATAGGTCTTGATATTGGCTAGTGTCAACCCACCGCTACATTCCAACAAGAAAGACTTTGCACCGGCCCATCTGGCCTTGATGTTCGAAGCAGCCACTTTCAGCCCTTCACCGGTGAAGTTGTCAAGCATGATAACATCAGCACCCGCAGCAATGGCCTCATTGGCCTCATCTTCGTTTTGACATTCAACCTCGATCTTTACGGAGAATCCGCATACGGCCCTGGCGTTCTTCACGGCAGCGGTGATGGATCCGGTAGACCAGACATGGTTGTCCTTCAGCATCACCATAGAGCTCAAATCGTATCGATGTTGGTCACATCCACCGACGAGCATGCTGTATTTCTCCAGTCTTCGTAAGCCTGGGGTAGTCTTTCTCGTCCCGGCAATAATTCCCCTGTATCCGGACTCTCTTGCCAACGTGATGGTTTTGTAAGACTGCGATGCGATACCAGAACCTCTGGCCAGCAAATTGAGGGCCGTTCTCTCGGCAAGAAGGATGTTTCTTGCAGGACCTTTCACCTTGGCCACGGCCAGTTTACCTTCAGGTTTAAGGTATGTTCCCTCTTCTACCAACCATTCAACTTCTAGTTGGCATTGATTAAACACCTCTTGTGCAAATGGGATACCTGAGATGACGCCCTCTTGCTTACACCACAAGGTGGCCGTCTCTGGCGTGTCACCAACGACATACCCACCGTAGTCGAACGATGGAACGTCCTCTGAAAGCCAGGCAGTAACATCCTGCTTCCACTTCCCGTTCAGCGGTAGCAAGTGGGCAAGATGTGGCGTGGGGTTACTTGACATTGCCTTACAGTATCTCTCAATGTGTTCCAGCAGCCACTGAACATCCACATCAACTGATAATTCGCCCTCCGGCCCCAGTGTTTTTCCCCAAATCTCCCACTGGGTCACAAAATTCTTGGTTGCCATGGCAACCGCACCCCCCCCCCCCCCCCCCCCCCGGGGGGTGGGCCAGAGTCGAATAGTCGAATTTCTTTTAAGTGGAAGAAATTTTTTTTTCCCTCGCGGACCCGACGGGTTTGCAAATTCTTTGGTGGAGTTAAGAGTCGTTGACCCCAAAACTCTTTTGAAAGAAAGAAATGTGGAACAAGCAGGGCTTCAACCTACCAGTATAAAGGCGAGTCTCGGCACAGAGAGTGATGGTGATATGTACACCGCATGACATGGCCACAAAGAATGATGCTACAAAAAGATTACAGACGTTAGACTTCCGATCACTTCTTGAGGAGAACATCTAAGATATCTGACCTTTTATGACCTGTCGCCGGTGTACACATCTCCCTCCCTGACAGAGAACCATCGTACTAACATCTCAACAGCTCAACCAGAAATGTGTGGAATTCTAGGTCTCTGCCTCTCCGACCAGACCGCTAAGGCTGGGCCGGAGCTCTATGATGGGTCGCTTTTCTTGCAGCACCGTGGACAAGATGCTGCCGGTATCACCACGTCGGGACCAAGAGGTCGTTTCTTCCAGTGTAAGGGTAACGGCATGGCCAGAGAGGTGTTCACCCCAGACAGGCTCGCAGGCCTCATGGGAAACTTTGGTATCGCCCATTTGAGATACCCAACCGCCGGCTCCTCTGCGGGCTCGGAGGCTCAACCTTTCTATGTCAACTCTCCATATGGTATCTCTTTATCACACAACGGTAACTTGGTCAACACAAAGCAGCTAAGACAGTACCTGGACGAGGTGGTGCATAGACACATTAACACCGACTCGGACTCTGAGCTACTCTTGAACTTTTTCGCCAGTGAATTGGAAAAGTATAACAAGGCTAGGGTTAACAACGATGATATCTTCCTTGCCTTGCAAGGTGTCATGGAGACCTGTCGCGGTGCATATGCATGTGTCGGTCTTTTGGCTGGCTATGGCCTCTTTGCCTTTAGAGATCCGAATGGTATCAGACCTTTGCTCATTGGCCAGCGTTTTAACGATGATGGCACAAGCGATTACATGGTTGCATCAGAGTCCGTGGTCTTGAAGGCTCATAACTTTAAAAAGTTTAGAGACATTTTGCCAGGTGAGGCTGTTATTGTACAGAAGAATGGTGAGGTTGAGTTCAAGCAAGTTGTGCCTATCAAGACTTACACGCCCGACATCTTTGAGTACGTTTATTTCGCCAGACCAGACTCGGTACTTGATGGTATCTCTGTGTATCACACCAGACTTGCCATGGGTGAAAAGCTTGCGAACAAAATCAAGAACAAGGTGTTCAAAGGTCAGGATATTTCCAAGTTGATTGACGTTGTCATCCCAGTGCCAGATACTTCGAGAAACACTGCACTCGAATGTGCCGTCCAGTTGAACCTCCCATTCAGAGAGGGCTTCGTTAAGAATACATACGTGGGTAGAACATTCATCATGGCTGACCAGAAGAAGAGAGTATCATCTGTCAGAAGAAAGCTGAATGCCATGGAGTCCGAATTCAAAGACAGAAATGTTCTTCTCGTTGACGATTCCATCGTGCGTGGTACTACTTCAAGGGAGATCGTTCAGATGGCCAAGGAAGCTGGCGCGAAGAATGTTTATTTCGCATCTGCTGCTCCAGCCATCAGGTTCAACCACATTTATGGTATTGACTTGGCTGACACAAAGGCCCTTGTTGCATACGAGAGCACCGAGGAGGAGGTTGCCAAGAAGCTCAATGCCGACAAGGTAATCTATCAGGATCTCCAGGACCTCATTGACTGTGTCAACACGTATAACAAGGATGTGACCGGTTTCGAAGTTGGTGTCTTCACCGGCAACTACATCACAGGTGTGGAGGATGGTTATCTCGAGGAACTCGAGCAGATGAGAGCCCAGAACAAGAAATTCAGTGCGGGCTCTATCTCTGATTACGAAGCAAAGTCTGAGGTGGACATTGGAATCTACAACTTGGGTGACTATAAATGAAATCCCCCCAGCTTGCAGCTTTTATATAAATCATGATGGTAGATTTTTTTCACAAACTGGTTCAACTGTAGATCTGTCAACTAATTTGTAAACAAATCATCAACAACGACGTCGTCATGGGCGTATGGAAAGATTTGGTGGAGCAATCGCGTTCCCGAAGGCCACCAGTAAAGACCCTTCTACTACTCGGTAAGCTTTTCCCAGTCCTATGTCATTTGCTTGACCCTTGCTAACTCTCAGCAGGTGGGTCGGTGCAGACCCAAAAATCGTTCATATCAAAGCTATACGTCCAGAAGAAAACATTCCTACCCTCAGAGGATGTCAACGTTATAGCTAACGAGCTTCACTTGGGTTACACGTTTGTCCAGTACCTTGATTCCTCAGGAAGTACGCTCGCAACGCTAAACATTTACACGGTGCCACAGGAACAACAAACCCATTATGATCAACTTTTGAGAAAAGTGTTGAGAAAGATTGAGAAGAAGGACCTACTAGTGGTGCCATTATTTGACTACAGAGATGATCCGAACCAGTGGCTGCGAACCTTGAATACCTGGCTCTCATTGACCGACGACACCATACAGGTTCAGGAGTTGAACTGTCTCATAGTGACGTTGAACAGAGGCACAGTTGTCGATTGGGACCAGGATATCCATGAATACATCCAGCTTTCATTACGCAGCGTCGCTCTTATTCATGGATTCTCTGTAATTTACACTACGGGGGAATTCCAACAGATGTTGGAGAACGTGGCAACGTTATTGAAGCTTCCCTTTAAAGAATCGTTCATTCCACTGTTGAAACCATATATGGTGGATTATCAGGAATTCTTCATCCCTCGTGGGTCTGACTCCTGGACAAAGATCAATGCATTGAGTGAGGAGATCAACGCTGAGAGTGAAGCAAAATATTGGAAACTAGACGACCCTGAGAACGACTACATTACCAAGTACGAGTCCATCGTACCTGGTGTGCAGAAGAAAGTTGTGAAGAAGAAGAAGAAGAAGGAGCCGACAAAAGAGAGGGTTCCGCCTATGAAATATCAACAGTTCCTCGATGCCATGTGGGAGAAGCAGAGATTGAGAAAGGCACGCGCACAAACCGGAACTTGAGAGATTTCAAGCTAATGACATACGACTCGATACATGACTGTAGTATTCCCCTTACTCGATCTCATTATCGATATTTCATTAGCAGCGTAGTTGGAGCTTGGGGAAATAAGCATCGCTGGCATGAAAAAATTCAACACGAGTAACGGTCTTCTACAAATCAACCTTAACAAATCCATGAACGCGAGCGTCTCCTCCCTTGAGATCTCAAGCTCAGAGGAAAGGCTTCAAAACGAAGCACAGATCACAAAGAGAAGAAGGTCCAGTTCCACTCGGTCCTCTGTCTCGTTGGGTAAATCCAAAGGAAAGAAGATCAAGGGCTTCAAGAGACCACCGACTGTGGAATTTCCCTCTGTTCTAGGTATATCGAAGTTTAGCGAGCTGAGAGACCTATCCCTGTTTGCACTGCGAGCTTCTAATGATGCACCATCTATTGTTAAGGTGAATGATCGGAATGGCGTGAAATCTGTGCTCCTTGTACTCTTTTCAGGGATAGACAGTGGAAAGTTCTATGACAGCATCGTGACCCCTCACTCCCCGCGGCTATTGGACGATGTTTCCGAAGAACTGCCATTCTTGAACGAGCAGTTCACGCACTTCATACCCATGAATGCCCCAGGCGACAGAGAGTCCGTGTATCCATTGATGAAAGTGTTCACCAAGCGTCCATACACGAAGCAACAACGGAATAATATTACCAAAGAGCTAAGCGACAAAACAGTCGTATTACAGGACTTGAAGTTGAAACACTATGACATGGTTTGTAATGGCTATCCAGTGCATCCACAAGTTCCAGATTCCAACGGCGAAGCCACTGAAGGATGGGTTGATACTGTGAAATTTGATCATGATGGTTCACACACTTTTGCTATGGACTGCGAGATGTGTGAGAGTGCGAGTGGGAAAGTCCTCACCAGAGTATCGTTGATTGATTTCGAAGAGAACGTGCTGCTAGATGAATATGTCAAACCAGAGGAAGAGATCACCAACTATCTTACACAGTATAGTGGGATCACGGAAGAGTTATTGGAAGGTGTCAACACAACGTTAAGGGATGTACAAGAAAAACTTCTATCATTAATCAGTTCTGATGACTTCCTCATTGGGCACTCTTTGGAGAATGACTTACAGGTGCTCAAGATGAGGCACCCAAATATTGTGGACTCCGCATTGGTGTATGAACACCCTCGAGGCCCTCCGTTTAAGACCTCCTTGAAGTATTTGGCGAGCCAGCACCTTGATCTATCGATTCAGGATGGTGAACATGACTCTGTGGAGGATGCCAAAGCATGTCTGAAGCTCATCAAGCACAAGCTTGTCAAAGGTGCACTCCTTGGAAAAGTCATTGACGGTGTATCAATATTCGATGATCTGGAGGCTGTGGATAAGAAAACACTAATCTTGGAATTCAACCGAGTGCAGCCTCATCAGGATCGTTACGTACAGTGTTTCAACGATCAAGATGTTGTCGACAAGCTCAGTGCCAAGAGCAACGATTGCGATCTCATTGTTGCACATTTAAAGGACATTGAATGCGCTCAGAATGAGGGCAATTTCGAAGAGAACAGACAACTCCTGTTAACAAAACTCAACAAAAGATTACAAAGTATCTACGACACAGCACCGACGAATTCGCTTGTCATTTTTTCATCGTGCTATGGAGACCAAAGGAGATTGAAAGAATTGAGGGGTCACAAGAGACTTGCTCGCCAGGAGTCTCTCACCACGAGTTACAATTCTGAGAATACCTGGACCTCTGAAAATGAACAGCTCCTGAGGCAGACTGCTGCTGATACTCGTAAGGGCGCAGTGTTCATCAAAGTGAAAGAGCCCGCTACAGATGCCATTGAAGAATGAACGAAAAGAATGCCATCAAATTACAACATCACCATCTGCATCCTGCTCCACCTCTGTAGCCTCTATTGGCGTAGGTTCCACTGTAGACTCTGAGGGGGTCTCCTCTTTGCTCTCAAGTTTAGGCGTCACGTCACTCGACAACGGCGTCCCCTCCTTCCCCTGTGGAGTCTCAGAGTAGCCATTGGCACCATCGACGCTCTTTGAAAGCCCTGCAATCACGCTCTCCGAGCCCACAGCGCCTCTGATGGCGTCATCGCTGAGCCCAGCAGCACGTTCCCCCTTAACAGTGTTGAACTGTTCGAGGTCCAAAAAGTCCGACGCGTCGCCATCCACCAGCGGCCTGTAATCCAAGTCAACTACCCACGCCTTCACTTGGAAGGTGAAGCTCTGCTGTGCTGTAGTGGGTGTCTCTCGTTCTGCGCCAAAGGGCGTTGGAGTCCCGCTTGGGGTGATCGTGGCTGAAGGAGCTGCAGCCGCCTTCACAGGAGCGTACCAGTCTCGCTTCCAGTGTTTCTCTTGACCCTCTCCAAAGTTGATCGTGCTGGCGTTTCTTAAGAGCGACTGCCCGTACAGTGACTGTCTGGCGGACATTTGTGGTGTTTATGTTCAAGTTGGTGAAGTACTCGACTTCGTGGCAGTACTTGACTTCAAAAATTACAAAACATCACCAAATTAACTATTCACAACAACCACAACAACCACAACAAAGGCCAAGCAGCCATGGCGAAACTCACGGATGAGGACCATGCGCTATCGGCGGTGTTAGGCGGCTCTGGCATGGAATTCGATGTGGCAAAGCTCGGTGACATGCAGACGGAACACGCAGACGATGCGATTGACTTTGAAGATGAGGACGAGTTAGCTGACGACGAACTCCCAGAAGAAGAGGAAACTTCAAGAAGAGCAGCAGGTGGCGGTTCTGGTGACGAGGACGACTTTATGCGTGGCTTGGAAAGCGAAGCGCGACCGAATGAGAACGATAAGCAATTCGACATGCTGTTCCAGCAGGATGGCAACAGGGAGGACTACGGAGAGGTCAATCTGTTCGAGGATAATATCAATTTCAACAAGCATTCAGATACTAAGCATATTTCAGAGCAGGACGATGAAGAACAGCGGCGCTTCCAAGATAAGCTGCTCAAATTCTATCATCCACAGTTCAAGAAGGATGCGATCTTGAGGATGAACTCCGTTTTTGCTCCAACACCGCAATCGTATCCATACCAACAGCCGCCGTATCTACATCCTTTGTTCCCAACAAAGATCACAATGGAAGTGGAGGCTGACCAACGTCGAATTTTCAAGTCAGCATTCGCCTATTCCCAGAATAACAGCGCGAAGAGGGTGATTGCTATTAATGAGGGCATACTGGACCAGAAAGTGTCTGAGAAGAAGACAAAGCTGGCCGTAGAAGATGACCTGGTGCTCGCCACAGTTGACTGGGACTATGATCTTCTTGTAGGAGATGGAAATGAAGAGCCAGCTGCCGCGAAGCATGACAGTACCATACCGTATGACGAACTATTCGAAGAATACGAAGATGACGCCATCTATGAAGGACACCTGACTACGAGGCTCCAATTGGACCTGAATGATTCTAACTTGCTCTTTGTTGATCAGAAATCCACCGGGGCACTGAAGCAGAACGTACCAACTCTACCAACAAATGAGAAGCTGTTAATGTCGCGCTTCAACTTCTCAAATGACAAGAACTATGAGCTCTTGAAAGAGAACTATCATAGCAAGGTGAGATCTACACTGGGTAATCTCAACATTGAGCACTCACAACCTGCAATCAGACTTCAATCTCCATTCTACAAAGTCAAATTGTCCAAGAATGAGCTCCGCAGCTTCCACAGACATAAATTCAGGGTGAGACCAGGACAGGTTATGCAATTCTCAAAGTTGAAGTTGAGAAAGAAAAAGAGAGACAAGGGAAGGGATATCAAGGAGAGTTTTGCCCTCACGACCGATTTGACCTTGGCGGATACGGCACAAACCATATTGATGGAACATTCAGAGGAGGTTCCCATCGTGCTCCCTAATTTTGGTATGGGAAGTAAGCTCATCAACTATTACAGAAAGACGGATGAAGGTGATATCTCAAGACCAAAGCTGTCTATCGGTGAGACGCATGTCCTTGGCGTGCAAGACAAGTCACCCTTTTGGAACTTTGGGTTTGTTGAACCTGGGAATATCGTTCCAGCGCTCTACAATAAGCTCATAAGAGCACCTGTTTTCAAACATGACCCTCGAAGTACAGACTTCTTATTGATTAAGAGCGTGGGAGGTAATGCTTCGCAGAAATACTTCTTGAAGAGTATAAACCATCTCTTTGTCGTTGGTCAGCTCCTACCGGTGGTAGATATTCCAGGTCCACATTCGAGAAAAGTTACAACAGCAAGCAAAAACAGATTGAAAGTCATTGTGTACCGCGTGTTAAAGAGAAGCCCGGAGCAAAGACTGCTGGTGAAGGATATCTCTGTCCATTTCCCGGAGCAGAATGATATGCAGAACAGACAGAGATTGAAAGAATTTATGGAGTATCAACGATCTGGTAATGATCAAGGGTTCTGGAAACTGAAGGAGGATATGCCTACTGACCGTCTCATCTCTCCAGAGGATCTGACGCTTCTTGAATCGATGCAGTATGCCCAACAATGGCTTGAGGACATGGAGTTTTACAGTAAAGAGGAAGTGAATGATGAACTAGCACTTTGGAACCTGACCAAGAACGTTATAAATGCTACCCAGGGGAAGGCCATGCTTCAACTGAGTGCTGACGCTGATGGGAAGAGTATATCGTTCTTCAAGACGTCTATGAAAGGTGGATTCAAGAGTTTTGAATCCAACGGACACAGTTATAACGTCGCACTACAACAGAAGGCATACGATGAGGAGATTTCCAAGGCATGGTATAGGCAGCACAAAAGATATTCTGGTAATGAACCGGTGATTGAGACAGAGGGCACCCCACCAAAACCGGAGACCGTTCATGAACCTATCAAGTTTTTGAGGATTACCAGAATGATTAGGGACCAGAACGGGATACTTCAACGTAAATATGAGATCGTGAAGGATCCAGCGGTCATCAAGGCCTACATCCGGCGCCGTGAAAAAATGGAAGAGGACATCATACCTGAAGATATCAAGATCACCAACGATGAGGAAAGAAACGCAAAGAACAAGAGGATCTTGGAAGAGAAACTTGCCAAGTTGGAAAAGAACCAAGAACGTCGCAATCAACGAAAGGCACAAAAGGAGAGCCTCAGTGGGAAAGGTATTGGGAAGGGCAAGAGCACCACGAGGAAATGTGCTACATGTGGTGCCATTGGTCATATCAGAACGAATAAGGCATGTCCTATGTACGACGAGGCTAATGCATGAAAACATTGATGAGACATACATAGTGAAAGGGAGGTCATAGTTACGTATCATTGTCGTGGTTTAGCTAAGCACTATCATCCAAATGGATGATATGATCACACAATCCCTTTAAAGTCTGCTCTTCTTCCACGTTGGCAATATATCCTGCGACGATATCCTGCTCTTCCTGTAGGCAAAAGGCCAGTTTCTCCTCGTTTGGATCAAATGTTCTTGTTAGCTTATTCACAATAGCTTTCATCTGTCCTCTTTTATCGCAACTGGTCCCGCCAAATGCAGTTGCACACGTTATGTTTGTGTTGGGCACCAGAGATGTTTGTGCTGTACAATGGATCCATTCATAATTGGCCTTTGTGGAGTATTTGAAGTATTCGACAGCTGCAACCAACACAAGGACGACGAGAGTCACTTGGACCAAGTTGAACACTTTTGCTCCAACCATTTCAGTGAGTTGTACGGTGGGAGACCTGAACGAGTTTTGGTCGCTCAACTGAGATTTCCAGGTATCGGGAACGATTTCGAACGCTTCGAAATTAAATGACACGAACTACAATGGCAGAATCTCATGGAAGAATCTCAATATATGGTGTCAAAAGAGGTTTTATTGCATAAAGATGGTTTGTTCAGATGATAGTGTACTTGCCACTGATCCAGGCGTTGAAGAAGTCCAATGAGTTCTCTGGCTGGTCATAAGGCACCATGTGTCCGGCACCAAACACTCTCAAGAAGGTGAAGTTTTCGAAGTTCTTCACGGTACCAGCCTTCTTCCCATCCACGCTCCAGGATTTAATCTTAGCATCGCTAAAGTCCTGGGTTCCATGCCATGGCAAAACGTTGGTCCAACCTTCATTACCCAACCAGTTGCAGATAAAGTCCTTGTCACCCGCATAGATCAACACTGGCAAGTCAGCCTCCAACAAATCGATAACCTTCTTGTGGTATGGCTTCATCCAGTCACCGGCAAAGACAAAGTTTCTGTTTACATCAAAGTTGCAACCTTCATATGCCTCTGTCTCAGCGCCCAAGGCCTCCATTACTTCTGGCTTGTTCAAGTACTTGTCAATAAAGTCCAACTCTTCGTAACACAAAGATGACCCTTCGCAGTTCTTTCTGATGTCATAAACGTTACGACCAGTCTTCTGATATGGCCCGATCTGGCCATTGTTGCAGTATATAGTAGCTGGGACACACGACCAAGCGGACTCAGACTTGTAACAGGACTCAATCAAGCTGAGACAACGGTCCAGGTTGTTCTCCATGGCCTCACATTCCTCCTCAGGCAACACTGCTGGTGCACCACCTTCACCACATGCCATTGGCTCATAGTAGTTGTATTGGGTCAATGGGTCGGTCAACCCGTTACCGATCAAAACAGAAGTCAAGTTGAAACCTCTATCCTCGTGGCTCAAAATCTCGGTGGCAAACACAGGGATGTAGTGGCCCGCATAAGACTCACCTGCAATGTGGAAGTCCAACTCCTTGTACTCTGGGAAACTCTTGAAGAAAAGTTCCAAAAAGGCATAAACATCCTCACCGGCAGCAATGGTGTTGGACACGGAGGAAGAAGAATAAGAGTAACCAACGTTAATTGGCTGGTCCAAGAAAATAACGGAGGCATTGGAGTTCCAAGAATGTGGGTTGTACTTTGGCTTGAGATCCTCACCGATCGAAGATGGGCCCAACTCAAAGAACAAGCCGGTTAAAGAAGAGCAACCTGGACCACCGTTCAACCACAAAACGATAGGATCGTTCTTTGGGTCATTTCTGGACTCGAAGAAGTAATAGAAGAAGTGCTTGTCCTCATCTTCAATGTCCAAGTAACCGGAATACTGCTTAACATCGTCAATTCCTAGAGAGCTTGGGGTGGACTTACTTCTCAAGGCATAGTTTGGCAGAGAGGTGTCCTTGGTGAAGAAATCCCACTTGCTGCGACGGGTGTGTGCCTTTGGTGCGGAATAGAACTGCAAAGAGTCTAAAACGTTTGGGAATCTGAGAGCCATGTCATTCCAAACGTTCTTAATTTCTGAAGTGAGGGAGTCCAAGGGGGTGCCCAAGGCATTGGAGGCCCTCTGGAGGAGACTCTCAGTGAACAGGCTCTGTTGGACAGAAACGGCATTGACCTCCGTGGACAGGATGAGAGCCACCAGGGCAGCTGTTGGAAGTTTCATTGGGTGTCGGGTGTTTAATGTGTTTTTTGCCACTCGTTTGCTTAGAGGAGAGGAATTCGTTGCTTAGCTTGTTTTGGCATTTTTGGTGGTGCCGGCTGGCTGCCGTTTCGCGGGGTGGCTGGGCCGTGGGCGATAAGAGCACCTGACACCCCCGATAAGGCAGAACAGTGATTGTGTCAACTGCTAACTGATACTCGTAACTCTATCAATGGACTGTATTAAAGACCCAACACTGCATCTAACAACTTGGCACCTTCAAAAAGCTTCTCATCCTTGAATCTCAGACCGGTCAACTGCAGCGCAATTGGAGCATTGACATAATCTTCAGGGTTGTAATCCGGAATATTCTTAGGGCCAGTGGTGTCAACCTTTGGATCAAAAGTGAGTCCGGTGGGGAAGATGATGTTTGGAAAGTCAATGAGATTAAACATGGAGGTGTAGTTCCAGTGGGTAAGGTTTTTTGGCACATCTGCAACGTTTGGACTCGTTGGGGAGATCAGGAAGTCAATTCCTTCATCCTCAAACAGATAGTGCATGTAGAACTTGAACTGCTCTTTGATATTGTTGTTTTCAAGAATGTTATTGGTTCCTGGATTGGCAAAACCCAAGAAGAATTCGGTCAATGGCAACAATGGCTCACCAGAAGCGGCAAAGAGCATATCGTGGACAGGTTTGGAAGTTCCATAAATATATAGCGTTTGCTTAAAGGCTTCCGCCATTTTCTCATGGTCAATGTTGATGATCTTAACGACAATCTTCTTCCCTTCATATGCGGAGAGCTTCTCCTTAACAAAGTTCAAACCTCTGGTGAGAGCGGCCGATGGATCAACGAGGGTGTCGGTCATCATGAAACCAAAAGTGACAGTCTCTGGCAGCTCAGCCTTCTTCCACGGAAGAGGAATAGTGTTAGGATCATATTCCCATGGCTTACCCTCGTTGATATAGGTCTCCATGTAATATTCAATGTCCTCCAAGTTGTTTGTAAGTGGTCCCTGAGCGGAGAAGATGGATTCTTGACCGGCACCTCCAGATAGAGAACCCAGGCCTGTGGTTCTCTTCGTAGTAGGTCTAATACCATAAACACCACAGAAGGCAGCGGGCGCTCTGATCGAACCACCGATATCGGATCCAATACCGAAAACAGATCCACCAAGGGCAACAATGGCGGATTCACCACCACTCGATCCACCAGAGGTGATCTTTCTGTTGTATGGATTTGAAGTTCTTCCTGTGATATTATTGTCTGAATCCAAATGCATCACAGCCTGCGGTTGTGAGGTTCTGACGTAGAAGACTGCACCGAGTTTTCTCAAGATTTGGATCGATACGGATTCCTCTCGTGGTGTACCGTTGATGTAATTGTCCAAATAGCACACATAACCAGCAGTAGTGACTTTCCCACCGTACTTCATCAATTCCTTCAACGAGATTGGTAATCCATGGAAGGGGCCAACGAGTTCACCGTGTTCCTCTCTGTACTTGTCGAGTTCCTTAGCACGCTCTAGACCTTCCTCAAAGAATAGTTCCATAGCACAGTTGGTGAAGATGTGGGCAATGGCACCTCTTTTAGAGAAGGCCTTGAAGATCTGCACAGCAGACCATTCACCACTCTTTTGCTTGGCCAACAATTGCTTGGCTGTAGAAGCGGTGATCAACTTCTCTTCTTCTGTCAACAGGCTCTCAATAGCCTCCATTGCGTTGAAATGTTCAGAAGTGTAGTCGATACCTTCAACGAGTGGCTTGTATGGGGCAATCTGCTCCTCGAGTTTAGCGTTGTACGCTGCGATCTTTGGTACCCAGACCTCTTCGTAGCTCATTGTGCTTGTGTTAATGTGGTACTGAACTATATTCGAAGGATCATGATCGATCCATTATGCCTCTTTTTATACCAAAGCTGGGCTTATCCGGATCCTGATAATCCAACCCGCGCTTTCCTCTTTCGGCACATGCGCCCTTTTAAGCGCTGTCCATTTTAGGATGCGATTATGGCTCCCGCGAACTCGTTCTGTGAACAATTTGGGAAGGCTACTTTTAGTGCTTCGCGAATTCTTTGTGACAACAGCTCAGCAGAATGAAATCATCACACATAAACATTCCGACGTATAACTTACAACAACAACAACAACGAATCAGAGGGTCATCATGATCCTCCCTACAGTTCTCTTCTCGGTCCTCTCCCTCTTGGCCGCAGTTGCAGCTCTCAACAGATTCATCACCTTCCGTGTCCAACCCAGTGTCATCTTCTCCCTGGGCGAGATCCTGGCGATATACATCCCCATATCCATTGTGTTTCTACTCCCCGTGGACATTCTCTCTTCAAATGACTCAGAACTTCATAATGTGTTCTATGTGAGTCCTAAAGTGATATTATACTTGTGGAAGTTTGACTATTGGAGCGCGTTTGTACTCATGTGGTTGATCTTACCATTGGTACAAGAGTACTATAGATCAGGGGAGTTTACGCCATTGACTAAATTCAAGGATTCAATCAAGTCGAATCTCAGATTCTATTTCATTGTTGGAGGAATTGGCCTTGTGGGGCTCATCTACTATTTTATCAGGTTTGGATTCAACTTCCAAACTTTTAAAGACTTGTTGATTGCCTTTTCACACACATATTCATTGGTCCTTTCACTCTGGTTAATGTCATATGGACTGGTGAGTATACCGAGAAGACTCTGGATGAATAATGTGAACCTGGAGCACCAGTTGGAGCATCTATACATCGAGATCCCTAGACTCTATGATGATTTCAATGAATCGACGTACAATTTCAAGGATATATGCTCCATCATCAGATCATTGGAAGATATTCCTGGAATTGAAAATAGTGTCTTCAAGTCAGAGGTTGAACACCTCGCCAAAGCTGTTCCACTGGATATCAATACCGCCAACCACGTGAGAACTACACAGTACACTTCGATCCAACAGTTGAGCCATGCGACACTTGCCAAACTTCATTGGACTCTAAAATCAGAAGCTACAAATTATCAATCGTCTCATTTTGAGTTCGATAAGGCCAAGCGAAGATGTATTAGGCTTCAAGACACTGTGGATTCAAAGGCTACGAGGTCGCTTCAATTTAGACAAGGTTCGAATCTAGTGAGGAACGGAAAGTGGAACTTTCTTATCCATGTCTACTTCCTTCCATTGATTAATCTGACTTTTGCTATTGTGCTCTTCCTTGTTTCAATCCTTATCATCGAAAGTGAGATATTGCACTCCACGAGGCTCTCCATCATCAATTCTTTACTATTGAGTGACAATCTCTCCTCTACTGTGAAGTTGATCCTTTCATCAGTGATATTGGCATATATGGTACTGTGTGCCTTGATTTCTTTGACTCGGATCAAGATCTTCAAAATGTATCACCTCTTCCCAAGAAACTCCAACCCTGTTAGCGTGGTGTTCTTCACGATGTATGCAAACAGATTGACCATCCCATTATCCTACAATTTTTTGACACTTCTACAATCACAACGAGTACATTCAGTTTTCAACGAATTTTTGGGTGCATCGATCAATTTGAGTGTCCTTGGTGGATTCTTTAACAGTTCATTGCCGCGATTGATCATCATTCCAATCATGTTTGCATCATTTAACGTGTTTGACAAGATCAAGAAGCTTATGTGGTTTGACTACTTTGATGCCTTTGATAGCGATGATGAAGAACGTGGGGATATCACTAGACATGACGCTTTGATAGTAGAGGGGAAGACCATTATACAAAGGGAGCTTGGTGGGCGTGTACCGACCCGCACATCAACGGTTTATTCCAGAGTGAATGGTTCAAGGGTATCGTCCAAAAATGATTTATCGGACCCTTCAACAGGGCTACTGGCAAAGTTCAAAGGATTGTTCCAGGGGAGCAGCACCAATACTTTGAGGATCCCAGATGAAGAAACGCTATAGGTTTTTTTTGTAGAATTGAACAATTTTTGCCATCATCCATGTATGGAAAACCTTCCTATATAACATTCATTCCATTCATTGCAACGTCTCCGACGTGCTCAATCTGTTCAAATGCATGTATACATCCGTACCGTATCCTTCCATGGAGATCAATCTAAGGTCACCGCCGAAATATTGAGCATATAGCCGACTTAGGGCCAATCCATATCCAAATCCAGCCATTGGGGCCCTAAAATCCGTCTTGTTATACGTTGGGTCCAAGTCCGGAGTTTCCTCCATCGTGGTATATAGATATGTCCATACCAGTGGGACAGCACTGCGTGCAATACCACCTCCTTCGTCACTGATCTTGATGGTTATATCCTCCTCACCTTTGGCCACGATAAGTTTCACAGGTGGCAATGGTAGGTCTTCAAGGTCCACCCCAGGGTTCTTCCTCAGTTGGGTTTCAACAGTGGCACGAAGAGAGTTCTTTAGCACCTCAAAGAGCATATGTAATAAATGACCAGGAACATAGGTGAATGCGACATCATCAGCACAGTATAACTCCACCTGAGGCGCCTCAAATATGCCATAGTACTCTTCGCAGATAAAGCGTGCGTTGTCTATGGCATCACGGGCGACATCACGGACGCTTGTTTGTGTGCAGATGACACCTACCCAATTCTCCCTTGGTGGTTCATCATTGATGGCGATATTTTGACCGATGAGCATACGAATGCCAATACGGGACATGTAGAAGCGATCAAGGAAGGCTTGTACTGAATGGTCAATACCCGTTCGTTTATGGGAATGCTTCCATTCAATGACACCTTGCGCCACTGTGGCGACAGTAGGGTCATGTCGTCTTTTGATGACTTTCAACGTATCTGTGACGCGTCTGTTATAGATGCTCTTGACATCCCCGTTCTGTCCGATATCCACGAGCTCTTCAAAAGACTGTGAGTACCACTGTTTGACTTTCTCGATTGAAGGCATGGCACTGAGTCCCATGGGCAGTGAATCCAACTCTTCAATCCTGTGTGCCAGCCTTATTGGTAGTTCGTGGACAATCCACTTGTTTGCCTCATACAGGGAAGCCTCGGTGGGATGTCTGCCCATCTGGACCAATTCCTTTAAGGAGATCGCAGTAGCGGCCACCTTGGCTGCTTGGCTGATCTGTGATCTTAGACTCATTGGAACGGCAAACAGTGTGTTTACAGAGCCTTTTGCCGAGGATACGGGTTGGAATCTATTTTCCTTCCAACGTAAAACCGGCTGGGCAAAAGGAAGTAAACAGAAGCCGAACGAACGGGTCCGGGGAAATCGCAAAATGTGGAGACGTGTGGCGCGTACCCATGCGGATTTATCAGATGAGTTCGCGGGGGGTTTGGAGCACTGCTGCGCGTACTGAGCCGGACACGACCCCCCCCCCTCGCCCCCGCTTAGCGTGTTTTCTTGCGCTTCGCTGGTCAAAACTCGCGGCTGGCAGCACAAGCTGGGGGCTTACACACTGGAATGATACACCCGCCGTTGATCCACAATCACAAACAGTGATGTCGCTCAAGAGCATCTCACAGCTGCTAGGAGTGCTCTACGTTACAGCATGGGTATGTGCCGCTGCCGGCTCTCACCACCAACAATTCCCCTCCGGACTAACAACCAACGCTAGAGCATATCCTTCTATCCACCTTTGATACTGAACTATAGACTCCAATCCTCTGAAGGGGTGTCCGTGGATTTCATGTTCCTGAACATCATAGGATATATTGCATTGCTCACGTCCATGTGTCTAATGCTATTCAATACCAATGTAAGAGAACAATACCTTGGTATACATGGCTATTTCCCGCTACTAACCATAATCGACCTCGTGTACTCCGTACATGGGCTCGTACTCACACTGGTGATGATCTCGCAACTCTTCTGCTGGGGGTTCAGGACTCGCAACACAACTTTGAGACGCATAACAAAACTGATCATCTTCGTGGTGCTATCCGCCATCTTGGTGCTATACTCCATGGTGGGATCAACGAAGATACACTCCCTCGCAGATGCGGGATCGGTCAAAATCTTTACCCTTCTGGATCTGGCCATCGTCCTATCTTATGTCAAGGTGTTCATGAGCATCATCAAGTACATTCCACAACTTCTACACAATCACAAGAGGAAATCAGTGGTTGGGTTCAGCATCTTCACCATATTCTTAGACTGCACAGGTGGATTTCTCTCCATATCACAACTCTTTTTGGACGCATACATCGCCACGGGACGTCTCAATACGGAGATCTTGGTGAGTAATGGAGGAAAGTTGAGTTTGAGCTTTGTGACATTGTTCTTTGATGGATGCTTCATCTATCAATGGCTCAAGTTTGATCGTTGGGCAGAGAAGTTTACCCCGGGAAGTATATGAGTCTCGTATTACGAAATAGACCATCCAATTGTCATGCGCGTGGTGCCCAAAACAGCTAGACCATAATCATTAATATTCAGTAGACATGGTCGATGCACGCTCCATACGTCTACGACTCTACTGTTACCCTATTGCTAGTAATTTGTAAGTGGGCATTCATCATCTGGGACTCTCAGTTCTGATAGCTGTGATCCAGCAGTTTTCCAGATAGAAGGTTTTGTAGATAATATTTACAATCAGAGAATATCCGGGCGACCTTTTTAAATAAAGAGAACATCTCTATCTACAAATAAAGAGAACATCTCTACCTGTTTTTAAAAGTTTGCCGCTGAACTCTTCTCTCCGTTTTCTGGGGAAAATGCTAGAAGATGGAAAACAGCTTGTAAATTTAAATCGCAGGTTCATGTCCGTGTAACACGTCCATGGCGAGTTAGGCGCAGCTTGTATTTCATGATCATGAGCTGGCCGGCGCGCGATATTCGATCATCATCATGAAGACGTAGCTCTTGCACAGCTGCACGTGCAAAAAAATATGACGACATCTGCAGGATTCGAACCTGCGCGGGTAAACCCAAAAGATTTCTAATCTTTCGCCTTAACCACTCGGCCAAGATGCCTTTACTGAGTTTTGTGAGGATACTGGATCGGGATCCGAGGAAGGGATCCGAGGAAGGGACCATATGATCAGCACATCAGATGATCCTCACATCAGATGATCCTCACATCAGATGATCTTCACATCAGACGATCATCCAGTATCCAATAGGAGTTAAGGAAATAAGAGTGGAACATGACTGGTAGAAGCAGACCCAGTATAAGAAGGGAACT
>PPLI02000081.1:0-26218 GCA_003707745.2 Williopsis misumaiensis
GCCACGCCCTACATACTACACCATGGATTTCGAAAAGAGAAGTCGTCAGACAACACCGCCGACCACTGCTCGTAAGAGTGTCGCCGTCTCTAGGTTCTTCGGGGCCACCACGCCGAAGAGGATGACCAAGAGATCGAAAATCCCTCCTCCCTTGCTACTGGACCCGCTTCTTACACCACTGCCAACGGTGCAGAGGCAACGCGTTAGCAGCCCATTTGCACTGAAGGCTGGGTTCCCGCGCGAGGACTACACAACATTGCAGAGCCCAACTCCACAGCAGAGGTTGGCAAAGAGCTTTGTCAGGGAAAAGTGCTCCATCTGTGAGGAACCACTCACAACAAAGCTCTCCAACGAAAGGGTGATTGAGCTCGAGTGTGACCACAAGTGCCATGACAACTGCTACTTGGTGATGTTGGATAAAGACGACATTTCCATTCTTCCGGAGTGCTCCTTATGTGGTGTTAGGGCCAAACCAACCGATGACTCGGTTTTGGAGTCTCTATACTCTCAGACTCTGGTGAACGATGACAATGGGTCTGATGCCGCTGATGATGATGATGATGATGACTCCATCAACACTCCAATGGTAATGGAGAAGAATCTTTTACCAGAAGTACCATTCTCAGGGTTTAAACCGACATTCTTTGGAAAGTCAGCCATAAACACCCCGGTGGACCAAATGACGGACAGCTTAAACTCTGCAGGATTTGACCCGCCATCTGGATTAGTATCCACCAAACTTCCTTTCGCAGAGGGCTCCATTTCAAGCTCTCGTCGCCGTTCGACCCGAGCGCGTGTCACTTCTCCTCGCTGTACCAAGGAAGACTTGATCAAGCCTCACGTTTCCATTGTCAGTGAGTTTGCTAAGCATGTGGTGAATGATAACTCTTCACGCTACACGATGTCCCATGTGATTAATATCTTTACAAACGAATTAAACCAAGACGAGCTTGGTGATGATGATTCAGAAATAAAGCGTAATATACATGACAAGGTTATCTCCATATTGAAAGAACGAGTGCACGATTCCAAAGGTGTGGATTTCGATAAGCTTCCTCATCTCACCATGTTTGACCATTTTGAGATCTCATTGGATGGGTTTCTATGGGAATATGTTCATGGATTCATCTTTTCATCTGTGTTCATCATCGTCAACGAAGAGTTGGGCACTATCATCGGTTCTGTTCTCTTGAAAGAGCACTTCACCAACTCTGTTATGCAGGAGGATGGTACTTTGGGACTATATTTCTCCACCACAACCCTGTCGGAACTTCAGATCAAGTCTGAGAACAAGGTTGTACTATCGAAGTGGGATGACTTCTTTGCATACAAGCTGAGACAGGAGAAGAAAGTTTCTTTATTGCAGATGACTACCAACAGTTGGAGTCTTATAGAAGGCGAAGGCCTTAGGATCCCAGAAGAGGCTATAAAGCTCAACACCCTCACAGAAAAGGGTCTTGATCTACCACTCAACTTGATGAAACTTATTCTCCCAGCACCAAAGCGACTTCCTGTTAATGTTGTCGTCAGCGTTCCGTTGTACCATGCAGACCAGTCAATGAGTAACTCTGAGTACTTGAAGAACTTCAAGCAAACTCTTCATATGATACTTGATGAATTGGAGCCCCAAGACAAGTTTGGACTTATTCTATTGGGCAGGTCTGGCATGAGAGTTCTCGGTCTTGAAGAATCGAGTTTCTTTGGGATGGCCACAAGTGAGTGGGAAGGCTGGGATACGGTCATTGACGAACTGGAGTGTTACACCACTGAAGAGGCTGGAGCACTGGATGTCTTGGTGAAGAGTTTGAAGAAGCTAACAATGCTTAACTCTGAGCTCACTGACCCAGGTGCTGTGAAGAAACTGGTGATGATAAGGAGCGCTGATGGAACCAACTCATTGAATACTGGCCTTCAATGGATCTTGGACCAGCAATTCAGCATCCATGATAACCTAGTGGCCAAAAACTATGGCACACTAACCGAGATGTTGATGACTGATCTTTCAGACTCGCAGCTTTATCATTTCAATCGCTATGCATCATTCACTGACCTCCATCACAGTATCTCTCATACGGTGGACGTATTCAAGAGAACCTATATCAATGAGTTGACCGTTACAATGGAGATACAGATGAAAGATTGCATATCTTTCTCTCAGATTGAATCTGCTGGCGTGATGGTTCCAGCTAAGAATGAACACAAATGGACACTAAAGCTCAAAGACCTTGAAGATGGCTTCTATCACAATGCTCGATTTGACATCGGTGTGGATCTTGATAAAATATGCGATGATTATCATCAGTTTGAGAAGAATCAACTTCATGAGATCCCAGTGATGAAGTACACTTATGATTTTGGTGGTAAGACTATCTCTAAGGATTTTGAAGTTAAGCTAAGGTTGAACAAAGTGCAACCACAGATCCTATCGCCAATGGAAGGGTTCCATGGTGCACGTGATTCGTCCTTCATTGATATCCCGTTACTGCCACCACTATCAAGCTTCAAAGACTCTCTTTTCGTGAAGAAACAGGTGGAGTTGATGGTGATTGACACTTTAGCTCAAGGTGTGATGACGATTCATGAATTGATCTCGTTGGTGTTTGGGCTAATAAGAGGATGTTCTACAAACTATGTGGAGTTCTTCAAACATTCCAGATTCAACAAGTACAAGAACTTTAGCTTTTACATCGATGAGCTTGTGAAAAGGCTCAACGAAGCCAAAGATGAGACAGCCAAGAAGGATTTGATGTATAGCCTACGGTGTCGTGAGGAGCTTTAGACGCTACGACTTAATTATGACATGTCATGGACTCTCGGTTTCATTAGTCAGCGTTAGAAGCACCACCTGCTGCAGCGATCTCAGCTGGGTCTTTCTTCTTCTTCTTCTTTTCCTCCACTTGCTCCACCTTGATGTTATCTAGACCTTTCTCCTTCAATAGCCCAGCAATGTACACTGCCACGGCATCGCCCACATCACCTTGGATCACAATCTCCTCTTTCTTCTCCACGGTCTTTGTCACTGAACAACCAGTGGCAAACTTGGATGCAAAAGTCTTTGCCAGTTTCTTCATGTCGATATCGAAAACCTCCAATCCGGAGATGGCCACGGCAAATTTGCGCTTTGTTCTTTCAATTCTCTTGATCGTAACTTTGGACTGCATCTTCTTCTGGAGCTCTCTCTCTTGCTTGGCCTCCTCTTTGGCCTGTTTCTTTTGCAGATCCTTCTCGATCTTTTCCTGCTTCTCAACACTCAACGTTGAGGTGGCATTTGCCAGGGCCTCATCTGAGTAAAGAGTGTTGAAGACTTCAGGATGTTCCTCCTCAAGCCAGATCTTACATTTCTTGAAAGAGGCACCAAACTCGCAGTACTAGAATGTTGTGTTAGTATCATGGAAAAGTCATCTCTCTTCGGAGTTCAAAGAACACTCACCTCTGGTGGGTATGAGCATGTGCCGCAGTACAGCACTTCCTTTGGTGCAATGAGGGTCTGCGGTTTTGGTTAGTCTTTGCGTGATATAGAGTGTAAGGAGACTCTCGTACCTCAGCTTCAGACATCCGTTGTGGTGGATTTCTCTGTCTCTCTCTGTCTCTCTCTCTTTCTCTCTGTGTTATGTATGGGATGGATGGATGGGCCCGTGTGAAGAAAAAACCCACAACCGCAACACGTAGAACGAGTTCGCGGGTCGGGGTGATGGCGACGCTTAATGCACGGGCTCTTAAACCACCGCCGAGCTGGCCAGCCGGTGTCAGGTTTATGAGCCTCGATGTCTGCTGCCTGTTAGCCTGTTAGCCTGCCAGTTTGATATGCCGGCTCCAGAGCTTCTTTTTGTGGAAATGTGGGGGATCAGCTCTAGCCCGCTCGTGTCTGCGAACGGCGATCTTCTGTCGAGATGGTATGAGGGCTCCGATGTGATGGGTGCCTCTTCATGATCGGTGATTGATACACCACGCTAGATTCTTGTAGAGTAGATAGACCAAGTCCTCGGTTCACACCGTGAGAGACACATGAGAGACCATCTGTACCGAAAGGCGAATCCAAGGAACTCCATCACGGCCGCTAGGATCAAGAAGACGTGACACATCCTGGTATTCTCGATATATTTCTGGCGGCACTGGGGTCATACTACTGACTCAGTTCAAATATTCCAACTGTAGTCAAAGTGTGCAAGTACAACTGACGTCTGAGCTCGTTTTGGCAGCCTGCATGGCCTTAAAATCATTGGTCTATTCTGCATGGCGTAGCGTAACCGTGACGCAAGCGTTTCAGCAGCTGCCGACACAATCCATCCATACTATGAACCTCAACACTAGTGTATATATTTATATAAGAGAACGGGTTCTAGTACCTCCCCACCATATAAATGATTCTGTTGATAAATAAGTGGCAGCTCATGAACCTAGATGCCCTGGTCCTCCAAAGTGTCAAAGTAGAAAGTCTCAGTCTTCTTTGGGAAGCTGATCCCCAACTCAAGGAGCTTCTGGAAGTCCTTTGCAAAGTCTGTGAAGAACTTCTGCTCATCCTTGGCGTATTCCTCCACTATCTTCTTATATTTCGGGTCCTGTACCAATGCCATGTCAGCTGGAAGCATCATCAATCCATCTTGGTTCTCATACTGTTTTGGTCCATCCCACTTCTTCCAGTCCCAAGTCTTGTCCTCTACGAGCAATCTGAAGAACTCATTGGTGAACACGTTTGGAGATGACGTCCATCTGTTGATGTATCCGGAACCTGGATAGGCAGTCTTGTGTCCTGGCAACAATGGTGCAGTTTGATGGCATGATCCCAAAGCGTGGGCTCCAATGAGAGAAACAACTTCACGGTCGTTGAATCCCATGCGGCCAAACAGATGTCTCACGTAGTCAGCGTCACGAGATGCGTCGGGAAGCTTATCATTCTGGGCGTATGTCTCTGGAAGATCCTCTCGGCCAGCTCTCCAACCAACTTTCGGACCACCAAGCTCTTGAATAGCAACCACACCTCCCAAGGTGACCAAATCACCCCACGAGATGAAGTCAAACTCATGATGGATCTGCTTCATAAACCATTCAGCGTTTTGCAGTCCATTGTTGGCTCCATCACCCATCTCCTTTGGATGTCTAATGGTACCGCCAAAGGAGCCTCCAGCCGCTGGACACCCGCTAGAGGCTTGGGCATAAGTGCCACTGGAGTGCCATGCGTAACGCACCAGGACAGGGCCCCAGCCGATGCCGTCATCGTAATCGTCATGTTCACGAATCTCATCTGCGATGGCGTTGTAAATCTTTTGATAGTCCTGCTTAGAGTGCGACGTTGCCACAGCCGTGAACGGCGCTGCAGTTGCTGCTGCAAGGGCCTTGATGGAATTGTTCTTGCGGTTATCATGGCGGTTGTTCGGGTTGTACTGGTTGTACGCGTACGTACCCGATACCACGGCAGTGGCGCCGGATAGTGCGTACAGAGCTCTCATGGAGACTCTTGGTAGGACAAATGCGGTCATGACGTGGTGCGATGGCTGTCACAAATCGGTCTCCGTGGCGGGGGGTAAGCGGTGGGGGAGGGAGGAGAGGATTGTACTTTTTTATATACCACCCCCCGGGGCCCAGGGATCAGGACGGGGCGAAGGAATACGGGGAGACCAGCTTCCACGGCCCGCTCTCTGCGCGGGGTGGGGCGATACGCGTTCCAGTTCACCGCTGGCTTAGTAACCCGCGAAATGGGCCATTTTCATTGGTCATCGGGCAGCTTCTCGTGCATCGGTCAGGGGACGCTGCGGGAAGCCAAAAGGGGAAACGCGAAGTTATGCGATGCCCACCACACTGGAGAGACAAAAATTACGCGTTGTTTGTCATGTTCAGGACGCTGCTGACATTTATACTGTATTCTATGCTAGGGGAGCCGGGTCAAGAGATCTCCAAGTGGTGCTTACTGCCTCGTAAACCCCAAGGAAGATTGCCCCTCCCGCACTAATCCACATCGTTCTTGGGCCAACCCCACTGAAGAACACCTTAAATCCCTCCTCGCGCAGAATGGTCTTTGCCAACGCCAACGGCCCCACACGTTGGTCGCTTAGCATGATTCGCGTCTTTAGTAAATCCAACGGGGTTGTGACTGCAGCTGCAAACCCACCGGCGATGGAGCCACAAAGCGCACCTTGCAATGGGTTCACCTGTTGTCCTTGGCTGGTGCTCCAACGCTTCTTGAGCCACTCATAGAGTGGGAATTGGATCACTGTGAACGGGATCTCACGCATGATCGTTGTGGACCAGCCTCTGTAGAATCCTCTCAAACCTTCACCCCGTTGGTTTCTCCACAATGCCTGGAACGTTTGTAACGATGACGAGCCCTTCGAGGTCTGTGTACGTTGCTTGATCACCTCAGCGGGCACACGCACTAGACATGCTGCCACCTCTCCACAAGACGCCGCACCCATGTGGCTCACTGCTGCGGCAACGTCCTCATTTGATATATGTTGTTTGAGTGTCGGTGCGAGATATCTCTTCATGGAATCGTACGTAACAAAGAATAACGACGCCGATGGGGCAGATGCAATGACTGCGGAGCCCAATCCACGGTAGATGCCTTTGTAGCCACCGTTCTGGAAGAACCCGCCCTTGGCCTGCAGTCGCGTCTTGACGGTGTCGATGGGGAAGAAGGTGAGATCGGTGGATGTACCTGCTGCTGCGCCGGCCTATTGGAGGATATTAGCACGATTTCGACATGATCTCTGCGCAGTGCACTCACCACTAGCGATATGAGGAACTCGCTGTTCGCCATGTTCCCCTCTATGGTTTTTTATGTCTATGGATCTGTGTGGGTGGCCCGGTGGGTGGTGCACTTTTTCACCCAAGTAATCGGCGACGGCAGTCAGATGATTCAAATGATTCAATGGAGAGATGGTGGCCCACAGTCCGCCTTGTCCCCGTTGGAGGAGGGGGGGCCTGTTTTAGACGTTTGCTATTGAAAAGGAGCTCACCCACCCACGTTGCATTGGAATACCCCGTGCTGTAGAGAGAGAGTTGAAAGCCTTCGCTCCGCACACACCTTTTGGGACGGACCCACCAGGCATCCTGCGACCGCCCAGAAGTGGTTCGATATGTGTCAAAAATTTGCCACCTTCCCTTCTTTCTTCTCCCCATGAACATGCAGCAGACGACTACAGTGTGATGGTCCCACCACCCAGCACATCCTCCCAACGACAGCCCCCAACTCACCAGGCACGACATCCAATCACGCTCCATCCAACAACACCCAGAACAGCCCCCCACACCGATAGGTAAAACCGGGTAACCTTTTGGAACTTCGGGTGTTTTCCATCGGGAGGAGGAAAAAAATAAGGGAACGCCATCACAAATCAAACTCCTCCCCTCCGTTTGTGTGCCGCATTGCGTTTGGCTGTGTTCTGTGTCTCCAAGTGGATTACTCATCACTTGCTGATTCGGCTTGGCCTGTTACTCTACACACCACCTTTTTTGTCCACCAGTCAGAGCGGCCTTCCATCGATCTCACAAGAGAAAGAGAACAGCTCCCCCGATTACAAAATGCGTCATTTCAGATCCATTGCGCTGCGCGCGAGACCGCTGGTGAACAGACGTCTCATCTCGACGTCCACGTCCAGAGGCGCCACCGCTGCCGCGGCCTCTGTCGCGGATGAACTTGATGACCTTGCCACCATGCAAAGGGAGGCGGGTCAAAACATCTCCAGCGGGGCGTTCAAATCTAACCCGCTCAACGGTACAAGACCGATATACTTGGACATGCAGGCCACGACCCCAACTGACCCGCGTGTCTTGGACAAGATGTTACAGTTTTACACTGGGCTCTATGGAAACCCGCACTCCAACACCCACAGCTACGGTTGGGAAACCGATAAGGAGATTGAGGTGGCAAGAAAGCACCTGGCGGACTTGATCGGTGCAGACCCGAAGGAGATCATCTTCACCTCTGGTGCCACCGAGTCAAACAACATGGCCATCAAGGGTGTTCCGAGGTTTTATTCAAAGACCAAAAGGCACATCATCACCGTCAAGACGGAGCACAAGTGCATCTTGGATTCGGCAAGACACATGCAGGATGAAGGGTTTGATGTGACCTACTTGAACGTTGGTGAAGATGGATTGATCGATTTGGAGCAGTTGGAGAAGGCGATTCGCAAAGACACTGCCATCGTGTCTGTTATGGCTGTGAACAATGAGATTGGTGTCATCCAGCCAATTGCCGAGATTGGTAAGATTTGTCGTAAACACAAGGTGTTTTTCCACACGGATGGTGCCCAGGCAGTGGGTAAGATCCCTGTGGATGTGAATGAGATGAACATTGACCTCATGTCCATCTCATCACACAAGATTTATGGTCCAAAGGGTATCGGTGCCATCTACGTTAGACGCCGTCCGAGAGTGAGAATTGACCCAATCATCACCGGTGGTGGTCAGGAACGTGGTCTTAGATCGGGGACTTTGGCCCCGCCTCTGATCACAGGTTTCGGTGAAGCCTGTAGATTGATGAAGGAGGATATGAACTATGACAAGAAGCACATTGAGAGATTGTCCAAGAAATTACAAGATGGTTTGCTCTCCATTGAGCACACCCAGCTGAATGGCTCCGCAGTGCACAGATACGCTGGTTGTGTCAATGTGTCGTTTGCCTACATTGAAGGTGAATCTCTCTTGATGGCTCTGAAGGATATTGCCCTAAGTTCTGGCTCTGCGTGTACTTCTGCCTCTCTTGAGCCATCCTACGTGCTACACGCCCTTGGTGCAGATGACGCGTTGGCACACTCATCCATCAGATTCGGAATTGGTCGTTTCACCACCGAGGAGGAGATCGACTACGTTATCAAGGCTCTGAACGAGCGTGTGGAGTTCCTGAGAGAACTCAGTCCGCTATGGGAGATGGTGAAGGAAGGTATTGACCTTGAGACGATTGAGTGGAGCGGGCACTAAGCTAGCATCTGCTCTTTGGTTTCGTGGTTTTGAATGTACATATCTCATATCTGTTTGTATTTTTTGATCGACAGTAGACTCCATCGTACCGGTTTTTCCAGCTGTGGCTCTGGCTCTGGGTGCTGTGCGGCTTGAGAGGACTGATGCACGCCATTTAAAGGTGAAATTCGACCCGGTGGGCTTTTATGACTGATTTTGCGGCGCTCCCGGGGTCGCCCGTTGGATGACACAACTTTCGCGGCTGATCGAAATGAGTCACGGGCGCACGTATAAAAAGGGGCAGAGGATCCGGGCAAAAACATCTCGAATCTCAGAGACTCCCACACTGGGTTGTTTGTAGCGAGTTGGTGCTCTGCAAACACTCAACACCCAACACTCAACGCATATTACGGTAGCCTCGCCTGCTCTCTCCCTGCTCTCTCCCTGCTTTCAAACCTGTCATCTTACACACAACTACCGTTCTCATCACCTGTTTTATTACCATCACTGCATCCATTTCCATCTGTTTTACGAATGTCTGTCTAAGTCACGCCAAGTGCCTTTGTTCTGCCAGTCCAACGTTTAACCAGCATCGTTTCTTTTATGACCACCACACAACACAACATGTCTTCTAAGAAGACCCATCTCATCACTCCCCCACAGGCATCTGATGAGCAGCCACAGCAGCATAAGGCACATGTGGTGCACAATTTCATCCAGAATTCAGCCGGCTATGTCACGTCTCTTTGGAAAGACCCAGCTGTCGATGTTCAGTCTGTCTTTGGGTGTTCTCAGCCAAGACCAGAGGCTTACACAGTCTACCTCAAAGAGGTTCTGAGAAGATCTCGTTGTGCTTTACCAGCACTTCAAGTGGCATTGTTTTACTTGTCTAAGCTGCAGAAGTTGATCAAGGACAGGATTGTTGACCAGAACACACATTTGATGTGCCCAAAGAAGGTGTTCCTCGTCTGTTTGATCCTGAGCTACAAGTACAACTATGATTCGAATTATTCTTTCAAGGCTTGGTCCAAGGTTTCAGGTCTCTCCATAACTGAGATTAAATTGCTTGAGATTGCCATTCTTGGTGCGCTGGACTACAACTTGAACTTGAATGAGACCTATACCAAATGGGTTGATGAATTCTCCCAGAAGACCTACCCTGTGCCAGTTGAGACTGTTCCAGCCCATGGTGTGAAGAGGGTGAGAGATGACTTTACATCAGCTAAGAGAATCAAGGTCTAATGTTATCTTTTTTTTTTTGTAGACACGACTATGTATCGGATCGTTTCATTTGTATAGTCATCTATTGTACGATAGCCTCTTCCGTGTCCCTTTTGTTTGATGCGCTCAACATGTTCCATTTGGAGCCCTTTCTCTGTAGATCATCCTTCTTCAACAACTCTCTGATGTCGTTTGTGAGCTTCTCTGCAATGGCATATGCTTTATGTGAACATTCCATCAGCGTGAGGGCATCCATCGGAAGCCCACCCGCTTTTGATATCTGACATAGTTCCCTGTTCTTGTTGATAGTCACAGTTAGAACACCATCTTTCAAAAGGTCTTCCTGTAAGTTTGCATCAACAACGTAGATCTCATTAGCCTCACCTTTGATATTCTCCTCCACTCCATGAGGATTGAAGAAGGCAAATGAGACACAGATCGGCACATGCAATATGCTCAACTCAACAGGGGCACGTTCAGTGACATCATGGACAACCACCTGTTCGCCAGAAACGGTTACATCGTTCTTCTTAAAATGTTGGAGTCCTGTCATCACGGCAATACAACTGGCATCAATAAATCCTCCATCAAAGTCCAAGAAGTGAACATCGGCTCTAATGCTCCAACATTTGGATCCCGCAATGATACATAAAGACTCCAAGTCCAGAGCCCCTGATCGCCGCACTGCTTTCTCAACTGCTCTTGTAATGAGCAGCTCATCGTCGCTCTGTCGTTGATTCTCAAACATTGGTGATGCCATCGGGCTTATCTCCGTCGATACGGTGAACAGTCCTTCAAATGGTCTGTCCTCGTATGGCGTCACGATCTCTGCACTGATACGACAAACCACTCGTGTCTTGCCCAGCTGGACATCGACAAATCCGTACTCGTCCCCAAGCGTGATCTTCACAGCTCTTGGTTCGTCCAGTTTGCGGCCATCTGTTCTAAGGCCTTCTTTGAGTGCTTCGAGCACAAATGTCCGCTCGTTGCTGGATACTTCGACTCCCTTGGCCATCCTTTTTGTTCGATGTGACCAGGAGCCCTTTTTATACGGCCTGGATGAAAGTTTTCGGATTTCGCACTGAAAGGGCGTGGGGTCCAGGAAAATTCGGACGGCCGATGGCAAACTTGACACACACACCACACACACACACACACACTTCCACCCCCCGAATTAAAACCCACAAGCCCAATCCAAGCACACAATGAATCAATTGACGGGTGCTGTTGTTGGCCGGTCCATGGGCAGGCTGCTCGGGAGATCTCTTGGATCTCCCATCGTTATTTCGAGACTGTACTCCGGCCAGCCCTCGTTCTTCCAACAGGATAGACTACCAGCAAAC
This sequence comes from Williopsis misumaiensis, assembly GCA_003707745.2. NCBI lineage: Eukaryota > Fungi > Ascomycota > Saccharomycetes > Phaffomycetales > Wickerhamomycetaceae > Williopsis > Williopsis misumaiensis. Next base: position 11,463 of record PPLI02000081.1, read on the forward strand.
ACCGTTGTTCGCTTTGTGCCACAGCAGACCGCATGGGTCGTTGAGCGTATGGGAAAATTCCACCGTATCCTCCAGCCAGGTCTTGCAATCATGCTTCCCTTCTTGGATAAGATCCAATATGTCCAGAGTTTGAAAGAGGCTGCTCTTGAAATTCCAACGCAAAGTGCCATCACTCTTGATAACGTGACACTTGAAATGGATGGTGTCCTGTATATCAAAGTGACCGATGCTTACAAGGCTTCATATGGTGTTGAGGATGCCGAGTATGCAATTTCTCAGCTCGCCCAGACTACAATGCGCTCTGAAATTGGTCAATTGACTTTGGACCATGTCCTCAAAGAGAGACAGAATCTGAACCACAACATCACATCGGCATTGAATGAGGCCGCTTCTGACTGGGGTGTGCGCTGTCTACGTTATGAGATCAAGGACATCCACCCTCCAAAGAACGTCCTGGAGGCGATGCATCGTCAGGTGAGCGCTGAGCGTTCGAAGCGTGCGGAGATTTTGGACTCTGAAGGTCATAGACAGAGTGCAATCAACATTGCTGAAGGTAACAAGGCCTCAAGGATCCTTGCATCTGAGGCTGCGAAATCTCAGAGCATCAATGAGGCTGGTGGTGAGGCCGAGGCTATCTTGCTCAAGGCCAGGGCCACGGCAGAGGGAATCAGAGAAGTCGCCAAGGCTATTCAGGAGACACCAGGAGGAAGAGACGCTGTGTCTCTCCAAGTGACCGAACACTACGTCGAGGCCTTTGCCAAGCTTGCAAAGGAAACAAACACGGTGATCGTGCCTGCTGGTTTGAACGATATGGGTTCATTCATTGCCAGCGGGATGGGCATTTACAACCAGGTAACCACCGCCCAGGCCAAGGCCTCTACTCCAAAGTTGGAGGAAGTCAAATGATGGGCCGCTCTCGTGTGCCCAATGATTCGTTAAAATGGGATCTGTATATATACGTACATATATTATTCATCATGTCGCCTTCTTTTTGAAAAACATATCCAATGCACCGGTGCTCACCTTTACCTGCCTTTTCACGACCGCTTTCTTCTTGAGAGGGCCTTTAGTGTCGTACTGAGTTCTCTTGTTCTGGGCATTGAGGTGGTTTATATCAGACAAATTCTCCTGCGCTGCTCGTTTGTCTGTTCTCTGTTGCTGTGTGCGCTGAATGTATTCGTCAAGCGTAACAAAATCGTACTCGTTTATGAGCCTGTCATTCCATTCAGCGGTGAGGTATGAGCTAATCAGCATTATGGAGAACTTGCGGAGGGCCAATTGCATCACCTCTGCTGGAATCGTATCATCAATGCCCACAGGGTATAAAAGAGGCTTCACCAAGGATTCCAATATGGTCTGCGGGAAATTGGATATTAATTGTGACACTCTTCCCTTTAACCACGCTAGCGTTATCTCTTCAGAGAACTTGTAAAATGGCTCGTCACCCTCCACCACAGTCTCACAAATCGTCGTCAGTGCACTCTGAATCAACGTTTCTGGAAGATCATTCAGCGCTGGTGTTACCTCTTGCATGGAATCAAAGAGATCCTCGCTAGATTGGAACCGTGATCCCTTTTGTGAAGTGAAGTATCCGATCAAGAGAAAGCTTGGGTTGAACTTTGTAGCAACAAGAAGGGCGCCATTCTCAATGATGAATCCATTATTGTCCGGTCCTTCGAGGATCAGAGACCTCACGGTTTGGCTGTCTTTCTTCGTCGTAGGACGTAGATGGTTTTGTTTGTCGTGCGGGTTGTCACCGTCAACCTCACGCAGCTCATAGAGCTCGTCGTTGCACACGACAAAGCTCTGCATGGAGCCAGAGGCCGGGTTTGGTAGCTGCACCAGTCGGGACGTGCCCTTCGGTAGATAAAGCACTCTCGCCGTCTCCATCCCTGCCCTAATTGTGCTATCGAGATTCTGCGCTCTCCGCTTGGTCTCCACGCGTCTTTTGAGTTTCGCGTCCTCGCGTACTCGGCCGGCAGTGCGCGTAACAAAGAAACCTGGACTGAGGGGCACACAATTCAGATGCCAACGGGCTGTTCTTTGCCACAATCCGCCCTCATCGCCGGATACTCGTGATCCACACGCCCATGGGATGGGAGTGCATTCGCTCTGGAACATCCTGGAGCCATCGGCACGTCCTGTGCGTTTGGAGTCTCTCAGCAGGAAGCGCATGGCCGTGGATGCCTCGATCTGGATCTACCAGTTCTTGAAAGCTGTCCGGACAGCTGAGGGTGGTGGCATGAAGGCATCGCACGTTGTTGGGTTCTTTCGGCGAATATGCAAACTGCTGTACTTTGGTATTCTACCTGTCTTTGTCTTTGATGGTGGTGCTCCTATTCTGAAACGAGAAGTGATCCGCAAGCGGAAAGAGAGACGACAGGGCAAGAGAGAGGGAGCTGAAAAGACTGCGCAGAAGTTGCTTGCAATCCAGTTACATAAACAGGGAACCAATGACAAGGTTGAGGGAAAGAAAGATGAGAACATAACTTATCAGTACCTCGACGAGAACGGAGATGTTATCAACCCCAAGTTCAAGACATCGGATGAGTACGATCTACCACATATTGAGGGCTTCCAGTTTTCCAACAATGACGAACGGTTCGTCTCAGAAGAGGAATACAAATCTTACAAAGAGCAGGTGGAAGATGACCTTGAGGGCATCGACCTGAACACAATTGATCCAGCTTCCCAGGAATTCGAACAACTCCCTTTGACTTCGCAATACATGGTCCTCTCACAACTCCGCATCAGATCACGATTGAGAATGGGATACACAAAGGAGCAGCTTGAAAATATCTTCCCTGCTAGTATAGATTTCTCCAAGTTCCAGATTCAAATGGTTCAAAAGCGGAACTATTTCACACAACGACTGATGGGCATATCTGGAATGGGCGGTGCTAATGAGGACGTTGTAGGTAGGGTTGCCAGTACCAGGGACAGAGAGTATAGAATCCAAAAGACTGAAGGAGGATGGGCCTTGAGCTTAGAGGATGATAGCGGGAATTCTGCTCAGAATCCTGTCGACCTGGAGAAAGAGGCCAAAAAAGAACGTGGTGAGGCTATGGCTAGTGATGACGAGATCGAATGGGAAGATATCAGTTTGGAGAACAAGGAAAAAAAGAGAATCAATCAGAGTATTAGCTCGTTACCGCTTCCCCCGTCTGCAACCGCTGCTGCTGCAGACTCGACACTGAGGTCTTTTACGTTTAGTCCTTCAAAGGCAAAATCAAAGAGGCCAATTGTTGACCAAGAAATCAATGATGAAGAGGTACTGGAACAGATAGAGGAACTGGAGCTCAAACAAGCGATCCAAGAATCTAAAGATGAGTTGAAGAAACAGCGAGAGCTGGAACAGAAAATGTTGGAGCAACTTCAAGATGAAGATGCTGATGCTGTGTTTGAAGACATACCTTTCAGCTTCGGAGACAAACCAAAAATGAGTGCCTCAACCATGATGCCACCTCCCGTTTTCACCCAGGGCGCCTCAAGGAGCCAAGAAGAGAGGATACAAAGTGAGAGAGATCAATGGGAAAAGCTGAATCCTGTTACAGCTTCAAAGGTTACACCCGCTCCAAAAGTGTCGCTGCCTTCAAAAACTTCAATGGCTTCACAGGTTGCACCGCCTCCAAAGGTGTCACTTCCACCTAGATCTGTAACGCCTGATGTTTCCCCAGCTGCGACGAAATCGCAGAAGCCTTCTCTAGTTGAAACATCTTCCAGCATCCCCAATGGAAGTATTCTGAATTCATATCAGCAGAAGCAGAAAGATGCCATCGCGGCAAAGAAGGATGCTGAGGCTTCAAGGCGTCATGATGCGTCTCTCGGATTAGTCTCATGGAGCGAGGCTCAGGAGATACTACAAAGTCAAAATGAGGATCCTGACGATGTTCAAATTGTGGAGCAGGTGGACATTACCGGGCCCTCTAGCGCAGTCTCCAAATCCTCGGTAGATGTGGTGGCTGAGGAACCTGTTGCTGAAGAGAAGGATGGACCGACTCCAGCTGCGCTTGAGTATGAGTTTTATGAATCAGAGGAGGAAGAGATGACTGAACAGCTCGAGAAGGAACGACAAGAACATGAACAGTTCCAGAAGGATTTAAATCCTTACATTATGGCCTTCATTGATGATGAGAAGGAGCTAAGGAAACAACAAAGGCGTGAGATGAGAGACGCAGATGAGGTCACTGTCGTTATGATTCGCGAAGTCCAGGACCTTCTATCTCGGTTTGGCATTCCTTACATAACTGCGCCGATGGAGGCAGAGGCACAGTGTGCTGAGTTGTTGAAATTGGAGCTTGTTGATGGAATCATTACCGATGACTCTGATGTGTTCCTGTTTGGGGGCGATCGTGTATACAGAAACATGTTCCATGAGAAGCACTATGTTGAATTCTATGATGGTGCAGCCTTGGAAAGATTGGGTCTTGACAAGAAAAAATTGATAGAGTTGGCGCATTTACTGGGGAGTGATTACACTGAGGGATTGAAGGGTGTCGGCCCGGTTCTTGGTATGGAGATCCTTGCTCAATTTGGTGGGTTGGAAAAGTTTAGAGATTGGTTTTTAGATGGACAGTTTGACTTGGAGAAGCAGAAGAAGGAGACATCATGGGAGAAGAGCCTTCGGAAGAAGCTGTTGAAGAACGATATGATCCTGGATAAAACCTTCCCGGATAAGAGAATCGATCAGGCATATTTGGCCGCGGAGGTGGATCATGACAAGACCGCATTTGTATGGGGTAAACCTGACCTGGATCAGTTGAGATCCTTCTTGATGTCCACGGTAGGATGGTCTCAGGCAAGGGTGGACCAAGTTCTCGTTCCACTGATCCAGGACCTCAATAAGAAGAAACGCGAAGGTACGCAGTCCACGCTGGGTGAGTTTTACGATGTTGATACCATGGTTGGTGTGAAGAGGAAGCGAATGAACAAGCGAATGGAGGATGCACGGACCAAGATGGTGAGTAGGAGGAAGATATGATAGGGATGTATTGTTTTTTATGACTTGATCAGAGCGTAGGCTAGTGTCCAACTCATGAGGAATGAGAAGAGGTATCTTGCGGCGTTGTCGATAAACAGGGACTTGAATGGCGACTCAAAATATTTGCCAGGATTTATGCTGCAGTATGTGATGGCAAATAGCAGAGATGAGCTTGTGTATGCTGCTAGAAGGAATAGGAAGCCATGCGTGGACTCCAATTGAAGAATCCCTGCTGATATGCCAAATATCAGCGAGGTACAATCATGAACATATTGAAGCGTCTTTGTCGTTAGTATAAGGGCATACAGAGCTGGCGGTTTGCCATACCTTTGTATTCTGCTGCATACTCTGAGCGTATCTGACCGGTTTCTCCATTGTGCTTGGGGCTGTTGATGATGGAGTCGTTTGGAGGGAGTTCTGGTCAGAGCTCACAATTATTCGCGAAGAGAGAGAGAGAGAGAGACAGAGAGAGACAGAGAGAGACTGGACTAAACTACTTGGAATACTCGCTACGTGAATGCTCGATAGAATTTCACTCATGGATAGGGTGGGTTAGGCCTTCTCTAAGGCCTCGATGCTGTCTCTGGCCGTGGAGTGAGCAGAAGCAGGGTTGACACCGGTGACGATTCTGCCGTCAGTGACAGTGAAGTCGGACCAAGCGTCAGGTGGGGCGACGAGGTCGCCCCCAATCTGCTTGATGAGGTCTTCATTTGTCTTGAGATGGAACTTCTTCAGCGTTGGCTCCAACTGGAGGTCCTGCTCGGCGCGGGCAACGAAACAGCACACCTTTCTACCCTTGATCAAGTCTGGTAATCCGGCAAAGATGGCTGGACCATGACACACGGCAGAAACGACGCCACCGTTGGCGTAGATCTGTGCGGCAATGTCTTGGAGACCCTTTGCAGTTGGGAAGTCAAACAGAGTGGCATGTCCACCGGCAGCAAAGAAGATTCCGAACTCTTCGGCGCTGACATCGGAGGCCCTTTGGATCTTTGCAAGATCAGCGTGGATTGGGCGGGATTTGTCCTCGTACTCCTTCAGATCGTCCTCTGAGATGAAGTTTGGTGGAATCAGAGAATGACCATCGATTCCATAGCTTCCCGTCTCGGAGGCGAAACTAACGTCAAATCCAGCCTCTCTGTAGACATTGTACGCATGAGCAGCCTCGGACCAGAAGAGGCCACCTCTGGTTCCATCTTCGTAGAAGACGTCGTTGTTGGAGGTGACGGCAATGAGGGCTTTCTTTGGGGGCATTGGTGAGGATCACTTGGGCAGCTGTTTTCGAATGGTGGGAATACAGAGGCTGGAAGTTCCAGTTCCTTTTGTGGGGGGGGGGGGGTCTTTTTGTTTTATTTTATGTCATACTGCATCCGCTTGCTGTCGCTGTTGCTACTGCCATATGTCTCGTGGAGGGTTGATAGGCAGGACATGATGCTTGTTAGCATGGTCGATGTGAAGAGGAACGACGGGCAGGTGAGACAAGCGAGTAGAGAGGCCAACACAACTAAACGCCGTAGATTACATCAGACACCTGCCCACCTGCCCTGTTTCCCGCGAGACGTCACACTGGGGAGGCCACACAGAGAGGGTTAACCTAGCAGCTAAGCACCTTCAAAGTCAGACTCAAATGTAAGAATTGCGTTTATCCACGATACAAAGTGCAGGACACATTGGGACACAAGTCACGTCTAAATGAAGTACATCAGAAAATGATCCCATCAACAAGTGTCGTGAATATTAGGAGTTTTAAACACACTCAAGAAAGAAATACCGAATATTTTGCGATATTGCTCAAATTGAGCAATTACAAGTTTATTCCAGAGGCCTGTCCGATCATCGATGCACTGCATCTCCTCCAAGCCTCGCCAGCTTGTCATCTCCACCCATTGTTTTTTTATCCCTCTGCCAGCGTTGGCACAACCCCGGAAACCGGCGATGCGCCCGTGGACCGGGCCGTTGAAATTCCCACTTGGAAGAGCAGAAGCACCAACCACGACACGACGACGGCCAATGAGTGGAGAACAGAAGGCCAAGACGAAGCAGGCCCCGGGCGGGTACATCGGCTTCGTTGCTGGGGTGTTCTCCGGTGTAGCAAAGAACGCAGTGGGACATCCCTTTGACACGATCAAAGTGCGATTGCAGACCGACTCGACGAGGTTCACTGGCCCTTTAGACTGTTGTTACAAGACCCTCAAGACCCAAGGAGTCAAGGGCTTCTACCTTGGCTTCACACCACCGCTGTTTGGCTGGATCATGATGGACTCCATCATGCTTGGCTCTTTGCATAACTATAGACGGATCATCAAGAGAAACTTCTATCACGGTGAACCAAAGATGGATCTCAAAGGCCACGTCTTTGCAGGTGTACTAGCCGGCTGGACCGTGTCTTTCATTGCTGCCCCTGTGGAGCTTGCCAAGGTCAAGCTTCAGGTACAGTATGGTGCAAAGAACAATAGATATGACGGTCCGATCAGCGTCATCAAAGACGTTTACAGGACCAATGGCTTGGGGATCAACGGGCTCTATAAAGGTTTGATATCCACGCTGATCTTTAGGACAAACTTCATCACTTGGTGGGGGACGTATGAGATATTTACAAACTTGCTTAAAGAGAACACTTCAATGTCGGATTTCGCCATAAACTTTTGGGCAGGTGGGTTCAGTGCATCATGTTTCTGGATCACCGCTTATCCAAGTGACGTTATCAAGTCTTATTTGCTCGCCGATGACAAGTTTGACGGATCGTTCAAGAGTTGGAGATGGGCTGCTAGAGAGATCTACGAGACGAGGGGCTGGAGAGGTTTCACAAAGGGATTCGTCCCATCAATTCTCAGATCCTTCCCTGCAAACGCCGCCGCACTGGCAGCCTTCGAGGCGGTGCTTAGAGCAACAGGGGCATCGCCGTCTTAGAACGCTAAATTAATCGGTCAGACTTCATTCCGTAGCAGCTTTGGTTTCTTGGTCGTCCTGTTCGTCCTTCTGCTCCAACTCCCATGGCTTCTTTCTCGGTGACGTCTTGCTTTCACTACCCTGGCCTTCAAGCACAGTGTCTGGGATCTGCATGATACCTGGGATGTCCTTTTCTTTGCCACTTAGGATCATTTCGACCACTTTCTGGTAGTTGCTTGAGTACTCAGGCTCTGCGGTGCCCTGCACCACGGTCCTCTTCCACTCCTGATAGTCCTCAATGTTGAGGATCTCGCCAGTCTCCTTAGAGAAGTAAAAGGTCTTAGCCTGCATAGTGAGCCTCTCCTTATCCTCTGGGCTAATCTCCGTGACAATCTCGTGAATTCGGTCATCTTTATCTTGATTCAGTTGATCGAGGTATGATTCAAAGACATTCTCAAGTCCATTCTGCGGGATGGTGTCAGTGTTACTGCAGGCACAGATCTAACCAATTTGCACATACCTGAAAGTCCTCGTTCTCGAAGTCGAAGACGTCAAAAAGGCGATACACCGCCTCTTGTTGCTCCATTTGATATCCGACGTTGATGCGTGTCGAAACTGTTTCTCAAAAGATTTTAGTCTCCATGGCCAAGCATCAACAGCAACAACAACAACAACAACAGACCATCATTGGAAAGCGACCACCCGCAATGACAGACACCAAGGTATTTCCCGTATCTCCCACACAGCTTCTGATTCTAGCGACTGTTATAAGGATAGCTTTTCTTTTCTTTGGAAAGTACCAGGATACACATATGGAAGTGAAGTACACAGATATCGATTATGTGGTCTTCACGGATGCGTCAAGGTACGTTTGGCATGGAGATTCCCCATACATGAGAGAAACCTACAGATACACACCGTTACTCTCCTGGCTCCTACTCCCGACCAACATCTGGTACGACTTTGGAAAAGCTGTCTTCGTCGTTTGTGATCTCATTACTGGGGTAGTTCTACTGAAACTACTCAAGTTGGCCAAAGTTCAGCGCAACAGGAAGTTGATCTTCTCTTCCATTTGGCTTTTGAACCCAATGGTTATCACAATATCCACAAGAGGAAGCTCTGAAAGTGTTTTGACCGTCTTTGTGATGCTATTTATCTACTTCCTCCTGAAGCGTGATGTGTCAACCAGTGCAGTGTTCTGTGGTATTGCTGTCCATTTCAAGATCTATCCCATCATATACGTGCCTACGGCACTGCTGTTCTTGACGCCATCTGTCAGTGCCAAACAGTTGCTCCGCAAACCGAGCCTTCTCATCAACGAGGCCACTGCAAGATTTGCGCTGTCGTCAACTATCACATTCTTTATCCTAGGCGGCCTCATGTACAAAATCTATGGTCAAAATTTCATTGACCACTCATATCTCTATCATCTTGTGAGAACTGACCACCGCCATAACTTTTCAGTCTACAACATCTCCCTATTTTTCTCCAGTGCCTTGCCTCAAGGTCTGGACTTTACGAAGCTGGCATTTCTACCACAACTACTCATATCGGGTATACTGATTCCCTTTGTTCTCACAAAGAAATCTCTCTGTGATACAATGTTCATACAGACGTTTGCCTTTGTCACTTTCAACAAAGTTATGACCTCGCAATATTTCATCTGGTTCTTGATCTTCTTACCTCTATACTTGCGCAATTCTTCTCTCATATCCACCCACAAATGGAAAGGAATCACATGCCTTCTCTCGTGGATCATTACACAGGCGCTTTGGCTCCTATTTGCATACAAGCTTGAATTCCTGGGAGAGCCTACTTTCTTCCCTCAGCTTCTGGGAAGCTCAATTGCATTCTTCATGTCAAATGTCTACATCCTTGGTGTACTAATTGAAGACACAACGTCCAAAGTGGTGGATAGCACAAGTTACATTTAAAATATGAACAGTACGTCTATCCTTCATAGAAGCAGCCATCTGCACCGAATTTCCCAATGATACCTGTTGGCATCCACCCTTCGGAGCCCACTCTTTCACCAGCTGCTATGGCTTTCTGTAATTCTGTTTCACCGTCTGGCTTTCCAATAGTGAAGCCACGTATGCATAACTCACCATGTCTTTTAGAGATATCATAGTCTTTGAAGCGGAACAGCTTTGCCTCCAAAGAGAGAGGGCTTGTTCCACGGTTCATTAGTCTCTTATTGCCAAAGATCCGGTAATCAAAAAAGTTTGTAGACAGCACAGAGCCAATGGTACCAACTTTAAAGCGCTCCGAAATGACTCTGCAGCCATACAGTGCCCTGATTGTGGTAAGTTCTTCACTGGAAAGCCCTTTGCCCTCATCACCGATGTATATGAGTCTCAAGCCATCATATCCAGGCAGAGAGGCACCAAGGGAGAACACCCCTTGAGATAGGAGATTCATCACCCTGGAGAGCTTGAGAGATTGTATAAAGCCATAGTCCGTTTTGGGCAAGAAGTACTTCTTTGCAAAATGTGCATCGATAGCGAGCGTTGTAGGACGGGATCCCACGATAGCATTAGTGAAGGTGGCATCTTTATCATTCCCCAGCATCACAGAGCCACCATACAGAAGTGTGGCAAGAACCTTAGGCCAATAGTTGATCGTTGACCCTTCATAACCGATCAAGAGTCTCTCTTGACCCAGTTCATGTCCCATTGGCAGAGCTCTAATGATCGCTCCTATGGAACTGACAAAGTTTTGCTGTGTGTAAGATGTTGTTTGGGAGTTGTGGGTGTCAATCAGTGGAAGCACGGTATCATAGGAAGGATCATATTTGTACTGGAACACAGGGTCGCTCAAAGTCTCCAAATCACCAATCTCTCTCCAGTTCACGCATGCTTCATCACCATCAAAAGTCTTGGAGCCATCATTGGACACCACCAGTATTTCTTTATACTTGAACATCTTCGCATACTGGAGTTGTGATTCATCCACGACTAGGAGATCAATGTCGAATTGTGTTCTTGGAAGCTGGTTAAATGTGTGAGCTGTGAGGCCGCCGACCCAACATGCCATGACTGCAACGAAGCCATGGAATGAGTGCACCGGAACTGCAATGCCTATTTTGGTACAGCTGTTGCTCAGGAAGTAGTTGATGAGTCTCTTGAGCACAGCATTGATGTTGTCAACGTCACAGACAATCTCCCCGTTGGCTGAGATGAAAGAGAAGCGCGCCTCTTTGTTCTTCTGATCCATCACCACAGACCATATGTCGCGGAGATTCCCGTTGCGCAGTCTGAAACCCTGTCTTATTTGAAGCCCTGTGAGTAGGGGCAGGCCATGGGGGGTCTGGTTGTTGCGGTACACCGCCGTCTCATCCTCTTTCCGGCTTGGCGAGATGCTCGCCTGCTGGTTGAGCGCCACCTCGTGTATGTCCTTCTGGTGAAGAGCATACTGGTTGTACAGCAACAGGACAATTCCCGCAACCACAGCCGCCGCAGCTGCCAACGACCAACTGACCATCGCAGAACAAGTCCAATTGCACCTGCCAGAGCCGATGTCGAGCTGAAGGAAGGCCCGGGGGGCCCCATGGAATAAAATCACCCCAGTCTTCAGTTGCGAGCCCGTGGCCTCGCCGCCCCAGTCCCAAGTCTGACCCGCAAATAATTTCACCCTCAGCTGCCGCCGCTTATTACTCACTATCGCGGATCACGTCCCAGATAAACAGCAGAAGAGAATGCTGGTGACCAGGACCACGAGGCACACCACTCTCAGATCATCCGTGTCGGGTCTTAGGCGCTTTGCATCGCAGTATCAGGATCTCCAGGCCCGGGATCTGTTGGAGAATGGAAGCCCAGATTATGTGCGCTTGATCCTCACCTCCAGAGTGTACGATGTCATCGAGGAGTCCCCTCTTTCCCCAGCGGTATCGCTGTCACACAAAACAGGGTCGTCTGTCTACCTCAAGAGAGAGGACCTTCTTCCTGTCTTCAGTTTCAAGCTCCGTGGAGCCTACAACATGATTGCGAAGCTTGATGCTACCACCAGATCGAACGGCGTCATCGCATGTTCTGCAGGCAATCACGCACAAGGTGTCGCCTTCTCCGCAAAGCAGCTGGGTATTCCGGCAACCATAGTGATGCCTGTTGCTACCCCGAGTATCAAGTATCAGAACGTTTCAAGACTTGGAGCGCAGGTTGTCCTCTACGGTGAAGACTTTGACTCCGCAAAGGCCGAGTGTACGAGACTTGCCGTAGAGACTCAGATGACTAACATCCCGCCGTTCGATCATCCATACGTCATTGCCGGGCAAGGTACTATTGCCATGGAGCTTCTGCGTCAGACGAACGGCGAAAACATCTCTGCCGTGTTCTGTGCTGTTGGTGGTGGTGGCTTGATCTCCGGTATCGGTGCTTACTTGAAGAGAATCGCACCACACGTCAAGATTATCGGTGTTGAGACACACGATGCAGACGCTCTGTATCAGTCCCTTAAGGCCAAGAAGAGGGTGCACCTAGAAACTGTTGGCGCATTTGCCGATGGAACTGCAGTGAAGATCGTTGGCGAAGAGACTTTCAAAGTATGCAGCGAAGTTGTCGATGAGGTGGTCAAAGTGGACACCGATGAGATCTGTGCCGCAATCAAGGATGTGTTTGAGGACACTCGTTCCATTGTAGAGCCATCTGGTGCCATGACTGTTGCAGGAATGAAACGTTACATCGAGGACCACCCTGAAATTGACCATTCTAAAGCCACATATATCCCAGTGCTGTCTGGAGCTAACATGAACTTTGACAGACTGAGATTTGTCTCGGAGAGAGCTGTGCTCGGTGAAGGAAAAGAAGTGTTCATGTTGATCTCCATCCCAGACACACCAGGCTCATTCCAAAAGCTACAGAGCATCATTCACCCAAGAACCGTGACTGAGTTTTCATACCGTTACAATTCCAACGAGGAGAATGGGGACAAGGTCCAGTCAGCTTCTATTTACACCTCTTTTTCAGTGGTCGATCGTAAGAAAGAGATTTCACAAGTGGTGAATGAGTTGAATGATCTTGGATTCTCTGCAATGGACATCTCCCAGAATGAGCTGGCAAAGTCTCATGGCCGTTACTTGGTTGGTGGCTCTGCAAAATTGCCAAACGAGAAGCTTTATGGCTTTGAGTTCCCAGAAAAGCCAGGTGCACTAACAAGGTTCTTGGAGTGCCTCAAGGGTAAGTGGAATTTGACTCTATTCCACTACAGAAATCATGGGTCAGACATGGGGAAAGTGCTCGCAGGCTTCGATGTCCCAGATCAGGATTCTGCCAAGTTCCAACAATTCTTGGACGATACTGGTTACTGCTACATTGATGAAACGAGCAACGTCGTGTATCAGAAGCTTCTCAAATGTTAATAGACTTACAATATTTCAAAATAATAGTACAAGCTCGATACAAACATAATATTGAACAAGAAGAGAGATATCGATGCTCTAGATGTCAATCAAACTCTGCTCGTTACCAGAGCCCTGTGATCTGTAGCCCGATTGCTGCGGTTGTGGCTGCTGGTTCTGGTTACCAAAGCCGTACCCGGTGTAGGATGGAACTATGCCAGTGCTAGCAACACCGGTGTACTGCTGTTGTATGAATGGGTTGGCAGCGGCGTGGTGCTCACGATATCCTGTTCCTGACGAGTTGAGGAACTGAGACGTCTTGGTATGCTGAGCAGGAAGACGCAGATTTCCCTCGTTACCAAAAGTGTCAATGCCAGTACCTTGCGCCAATAGACTGTTCAACTCAGAGTATTGTTCACTTTTTGCCTGTGATCCAGTAGGCGTCTTTGGAAGTGACTGTGGCTGTGGAGGGGCCTGCTGTTGCACCTGCTCAGCAGGGGCAGGGTTTTGCTGAGTTTGTACACCCATAGCGAAAGGATTGTTGGAACCAGTCTGGAGAGGATGCTGTTGTTGCTGCTGCTGCCCCAAAAGAGCCTGCTCGGCTAAATATTGCTGCTGTTCCTGTTGCTGTTGTTGCAAGAGCATCTGCTGTTGTAGATACTGCTGCTGAAGATACTCTTGTTGCTGCTGTTGAGCCTGCTGTTCCAAGTATGCTTGGTGTTGCGCCTGCTGCTGTTGTAAATAAGCCTGCTGCTGCAAATAAGCCTGTTGTTGCTGTTGCTGGTAGAGATCATTTTGGTTTGCATAGATCGGATTCCCCCATATATCATATTGCACACCTGGCTGATTGTCTGACAAGTCCAATAAGTTTTGGTTTTGATTCTGTCTCTGTCTTGCCTCTTCTTCTTCACGGCTCAGTCTCAGCGCAGCCTCCAAACCATCATCTTCCACAGCTAATCCCCTTCTTTTGGCCTCATCCTCTTCCGCGGTTCTTCTGCTATGTTCAAGAGCTTCTCTGAGGGCTTCTTCTTCATCGTCAGGATCGTCTTCCCTCTCCCTTCTACGAGGTCTGTCCCTTTTGCGAGTGTGAAGTGAACGCTCTTGCTTTAGTCTTTCTTCATCCCTGAGGAGCGAGGTGAGCTCTTTGGCCTTCACTCTGATGATCTGTCCTTGATCTTCTCCAGCATCGTCGATGTACTGGAACTCTCGGAGAGTTTTGATGATATAGAGATTGTCTTTGGACCAGCGAACACAATTCTCAGATCCGGATACCACGAGGAAACCGAGAACAGTCAGAGCTTTGGCAACATGTCTGTAGTTCTTACCCTTATCGTTCAGTCTCTTGTCCAGCATGTCCATGATCTCTAGAAACTCCACGCTGTTGATGTCAGTGGTGAAAAGATATAATGACAGGGGGAATTGCTTACTGTTCATAGGTCAACTCTGCCAGTTCTTCCATATCGGGGATACTCGGGCCATACGAGTCGTTAGAGGTCGCTGAAGGTCTGTTAGAACTGTCCTTGCTGATATTGTCACACCCTTATAATGAGT